>OZ024797.1:18553452-19153452 GCA_964017045.1 Omphiscola glabra
GAATCTCTCTGTAATTGCCTCACTTCGAGGCCGGGCGTCGGAACGTATTGGCGTTATCCATGCGAGCCCCGGTACAAACCGCGGTACAATGCCCCCCCCCCCTTTCTTGACAAGCACTGGTCATCCGCGGCGCTAGCAGCTCTGTGAAGGGCGTCCGGCCGTGACAGGATATTGTTCGCACTCAAGCGTGGCCGAGGATTTCCACAGCGGCCCGTTGAACCGCGACCCTAGGAAAATATTCACATCTATGAAACGATAATAATTTCGGCGCCGTCTTGTCTTGTGCTCCACATTCACGTTTGGTCGATGAACGGACGATAAGGGCGACCTTCGGGTTGATACGAGTTGATAGGACGAGTGTGACAGGTCCCCCGTACCCGAAAAGCGCGGCCAACTCTTTAACTTTAATTCATATTTTAATCAGGTGCTGGCACCCTGCTAGACCCAGAGTGTTAGCCACTAATTTATTTTACATATAAATCTAGATTTTACGCCAGCCGTCGCACCGTCGAGCTAGGACACAAATCTCCTTCTTACACCAAATCCCTTTAATACGTACCTGCTACACGGCTTCATATAAACATGTTTTTTTCTATAACTCTTTGCTAATCTCGCCAGATCTCGGCCTAAACACATTAATTCTCACACATTCATATTTCTGTCTCCTCATTCTCTCTTTTTGTCTGTCTATATTCTCGGTCTGTTACGTTCTACCATTTTCAACAACCCCCCCCCCCCAGTGGCGTAGCGAGCTTAACTCGCGCCCGGGGCACAATACATTTTTAGCGCCCCCCCTATTCGAAAACCATACTCTTGTTTTTATTAAAATATGCCATTTCGCGCCCCTTTGTGAGTAGCGCCCGGGGCATGATGCCCCCTTGCTCCCTTCGCTACGCCACTGCCCCCCCCACCAACCACCCTTTTTTTATTTTTTAAAATCGCCTCATGAATCTCAACGTATAACTGTAATGCCCGTATCATTCATGAACTCCCACAACGCAATACATATTTTTTTTTCTTCTAAAAAGCAACCAGCTATGTCCATGCCCCCTCCCCCCCCAAACCGGGTCCCCCAGAAGTATATTCTAATTATGAAGTGATCAGATTATCCAGGCCAATCAGATAAACACACACACAAAAATTGAGCTGTTCACCACTGTCGTCCCGCGCGACAAAGCCACCAGACAGATAAGAAAACGAGCCTCGGGACTCGGTGTTCCGTACGGCCCGAGCTCTTTTCGAGGTCTCGCACCGTAACATCGTATAATGGCGAACAGTTTTGTGTATCCTTCAACACACACACGGGGGGGGGGGGGGGGGAAGCGCCGCCGGGACGTTCATTAAACTCTGCTGGCATTAGCATCCAACGGAGATTAGTCCAGGGCGCTGTTTCCGTTTGGGGTTGTTGCACGAGAGGGAGACGGGGCGCGTTGAAAGCTAACTGCGCTGTTTGGGTACCCGACTGAATGGACCAAGGCAGTGTCCTACACGACGTGTGAATGCGTGGCTTGCGTGTAAGGGAGATACAGCGAGCGGATGGTTAAATATGTCAGAGAGATGACTGTATGCGGATTTAGATGTAAAGGGGGATAATATGTGCCGATGTATGTGATATGGTTGCACAATCGAGATGGTCATTGTCAAAATGCCGCGACCCTTTAATACAGTTCCTTGTGATGCGGCGACCCCGAACCACAAAATTACTTTCTTTGCTACTTCATAACTGTTAGAGTGTATGTCTTTTCCAATGGACTTAGGCGACCCCTGTGTAAGGGTCGTTCGACCCCCCAAACGGGTGGCGACCCACAGGCTGAGAACCGCTGCTCTACTGTATCTGCCAGGGTGCCAGGATGGCATAACATTGAATCAGAACGTGTTGCGTAACATGCCCCCCCCCCCCCCCCCCCGTTACATATAGGCAAAGGGTGACACGCTCTAATGTTGACATCAAACACGTTGTTGAGTGTTTTTTGTTTTTTTTGGGAATCCACGATATTCGCCTTCTACGAATAATCATATCAGTTTTTGTTCAAAGCCCTTTTCTGTCCTAAACACACTATTGAACGGAAATATGTTTATGTAAGAACCTATAGACAGAATGAATCAAATAAGACATTTCCCAGATATCGACCACATTTTGACCATATCATCATCATGTCCCTTAGTCCTTGGACGGCTGGGGCGCCACAGATGACTATCCTCCCCCATTCGTCTCTGTTTCTGCACCTCGAACTTTGACCATATAGAATATGTATGTATGCAAAATGTCACATCGGATCTGTCACTGATACACTCTTGTCATGACTTTATTAGATATGTCACTGATAGACTCTTGTGATGTCTTGATTAGATCTGTCACTGATACACTCTTGTCATGTCTTGATTAGATCTGTCATTGATACCCTCTTGTCATTACTTGATAAGATATGTGAAAGATAAGTTCTTGTCATGACTTGATTAGATCAATCACTGATAAATTTATGTCATGAACATGCACTGTTGAATGAAATCAGCACACGAGATATGAACATATATGAACATTTGAGATTTGAACATTTAAGATTTGAACAGTTGAGATTTTGAACAGTTGACATATGAACAATTGACATCTGAACTGGGCCTCATATACATAACAAGAAAATCGTTTGTAGCCGTGATAAAATCTTGTTATCCATTTCCTGCTTCAATTCTATGGTAAGGACCAGGCCATAGAATGTTAACTAAATAAAGTTTAACATATATTGTTATATTTATATCGACACAGATTGTTCGTGTCTAATGAATCTAATCCAAACATATACCAGGACATTAGAATGTAAACTAAACATATAGTGAGAAGCAGGATATTTCAATGTAACGTAATCATATTTTAGGACAAGGACATTAGATTGTATTATAAATATATATTGAGGATAAGGACATTAGAATTTAGTGTATATATATAGTTAGAAGCAGGACATTTGTAATGTTTTGTAAATATAAGATCAGGACAGGCATAAGAATAAAGAATTAACATATAGGAGAGAGGATTATGAGATTACAATATGATATAAACATATAGTCATGCAGATCAAGCATTAAAATGTAAATCAAATGGTCACTTTAATGAAATTAATATTTGATGTATGAGAGAAAGCGATATCAAATATATAACTAAATAAAGGAGCGATAGCACATAATCGATATGCCACACCACATAATCGATATGCCACACCACATAATCGATATGCCACAGCACATAGTCGATATGCCACACCACATAATCGATAGGCCACACCACATAATCGATAGGCCACACCACATAATCGATATGCCACACCACATAATCGATATGCCACATCACATAGTCGATATGCCACAGCACATAATCGATATACCACACCACATAATCGATATGCCACAGCACATAGTCGATATGCCACAGCACATAATCGATATACCACACCACATAATCGATAGGCCACACCACACAATCGATAGGCCACACCACATAATCGATAGGCCACACCACATAATCGATAGGCCACACCACATAATCGATATACCACACGACATAATCGATATACCACACCACATAATCGATAGGCCACACCACATAATCGATAGGCCACACCACATAATCGATATGCCACGGCACATAATCGATATGCCACAGCACATAATCGATGCGCCTCAGGACATACCTTATGTTCGACCATTTCATGTAGTGCGTTCCTTTTGAGGCTCTTATAATTCATAATCAAAGCAAATAAATACATATTGATGCAGGCGTAAACATTTAGTTTAAAAATTTTGCTTTAGTTTACTGAAACTTGGTCTAGCATCCCGTATTTCCATGTTCGCTGGTGAACACGCTCTTCGAGCTGGCGACAAAGAAAATATTTCTAAACGGACATCCTGTCTCTTTGTTGATCATGACATTCAAATGTCTCCTGTCTCTTTGTTGATCATGACATTCAAATGTCTCCTGTCTCTTTGTTGATCATTACATTCAAATGTCTCCCGTCTCTTTGTTGATCATGACATTCATGACATTCAAATGTCTTCCGTCCTTTTGTTGATCATTACATTCAAATGTCTCCTGTCTCTTTGTTAATTATTACATTCAAATGTCTTCCGTCTTTTTGTTGATCATTACATTCAAATGTCTTCTGTCTCTTTGTTGATCATTACATTCAAATGTCTTATGAGAATCGTAACGGATTTTGTTTTGAAATTTATTTTTATTATTATCATTTTATTATTATTATTATTATTATTATTATTATAATTTCTTTAATTTTAGTTTTTAAATTTTAGTATTATTTTAAAAAAATAAACCAGAAATGATAATTAGAATTTTTCTACCCTGTCAGACATCAGATTATACACATGAAAAAAAAAGTACAATATTTGAGAACGTGATTGCCTTTTGCCAAAATTTGAACACGTTAAGTTCAAAGATGGAATTTATCCAGACAATTATATATATTAAATAACCGGGGGTCAGTAAACATGAATGCATCTGACATTCCCTATCACATGATAATTGAAAATATCATGCACTTATTAATATTTAGAAAATATTTCTAAAATAATAATTATTATAATAATACAATATTGTCTTACATAGTGAAGTACCCTCAGCCTGGAGCTGGCCTCACCGCGATTCACATAAAAATTAGCAAAATTAGACAAGACATTAAAAAAGTTACATAAATTTAGTTATTTTAAAAACAGCTTTATAAAAATATTAAACTTTTATGTTCAGATAAAAATGATTATCTTTACATTCCCAATACCAGATATTAACTCATGGCCAACGTCCCCATTAGAGTATATCTAGATATTTAGATGTCAGGCCATCAGTGGTCTGTCTAGTTGGCAGTGTCAGGCCATCAGTGGTCTGTCTAGTTGGCAGTGTCAGGCCATCAGTGGTCTGTCTAGTTGGCAGTGTCAGGCCATCAGTGGTCTGTCTAGTTGGCAGTGTCAGGCCATCAGTGGTCTGTCTAGTTGGCAGTGTCAGGCCATCAGTGGTCTGTCTAGTTGGCAGTGTGTTACTGGCGAATTTTTCAAACGCTATAAAACATTGAAACATTGAAACATTGGTTGATTTAATTTAGAAACCAAGGCGTTGTTACATGCTAAGTTGACAGCTTATTAAGTTGACAGTTTATTAAGTTGGCAGTTTATTAAGTTGACAGTTTATTAAGTTGGCATTTTATTAAGTTGACAGCTTATTAACTTGACAGTTTATTAAGTTGGCAGTTTATTAAGTTGACAGTTTATTAAGTTGGCAGCTTATTAAGATGGCAGTTTATTAAGTTGACAGTTTATTAAGTTGACATTTTTATTAAGTTGACAGTTTATTAAGTTGGCAGTTTATTAACTTGGCATTTTATTAAGTTGACAGCTTATTAACTTGGCAGCTTATTAAGTTGGCAGTTTATTAAGTTGGCAGTTTATTAAGTTGGCAGTTTATTAAGATGGCAGTTTATTAAGTTGGCAGCTTATTAAGATGGCAGTTTATTAAGTTGACAGTTGATTAAGTTGACATTTTTATTAAGTTGACAATTTATTAAGTTGGCAGTTTATTAACTTGACAGTTTATTAACTTGACAGTTTATTAAGTTGGCATTTTATTAAGTTGACAGTTTATTAATTTGACAGTTTATTAACTTGACAGTTTATTAAGTTGACAGTTTATTAAGTTGACAGTTTATTAACTTGACAGTTTATTGAGTTTGCAATCTATTAAGTTGGCAGTTTATTACGTCGACAGTTTATTAAGTTGACAGTTTATTAAGTTAACAATCTATTAAGTTGGCAGTTTATTAAGTTGACAGTTTATTAAGTTAGCAGTTTATCAAGTTGATAGTTTATAAAGTTGGAAGTTTATTAAGTTGACAGTTTATTAACTTGACAGTTTATTACGTCGACAGTTTATTAAGTTGACAGTTTATTAAGTTAACAATCTATTAAGTTGGCAGTTTATTAAGTTGACAGTTTATTAAGGTAGCAGTTTATTAATTTGATAGTTTATTAAGTTGGAAGTTTATTAAGTTGACAGTTTATTAACTTGGCAGTCTACTAAGATGAGTTTATTTATTTGGCAATTTATTAAGGTGACAGTTTATTAAGTTGTCAGTTAATGTTCCAAAGATTGAAACAAATAAAGTTAATTTATTATAATGTATTTAAATTGTGTAACCTAAAACTTTATAAATGTTTATAAAAAAAATGTGTCCTGAATCCACCATACAAACAGTTTGGCTTAATCGGCTATCTTATAAACAATGGTTAAAAATAGAAATTTTCCATTTGAGACACGCCGCTACACAAATAATTAAATAAATTATTTTCTAAAATATATTTTAAAAATGTGTGGCAATATTAAATTTCTACAATTTTAATTATTTAACCGACCAAAAACTTTTAAAAGTTATCCACATACAAAGAAATAAATCTATTTAAACTAAACTCAGTCTACAATGTACATTAAAATGACACGTTTGGCTAGTTCGACTTTTTATAGTTTTAGTTTCAATAATATTTATTCATTTAAAAAATAAAAATTAACGAAAGAATTATAATTTTAGGTTTAATAACTGAAGTTAAATTTATGTTGAATAAATAAAATAATTCTAGTTTGAATGAATGGATGAAGATTAGATTGATAAATAGCTTCATCGGGTTCGTGAATTTTTTTTATTAATGTTTGAATGTAGGAAATAATTTTATGCTGATGAAATAACAGTTTACTTACGTAATTCGAATCTATTCTCTTAAAACTACTAAAATTTACCTTATGACTGAATTAGCAGTTCTTTCAAACGATATGTTGTATTATTGTATTGTGGTCCACCCACCACACATGAGCACGGGAGAATTATAACCGTCACGTTCTAAACTGACCTCCAAAAACTCCCACAAACTAGAGCGCAGTCACACGGCATGCACATTTCATTTCTGTGTTCGTTATAAAACAAGATTGGCTGAAAGTGACTTAATAAGTGATTGGAATTCGCTAGGTGAGTGAATTGATTTTTTGAATTGATTGTTAAATTGATTGTCAAATTGATGGTTACATTGATTGTTACAGATAAGCAAACGTCTATAGAGATGTCTATTATGCGAATTGCATTAAAAGCAAGTTGACGTGTTTCTTTTGTCTTTAACACTTTGACTTTATATTTTAACACTTTATATTTTAACACTTTATATTTTAACACTTTATATTTTCAGACTTCTTGCTCTAACAGTAACTATAACTGTCTCTCACTTCTACCAGTAACTATAACTGTCTCTCACTTCTACCAGTAACCATAACTGTCTCTCACTTCTACCAGTAACTAGAACTGTCTCTCACTTCTACCAGTAACTAGAACTATCTCTCACTTCTACCAATAACTAAAACTGTCTCTCACTTCAACCAGCAACTATAACTGTCTCTCACTTCTACCAGTAACTAGAACTGTCTCTCACTTCTACCAGTAACTAAAACTGTCTCTCACTTCAACCAGCAACTATAACTGTCTCTCACTTCTACCAGTAACTAGAACTGTCTCTCACTTCTACCAGTAACTAGAACTGTCTCTCACTTCTACTTGCAGTAACTATAACTGTCTCTCACTTCTACCAGCAGTAACTAGAACTGTCTCTCACTTCTACCAGTAACTAGAACTGTCTCTCACTTCTACCAGTAACTAGAACTGTCTCTCACTTCTACCAGTAACTAGAACTGTCTCTCACTTCTACCTGTAACTAGAACTGTCTCTCACTTCTACCAGCAGTAACTAGAACTTTCTATGGCCTCTACTAGCATGAAACAGCTGACGCCGTTACCTCTAATTCCCATAACTTCCCGACATCTTTCTTCCGGTACCTATGTGACAACTGACCAATTACTTCTTGTATATTTAGTGCCATGTCACAGATGACTTCTGACACATTCAGTGCAAACTGACAACCTACTTCTTGAAATTTTAGTGCCAACTTATACACATAACTCCTGATATTTTTAGTGCTGTTATAACTGATCACTTACGGCTGATTTATTATCAAATGTTAAAAATCCCTCCTGATACCATTAGTGCAAACTGACAGCTTCCTTGTGGTAGCTATTTGTAGCCCTTGCTACCCATAACTGCATTCCTATTAGTTTCCTTAAATTGAAAATTTCCCACTTCTACTTCTAGAAATTATTATGAAATCTCACTGCGTTCCACCTCCTGTGACCACAATTTCTAAGACATTAATTAAATATATTAAGAATATCATGACATAATATTATATGGATGCTGCCCCAGAAAGTTCATTTCCCTGGTACAGCAATTCCATGAGGGTATGTAGGCCAAGGTGCCAGATACGTCTAAACCATTACTTGTGGCTAACGGTAGCGCACTGCGGCATGGTACCAACCTTTCAGTTACGTGTTCTCCGCCATGCAGACTGATGCATACAAGGAGATATTGATATCAACATCAGATACTGAACTGTTCTGCAAAGTATTCAACATCAGGAGGCTACATGCTAAATCCAAGGTCGTGAAAGACATCATGAGAGACTTTCTGTATGTCGATGAATGTGCCCTAAATTCTGGACCAGAAGCCGATAGGCAACCCAGTGGTGCAAACTTCTTCAATGCCTACACAAAATTCTGTCTTACAATCAAAACAGCAAGAAAAATGACAGAGGCCCTGCACCAAGCAGCTCCTAGAAAAATCTACGATAAGCCCAACATTGAAGTCAGCGGCGAAAGGCTTAAATTGGTAAACAGACTGTCTGTCTTAACCTTTGCAGAATATTGTCCCAAAGCGAAACCAGCGACGATGAAATGAAACGTTAGAATCAAAAGAGTCAGCGTAACCTTGGCAACAAATGTATACAAATGTGTGGGCCAGGAGAGGCAACAACGCCCGCAACAAAATAAAAGTCCACATGGCGGCTACTTGGCTCCATGAATGCGAAATATGGATGTCTATCAAGGTCATGCAAGAAGGTTGAACCATTTTCAAACGACGAGTCTCAGAACAATCTTCAACATTAAATTGCAGGACAGTGTCTCAGACGAGGTACTCAACAATAAATGATAGGACAAGGTCCGAGACACCGAGGAGCTCAACATCAAATGGTAGGACAAGGTCCGAGACACCGAGGAGCTCAACATCAAATGGTAGGACAAGGTCCGAGACACCGAGGAGCTCAACATCAAATGGTAGGACAAGTGCCCAGACACTGAATTACTCGCACGCCGCACAGACAGGCTCACATGCCCCCCCCCCCCCCCCCCCCAAGGTTAGGGACCTTTTTAATGCAGTGACAGCAACGCTGGGTGAGACATGTTGTAAGGCTGCCAGACGACAGTTAGCACAAGATAAGATTTTATGGTTTTATAGACACATTGAAAACCTCATTGACAGACATCGAAAGCCTCATTGGCAGAGTTCTGTATAGATCTGGACAAATGAGAACAATCTCGTGCCGGAATCGGTCTCATCAGCCATCGTCGCCCCACACACAGAGAATCAGTTTCATGTCCAGTTCCATGTTCAGTTCCAGATTCAGTTCCATGTCCAGCAACAGTCGAATGATTAAAGGGGTCGTTGGTGAATCGACGGACGAACCGTCAAGACAAGTTTTAGTTGTCACGATGATGGTCACGTGACTTTAAATTGATGACGTTTTAGCCGTCCATTTGACAAATCGTCTTGTCAGCTGACTGAGCTGAGACCAACAGAAATACGACAGTTCTTATAATGCAATGAAAAGTCTCTTATAAAGAGACTAGCCATTCAAAGAGTTGAAAGCGGAAAATATCGGCACATTGCATTTTATTATTTTAATTTTTGAAAAAATAAAAAGATAAAAGCAATGAGATAAGAACGATTATTTGTATTTTACCATCTTACCGAGAGACAAACCGAAATAAAAATTATGTCTAAGGGGTCGTTCGCAAATTACGTCACGCCAAAAATGACATTTGTGAACGACCCCTAATGCTGTATTACTTTCCTTATTCCCCTTCAACAATAAATCTAATTTTGGGGTCTCCTACAGTTAAGGACTTACCTATATACAATATTAAAGGGCCACTCAAACATGGTGGTCCGAACACTGGCCCCTGCCCGCGCGCCTGTATTCGCAGGTCCGCAAATGGGGGAAAAGTTTAAGTTTAGATCGAAAGCTGACAATTATTGATGTGAATAGTGCAGCGGAGCCTGCTGAAATGGGTTTACTTCCTCATTGTGCATTACATTGAAAGAGTTTGAGGACCACTTCTCTGGTGGCATAACATTGAAAGAGTTTGAGGACCACTTCTCTGGTGGCACTACATTAAAAGAGTTTGAGGACCACTTCTCTGGTGGCATTAAATTGCAAGAGTTTGAGGACCACTTCTCTTGTGGCACTACATTGCAAGAGTTTGAGGACCACTTCTCTGGTGGCATTACATTGCAAGAGTTTGAGGACCACTTCACTGGTAGCTCTTCACGAATATCTTGTTACTAGCCATTTTCGCCCGTCAGTAATGCCGGCTATAAATCCAAAAAGACATACAAGTACTTGTTGAGCATTATTACATTTATTTGATGCAAATAAACTTGTGTATTCTTCACAATTTTCCTTCTCTGGCATTCAGTTACAGTCTTGGGTCACTAAACTAAATCAATTTGTGTTTGTGTGTTTCTTTTTGGGTGGTCTTCCTTAATGAGGCCGTCAAACGTCAATCAAAAGGGGCATAATCCTAGGCTTATAAAAAAAAATTAAAATCCATATCTATGCACGTACACTTGTGTGAATGGGTCAAGACGTTGTAAAAAAATAAGAAAATTCACGTGATAGCAGTCACGTGATCAACACTCCTCACGTTATTCACATATTGACATTTGCACGCTGTCTTGGTGACTTCTGTCCTCTCCCAGTACCTTGTCTGGGTGACTTCTGTCCTCTCCCAGTACCTTGTCTTGGTGACTTCTGTCCTCTCCCAGTACCTTGTCTTGGTGACTTCTGTCCTCTCCCAGTACCTTGTCTTGGTGACTTCTGTCCTCTCCCAGTACCTTGTCTTGGTGACTTCTGTCCTCTCCCAGTACCTTGTCTTGGTGACTTCTGTCCTCTCCCAGTACCTTGTCTTGGTGACTTCTTTCCTCTCCCAGTACCTTGTTGACTTGTCGCCCGGTATGAATGTTATAGCGACCATTTTTGTTCAAGAACGCAGTTTGGTTGGGGGAGGGGCGTGCTACAACTTTCCGAAATTAATGCAGGAATCTTTGGCGAGATCATCATGAAATCATTTAGTATAACTCAGGATTCCCAAACACGCCCCCCCCCCAACCTGTTCTGCACCCTTTGAGAATCCCATGTGACCAGCCCCGCATCTCTAACAAATAATTTGAGTCTGTGTTGCAAATCCTAAAAAATACAACAAAGAAACAAATAATTTTAAAATAGAAGTACACTGACTTCTAATGGTTTATTGAAAGACAAAGAGTACACAAAGTGTACAAAAAAAGTACACAAAGAGTACACAGAGAGTACTGTTGAAATTAGAGAAATAAAAAGACGTGCGACTTGTTATAGAAATTGAATTGTTAATGAAGAAAACTAATAACTAAATCATAACTTAGAAGACAATGTTTTAAATCACACTCTTCCACACACCCCATGAAATACCACGTACCCCTTGCAGTGCAACGTCACAGCCCCTGAAATTCCACATCACATTCCTTGAAATGCAACGTCACAGCCCCTGAAATTCCACATCACATTCCTTGAAATGCAACGTCACAGCCCCTGAAATTCCACATCACATTCCTTGAAATGCAACGTCACAGCCCCTGAAATTTCACATCACATTCCTTGAAATGCAACGTCACAGCCCCTGAAATTCCACATCACATTCCTTGAAATGCTACGTCACACCCCTTGAAATGCCACAACCCCCCTCCCCCCTCAGGGCATAACGGACACCACAGGTTGGAGAATCCTGATCAATGCTTTTCCTGGTTTATTGTCACCATATTTATGGAGTTTAGGTTCTGTTTTCAGATAGGAATTTGGAATACGGTAGGAATTTGGAATACGGTAGCCCAGTTATTATTTAATTTTATTAAAAAAGCATTTGAGATATTTGAGGGAATGATTTCAGTGGATAGGTTTGAGGGAATGATTTCAGTGGTAGGTTTGAGGGAATGATTTCAGTGGTAGGTTTGAGGGAATGATTTCAGTGGTAGGTTTGAGGGAATGATTTCAGTGGTAGGTTTGAGGGAATTATTTCAGTGGTAGGTTTGAGGGAATGATTTCAGTGGTAGGTTTGAGAGAATGATTTCAGTGGTAGGTTTGAGGGAATGATTTCAGTGGTAGGTTTGAGAGAAGGAATTATGTGGTAGGTTTGTGGAAAGGTTTTTGTCTGCGGCAGGTTTGAGGTAGGAGTTGAGACAAAGGGATACTTATCGATGCCTATTTACAACTAGGGTCAACAACCTATCAAGTCCCACAGGAAGTGACGTAGGTGGTCTCCTACAAGTATACAAGTGGTTTCCAGCCACTTACGTTGTACTTCAGTGGCTCGTGCCAATCAAATATTGTATACAATATTTCAACTTTAATGTGTGGGTTTTCTGGTATGTATATGTTTGGGTTTTCTTACATGTGTATATGTGGGTTTTATTACATGTGTATATGTGGGTTTTCTGGCATGTATGTGTGGGTTTTATGGCATGTATGTGTGGGTTTTCTTACATGTGTATATGTGGGTTCTCTTACATGTGTATGTGTGGCTTTTCTGGCATGCATGTGTGGGTTTTCTTACATGTGTATAAGCATGTTTTCTTACATGTGTATGTGTGGGTTTTCTTACATGTGAATGTGTGGGTTTTCTTACATGTGTATGTGTGGGGTTCTTATATGTGTATGTGTGGGTTTTCTTACATGTGTATGTGTGGGTTTTCTTACATGTGTATGTGTGTTTTTCTTACATGTGTATGTGTGGATTTTCTTACATGTGTATGTGTGGGTTTTCTGGTATGTATGTGTGGGTTTTCTTACATTTGTATGTGTGGGTTTTCTTACATGTGTATGTGTGGGTTTTCTTTTTCTGGCATGTATGTGTGGGTTTTCTGGCATGTATGTGTGGGTTTTCTGGCATGTATGTGTGGGTTTTCTGACATGTATGTGTGGGTTTTCTGACATGTATGTGTGGGTTTTCTTACATGTGTATGCGCACTTAAAGCCAGCATTAATTAACTTTTAAAAAAGTTTGGTTAACTGTGCGACGGCCGGTTAAATGGTAGACGGCCGGTTACCTGGGAGACGGCCGGTTAACTGTCAGACGACCGGTTAACTGTCAGACGGCCGGTTATCTGGGAGACGCCCGTTAACTGTCAGACGGCCGGTTAACTGTGTGACGGCCGGTTAACTGCGAGACGGCCGGTTAACAGTGAGACGGCTGGTTAACTGCAAGACGACCGGTTAACTGCGAGTTGGCCGGTTAACTGTGAGACGGCCGGTAAACTGTCAGACGGCCGGTTAACTGTGAGACGGCCGGTTATTTTTGGGTGAGATCGATAGTTAATGTAGTCAAGTTTTGGCCAACATTATTTGATTAATTAGTGTTTTAAAATTAATTTAGTAATGTCTTTAATGATCTTTGTAATTATACAAATCTAGAATTTTGAAATGTAGGTCAAGCAACGTCTGTCGTTATTGTATCCAGGAATTGCTTTTTTTTGTTTTGGCATCCGTCCGTCACACGGTGACGATGGTATGGAATTCGCAGGACGAAATCCACACGGCCTGGGATTTTTCTTTCTAGGGTTATTAGCTGGTCCCCAACAGCAAATCGCCTCTCTCCACGCCGCTGGATGACCCCAAGGGAACATCATGGGGATGATACAGCTTGGCACCAGTGGCGTCGCAGGAGTTGTCGGAATGTTTCATTGTATCAATGTTATCCGCCTTTCGGGACTCCATCTCCGGGTTTGAATTCAGAGTTGCCTTCTCTTAGATGAGTTGCCGTCCAAGGAATGGTTTTGTATTATGTATATAAGTAAACGTTTAGGGTTAATATCGTAGTAATGTAACATGAACTTCTTTCAATGCCTTTTAAGTCATAATGAGCAGAAAGAGAGAATGAGAACGAGAGAGAGAGGGGGGGAGAGGGAGAGAGAACGAGAGGGAGAGAGAACGAGAGGGAGAGAGAACGAGAGCAAGATAGACAGAGAGATCGAGAGAGAGAATGATATAGAGAGAAGAGAAAAAAAAGAGAGTGATAGAGAGAGAAGAGAAAAGAAAGAGAATGAGATAAGGAGAGAGAGATAACAAGAGCAAGATTGAGAAAGAACGAGAGAGAGAACGAGAGAGAGAATGATTGAGAGAGAAGAGAGAAGAAAGAGAGAGAACGAGACCACGATAAAGAGAGAAGAGAGAGAACGAGAGAGAGAACGAGAGAGAGAACGAGAGAGAGAACGAGAGGGGGAACGAGAGAGGGAACGAGAGAAAGAATGATTGAGAGAGAAGAGAGAAGAAAGAGAGAGAACGAGACCACGATAGAGAGAGAGAAGAGAGAGAACGAGAGAGAGAACGAGAGAGAACGAGAGAGAGAACGAGAGAGAGAACGAGAGAAATAATGATTGAGAGAGAAGAGAGAAGAAAGAGAGAGAACGAGACCACGATAGAGAGAGAAGAGAGAGAACGAGAGAGATAGAGGACATTTGAAAAAGATACCACATCGGACTGAAAGGAATTTCTAATTGCCATATTGGTGTCATGTTTGCGAAATCGTATAAACTCAGACTCGAGACAGAGGTGACAACGTACATGCATGTCTATAGAGCGAAAAGACATTTTTCTTGTCTACAACCACATTACGTCAGTTAAGCAAATTTTGTGCTCGCTTAGTTAATTAACCTTCCGCGCGAGTACCAGGGGTTAAGAGGATCATCTTTGGACGACCCTCCGTGACCTTGAGCGACGCCGCCGTCCGTGTGCCGCCACTCGCCTCTACGGACACTAGCCGACGTGAAGCGGTGGCCCAAGTGCAGCTTAATTTGTCTGCCTTCCAAACAAAGCAGGGCATGCGACCAAATTGGTCATTAATTGTTGGACGCGAGGGAAACCGTTGTGCTCACGAGCGATACAATCAGTGCTCACATCTCGAGGACCTGGTCGAGGGGCTTGGGGGGTGAGATCTGTAATGAGGCTTTCACAATAAGGCAACAGGAGTTGGCCGGCTTTTTATGTCATTTGAGGGGATTTTTTTGGAGGGGTGGGTGTGGGGGGGGGGGGATGTCGGACAGCGGGAGCCAGTAAAAATGTCAAGATTTACCCCATATAAAAAAGGGGTTTCATGTGGGGGGGGGGGGGGAAAGGGTCGTCCTTGACCAAAACATTGAGGGAAATTTTTGGCTTGGCTCATCGGCTTTCTGCCTTCTACACGCCACTCCACTAGAGCTGTATAGGAAACATCCTACATAGTGAGATTTATCAAAAAATATACCGTACACTTGGCATATTATTATTAGTGAATATATTTTTTTAGTTTATAATACACCTCTCTCTCTCTCTCTCTATATATATATATATATACAGAGAGAGAGAGAGAGAGAGAGAGAGAAAGAGAGAGAGAGAGATTATAAATGTAAGGTAACACACACCATAATTCATGTACATCTACCATATGTTACACGCGGTGTAGACTGTTGACCTTGACATATGTTATACATGTCAATATTTGCCAAGGCCGTATTTGACTTTTGGAAGACATTTGTGAATTTCTTGGCTTCATAGAAAGGATAAGAATAACGCGTGGGACCGCATTGTGATCATGGATGGCCCACAGTAGGACCGCATTGTGGTCATGGATGGCCCACAGTAGGACCGCATTGTGATCATGGATGGCCCACAGTAGGACCGCATTGTGATCATGGATGGCCCTCAGTAGGACCGCATTGTGGTCATGGTTGGCCCACAGTAGGACCGCATTGTGATCATGGATGGCCCACAGTAGGACCGCATTGTGGTCATGGATGGCCCACAGTAATACCGCATTGTGGTCATGGATGGCCCACAGTAGGACCGCATTGTGGTCATGGATGGCCCACAGTAATACCGCATTGTGGTCATGGATGGCCCACAGTAGGACCGCATTGTGGTCATGGATGGCCCACAGTAGGACCGCATTGTGGTCATGGATGGCCCACAGTAGGACCGCATTGTGGTCATGGATGGCCCACAGTAGGACCGCATTGTGATCATGGATCGCCCACAGTAGGACAGCATTGTGATCATGGATAGTCCACTGTAGACCAGTGCAACCCAAAGTGGTGGTCCGCGGACTTGGGCCGGTCCGCAAGCCCGCAGTTGCCGGACCGCGAAAGTTAACCATTTAAAAAAAAATAATTACAAATTGGGTACCGGTTTCTGTTACAATGCGGTTAATTCATACCGGTCCCCAACACTTATAAGCTTGAGAAGCACCGCCGAAGACATGTCACAATTTGAGCACCACTTTGGACATGTTCTAGTGGTCTAGCAATCTCTCGGTGGAGATGTTAGTGGAGATGTTAGTGGAGATGTTAGTGGAGATGTTAGTGGAGATGTTAGTGGAGATGTTAGTGGATATGTCAGTGGAGATGTCAGTGGAGATGTTAGTGGATATGTTAGTGGAGATGTTAGTTGATATGTTAGTGGAGATGATAGTGGATATATCAGTGGAGATGTTAGTGGAGATGTTAATGGATATGTTAGTGGAGATGTTAGTGGAGATGATAGTGTATATGTTAGTGTATATGTTAGTGGAGATGTTAGTGGATATTTTAGTGGATATGTTAGGGGGGAGACTGTGATGGCTGTATAGAATTGAACTTTTGTATATATTAAATCAAATGTAAATTTCGGAAGAATAGTCTTTGAACAACGAAATAAAAACAAATACCAAAATTCCTGCAACAGTTGCAGCAGCAGCTGTCGGCGTGACTCGCTCTATTGATTTTGATACATCGCGCTCAAAAAGGGAAAGAAATGACAGGGGAAAAGGTGGGGAGAATAACACAATTCCCTCCCTTCTGTGTCCGGTTGTTTTACGTGTCTCGACTTGAGAAAACGTTCGGAAATTTATCAAGGGAGATTATCAGACTGTTTAATTTGCCTCCGCTGCCATATTGTACCTGGTCATGACAGTGGTAACCTTCACGGGGGAAAAGGAGGGGGGGGGGGGAGGAAAGAGTGGTTGGTCTCGATACCTGACTGCGCAGTCGTCAAGTACACGATCCGCACCGCGAATACCCGATTGTCTGAGGCAGAAAGTGTGAAAAGTATCGGCCGATTCTTTCAAAGCCATCCTTTATAACCTAGTATTTATTTGTCATATCTGGTCACACAGAGTCGAAAGTGCTGTGATCTTTGATGTGTGTTGATAGTGGACCAGCGCCAGCAGCAATAACTCGTTGTGTCCAAGTCTCAGCTAATTCGAGTGCTGAACAAAAGGCTTTACAGTTTAAAACGATATTGTCTTCGCATACGAATTTCATCCTACTGCACAGATATATGAAAATTTTCGCATGTAAATGATAATGTCCACACACATTAAGTACCATGTAAATTTTATTTCACCATATAACATAAAACAAGTGACTGTATAGAAAACGAATCAAATAATCGACATTCGTCGGCCCATCAAATCGGCCCATGTGAATCTAGCATCCAATTGTCGATACTAACATTCAATTATCGATACTAAGATCCAATTATCGATACTAATTTTCGAACGCCACCGCCCTGCTCGGCAGCATCCCCTTTACCTGCAGACGACAGCGGAGAGAGACGTGCGGATGAATTATTATGAATGACTACGTCAAAGGAGAAGTCCCCGGTCCCGGGTCTCCGGGGGAAGAAGTAAAATCAACAGAACGGCAACTGTGGCCGTCCCACCGGCCCGCGGATGCCCTTAAAACAAATTGACAATGGCTTCAGGCAAACAGCTTTAACGTTGGTCCAAAGAATAGGACCACGGAGTATCGCTGGCTTGATTATATTATGGAATTGTAAGAACAGGAAAAAAAAATCTTTGTTGGTTAGTTTGTTTAAGACTTTTGAAAGGAAAAAATAACATGGAGAGATTGGGGACTATGGTACATACACTACTGGTGGATAATAGTCGATGTTGGAAAGGGGGGAAGAGGGGGGAGGGCTGGCCGGGCTCAGTGTTTGTCCAGGAGAGGGTGTGTGTGCAGAAAAATGGGTAAAAGGATTGAAGGGATGTTCTCGGGTGGGGGGGGGAGTGAAAGGGGATGAACATGAGAAAGAATGGGCCATCAGGTGTCGATGCCGTACGAAGAAACGTTGGGAGATTACGGCTGTTACCACTGATCAAACGTGAGGACCGTCGTTGACAAAAGCACGGGACGAGAAATTAACTCGGCTTTTTCAAAGCGGTTTAAAAGGGGGGGGGGGGGTGGAGAAACCTGCGCTCTTTTTTGACTGGTTACAATTTCACGTCAGTTGTCGGAGAGCGTTGGTTCAAAATTCTTGAGTCAACGTTAAACGTCACTGAAGAGATTGCAGTCTCGGTAAGTGAAAGTGATATAAGTCATCGTTGACGTGTCGAGTTTACTCTCAAGTGAACGTTATCAAAAACACCGTTCGAGAGTCTGAAATAGTTTGGTATATTCGGTTGAGCGAGTTGAGAACCGTTTTTCTTGGTTAAAAAATTGTATTTTAAGGGGTTGGATTGAAGCAATTGAATCTAATTCTATTTGACTCAAATAATTAGCGAGAGTATGGGTAAGAAAAAAGGACCAAGGCCCGGCACTTGTTAACTATCAGAATCTAATTCTATTTGACTCAAATAATTAGCGAGAGTATGGGTAAGAAAAAAGGACCAAGGCCCGGCACTTTTTAACTATCAGAATCTAATTCTATTTGACTCAAATAATTAGCGAGAGTATGGGTAAGAAAAAAGGACCAAGGCCCGGCACTTGTTAACTATCAGAATCTAATTCTATTTGACTCAAATACGAACCGTCGAGTCTTCACAATCACCGACCGGCGGTCAAGGCTAAACTCGATGCAATTGCACTACCAAGTGCTCAACAAATCGCTGCAAATGTAAAAATAACAAACTGCTGTGTAATTCGAAATGTCATAAAAGTTCATCTTGTTGTAACAAGTGATGATAGAGATTGGTCATTTACTGTAATAAACTAATTTGACTTTTTGGCAATTTAGTATAATTAATAATCAATATAATATGATTATCCTTACAGTATACAAACACCCAAAATCTTTCATGACCTTTTTCTTCCGACTTTGGCCGATCGCCCCATGCCATTTCGCTAACTGGCTGGCCAAATCGCAAAATTAAGAAAAGATCGGACATTGGCCGGTCAATGTGATGCGATATTAGCCACTTCCCACTTTGGCCGATTTCGGGCTTTGGCCGTAACATATATATAAGCGAAAATTTGTGGGTTTGTGGCTTTGTTCCACAAAGGCTTTTACACGGATTGATTGATCTTGACCGAACTTGGCCCATGTATCCATCATTATTCAGAATCAAATACTGGGGGGGGGGGGGTGTTTGAAATTTTTATAACATTCCGGGGGGGGGGGGGGGAACTATCGAAGGACCCTATACGATTTTAGCAGTCACGAGACTGACACTCGATCCACGATGGATGTCTTGGTGCCCCTTAACCCGCCCCACCGCGCACTCTCGGGTAGGTCCCGAATCATAGTTAAGCCAAAAAGCTTACAACTCTCTCCTTAGGTATATCAGGTTCGCGAGCCATAAGGCGTCATCAATTACGAATTAACCGCAGGGACTCTCACCGTGAAGTGCATGGAGCTGATGAAACAAAACGATCCAGGACGCTGCTGTACGCGTAACACATGCTTCGGGCCTAGCCGGAATTACACGCGGCCCTACACCGTGTATTATAATTCAGCCTTGTATTTGCCGTCAAAACCAACGCGATCTCCTTCAATGAAACACTGTACGCAGGTCTTGAACGCATGCAATGGTCGTGAGATGAACCGGCGATTGTCACGGGGAGGAACACAACAACTGAAAAGATCCACATTGGCTCCGCATTCTTTTTGGTGTGTATCTTTCTGTGGACGAAACGATTCAATCAAAGCAAGACGCACAATCACCACGAGCAGGCTGGAGTGTGCAAGAGTTTTTTTGAATGTCTCCGGAGTCAAGTCTTGTGGCAGAGTTCCTGTCGACCGATAGAAGCGGAGCGCCCAGGTCTGTAATTACCCGCTAGGGGACATTTTGTCCCGAGTGTTCGCCAGAATTCCCTCCATCTGAAGATTCCTCACGTCTCTGCGGCGCTTGTTGTATTCTTGTCGCACCTTTGTGGGCGGGTTCGCGCCTCTCAAACCACTCCCCACCCCTTGTGGGATATTGTGTGGAGGGGCATGAGTTAATTCTCAGAGAGGCGCAAGTGGTGGCCGCTGGGACACTGAGACACAAGTGGTCACCGCTAGGACACAGCCACAAGAGTGGTGACCTCCAGGACACGGAGACACATACAAATTAGAACTTTAGTTTTAAGAGGTGTTGGATGAAACTCTTAAGGTTTCCTCCCTTTGAAGTCACTATAGCATTGATATAAAGCAGCGGTTCTCAACCTCCTGGTCACGACCCCTTTGATGGTCAGAAAACACATATACTCTACAGTTATGAAGTAGCATCGAAAATAATTTTGTGATTGGGGGGGGGGGGGGGGTCTTCATAGCACGAAGAGCTGTATTAAAGGGTCGCGGCATTGGTAAGGTTGAGAACCACTAATATAAAGCGTCCATGTTCATGTTCTACCTATAATTTACATCCTCTACGTCCTTATGAATTTAATTAACATAATTGATTTATATGTCCCTAACGAAAGCAAAGATGGGATGAACAGAGAGAAAGAAAGTGTGTGGAAATAAAATATAGAATACCAAACAGGAAGATATCTACTTCCATTTTCCAATTATAAACTATATTTTGTTATAAATATTGCTATAAAATAGACGCAGCCATCTGCTGTACCGGTACAGACATTTAATGTGCATTATCGGTACAGACATTCAATGAATCCTCCATTGACTCGTACACACATTTAATAACTCATCCATTGACTCGTACACGCATTCAGTGACTCCTCCATTGACTCGTACACACATTTAATGACTCATCCATTGACTCGTAAACACATTCAATGACTCATCCATTGACTCGTACACGCATTCAGTGACTCCTCCATTGACTCGTACACACATTTAATGACTCATCCATTGACTCGTAAACACATTCAATGACCCATCCATTGACTCGTACACACATTCAATGACCCATCCATTGACTCGTACACGCATTCAATGACCCATCCATTGACTCGTACACACATTTAATAACTCATCCATTGACTCGTACACACATTCAATGACCCATCCATTGACTCGTACACACATTCAATGACCCATCCATTGACTCGTACACACATTCAATGACCCATCCATTGACTCGTACACGCATTCAGTGACCCATCCATTGACTCGTACACACATTTAATGACTCATCCATTGACTCGTAAACACATTCAATGACTCATCCATTGACTCGTACACGCATTCAATGACCCATCCATTGACTCGTACACACATTCAATGACCCATCCATTGACTCGTACACACATTCAATGACCCATCCATTGACTCGTACACGCATTCAATGACCCATCCATTGACTCGTACACGCATTCAATGACCCATCCATTGACTCGTAAACACATTCAATGACCCATCCATTGACTCGTACACGCATTCAATGACCCATCCATTGACTCGTACACGCATTCAATGACCCATCCATTGACTCGTACACGCATTCAATGACCCATCCATTGACTCGTACACGCATTCAATGACCCATCCATTGACTCGTAAACACATTCAATGACCCATCCATTGACTCGTACACGCATTCAATGACCCATCCATTGACTCGTACACGCATTCAATGACCCATCCATTGACTCGTAAACACATTCAATGACCCATCCATTGACTCGTACACGCATTCAATGACCCATCCATTGACTCATTCGATACTCTATAACTCATTTAAAAACTAATGTGCTAAGCAATATGAAAACATCTACAGCGGTGAATTTGAAATTATGCGAAATTCCTATAATGGATTACAGTGGATTCTTGTAAGAAAACAATGCACTTTACATCCATATCAGGGGCGTGCCTTGATTTTATGCCGCCCGGTCTTTATATAACGCTATGTATAAACAACTCCTGTGTTCTATTCACATACATGTATCGTAGCGTTATTGTACATGGCTACTTACATCAGTTATTGTACATGGCTACTTACATCAGTTATTATACATGGCTACTTACATCAGTTATTGTACATGTCTACTTACATTAGTTATTGTGCATGGCTTCTCACGTCAGTTATTGTACATGGCTACTTACATCAGTTATTGTACATGGCTACTTACATCAGTTATTATACATGGCTACTTACATCAGTTATTGTACATGTCTACTTACTTCAGTTATTGTACATGTCTACTTACATCAGTTATTGTACATGGCTACTTACATCAGTTATTGTACATGCCTACTTACATCAGTTATTGTACATGGCTACTTACATATGTTATTGTACATGGCTACTGACATCAGTTATGTACATGGCTAGTTACATCAGTTATGTACATGGCTACTTACATCAGTTATGTACATGGCTAGTTACATCAGTTATGTACATGGCTACTTACATCAGTTATTGTACATGGCTACTTCAAATAATCAAATGCTACATTTTCAACCCCCAATCCAAAAACTTAAAGGGCGTGAAATGGGAAAGGGGATGTTTGTGGGGGACATAATTCCCAATGTGTTATTATGTCCCCAATTTCGTATTTTTTATTTCAATGAATTTTCTCAAAGCACTCGCAAACATAACAAATAATTCTAGACTACGCACCCCCCACCCCCCGTGCCCCCCAACATCACTTTTAATGAACGACGCAGACCAATCATTTGCTTGCCTGTGTAATCACACGATGCGCCCGCACCCGTCAGGGGCTCTGCAAGATGCGCCCTTGGTCAAATGAAATATCTGTGTTCTTAGATGTTGGGGGAGGAGATTGTAAGGGTGACAGTTGGACGAATCTTGTGAGGGGGGACTAAGGGGAGAAGAAACGAAAGGGTGCTGACACACCTATAAGGAGATGGGTGCTGACACACCTATGTGAACTAATAAATAATGTCACTACTTGGAATATAGACATGCGATCTTTGGCAGACAGCCATATGAGTGTTGACGGATAGCCATATGAAATTTAGCAGATAGTCATGTGAATGTTGCCAGATAGCCATGTGAATGTTGCCAGATAGCCATACAAGTCTTGGCAGATAGCCATATGAGTCTTGGCAGATATCCTATGAGTCTTAGCAGATAACGATGTGAATGTTGGCAGATATCATATGAGTCTTAGCAGATAACGATGTGAATTTTGGCAGATAACGATGTGAATGTTGGCAGATATCATATGAGTCTTAGCAGATAACGATGTGAATTTTGGCAGATAGCAATATGAGTCTTGGCAGATAGCCATATGAGTGTTGCCAGATAGCCATATTAATGTTGCCAGATAGCCATATGAATGTTGCCAGATAGCCATATGAGTGTTGCCAGATAGCCATATGAATATTATCAGATAGCCATATGAGTGTTGCCAGATAGCCATATGAGTGTTGCCAGATAGCCATATGAGTGTTTCCAGATAGCCAAATGAGTGTTGCCAGATAGTCATATGAGTGTTGCCAGATAGCCATATGAATGTTGCCAGATAGCCATATGAGTGTTGCCAGATAGCCATATGAGTGTTGCCAGATAGCCATATGAGTGTTGCCAGATAGCCATATGAGTGTTGCCAGATAGCCATATGAGTGTTGCCAGATAGCCATATGAGTGTTGCCAGATAGCCATATGAGTGTTGCCAGATAGTCATATGAGTGTTGCCAGATAGCCATATGAGTGTTGCCAGATAGCCATATGAGTGTTGCCAGATAGCCATATGAGTGTTGCCAGATAGCCATATGAGTGTTGCCAGATAGCCATATGAATGTTGCCAGATAGCCATATGAGTGTTGCCAGATAGCCATATGAGTGTTGCCAGATAGCCATATGAGTGTTGCCAGATAGTCATATGAGTGTTGCCAGATAGTCATATGAGTGTTGCCAGATAGCCATATGAGTGTTGCCAGATAGTCATATGAGTGTTGCCAGATAGCCATATGAGTGTTGCCAGATAGCCATATGAGTGTTGCCAGATAGCCATATGAGTGTTGCCAGATAGCCATATGAGTGTTGCCAGATAGCCATATGAGTGTTGCCAGATAGCCATATGAATATTGCCAGATAGCCATATGAGTGTTGCCAGATAGCCATATGAATGTTGCCAGATAGCCATATGAGTGTTGCCAGATAGCCATATGAGTGTTGCCAGATAGCCATATGAATGTTGCCAGATAGCCATATGAGTGTTGCCAGATAGCCATATGCCAATGCGGGTTAAGCTTTAAAAAAATCGACTCATAAATGATGTTAAACTTTGGTCTTCTAGAAGGAAATGAAACGGTCCAAAAAGTTTTATAAAACATGTATAAATGATATTTAAAAGTACACCATTTTAAATGTTACAGCTAAATCTGTAACATTTTAAGAAACATGAGAAATGTTATCTATAAAAAAAAAACACAAGTGCATGGTAAAATAAAAAAGCAATAAATTATGATGTTCACGAAATCAGACTTTGTCACAAACAGACATTGTCACAAACAGACATTGTCACAAACAGACATTGTCACAAACAGACTTTGTCACAAACAGACATTGTCACAAACAGACTTTGTCACCACTAGTCTAAGGAATTAGAGGGCTCCTCTGTTTGGGTATAGGGCTGACTCCGATCTTCAAAGGGAGACAACAAGGCCAGTTAACTATTGTAGCACCTATGCCCCTGGGGTAGTTCCGAGACGTACCTTAGTTTGACGGGAATCATTATTATAATTAGCATCATGTTTTTTTTTCCTTCTCCACGATTTCTTTCTATTCCAAAACTCTTTTGTGTGTTCAGAGAAGAAATGCGGGGGGGGGGGGGGTTCGGGGGGTCAATGGTCCCACGGTTTGGGGTGGGATTTTCTCCTTCTTGCAGTCAGCGTTACCTGTGGGCGGAGCGGCACACAATGGCGGCAGATAAAAACATAATTGTGAAAACTTTCTCGTCCTGATATTTGCTATTTGCATACCTAACGAGCCCCCCCCCCCCCCCCCCCCCCCGAAAGTGTAAGAATAGAAATGTTTTAAAAAGATCTAAGAAAATCCCTTTCAAGGTGCTCGTAAAGCTCACAGAGTAAATAAAGAAGAAGATCTAGAAAAAAAGGATGCCATCTTTCAACGAGCAGGATGGCGAGGTATTCTATCTCTCAGACTTTCAGTGTTTGTGGGGGAGGGGGGGGGGGGTTGGGTGTCGGTTAGTGTTTCCATTTGCGTCCTGCCAAGGTCACGTGATCCAACCCTCTAATAACATATTATTATTTTTTTACATTAAATAAATTGAGAAATTAGACAAATAAACCCCCAAAAACATCAGGCGGCAAGATAACAGCAGTGAACAGCAGTAAACAGCAATAAACAGCCCTGTTTAAGACATGAACAAAGAAGACGAACGAAGAAACAAAATCGAAACAAACAAAAAAAATCTACCCAGCAATGCAATCTTAGAGGCGGTTGAGGGTGGGGTGGGGGTTAGAGTGGCGACGAGACGGTATTAGCGCCTATGTTAACAGAATATCTCTTAGAAAATTAAATAAAAACATTACAGATGTAGCTTTAAGAGAAAGCATTCAACAGTACACGCTGCCCCCATTCACTCCAAGCACAATGTAAACATTTTTGTCTCTATGCGACCAATTTCTGGCGACTCATAATTTGACACCCGGAAAACAACTCTGCCATTTAACAACTCTGTCATTTAACAACTCTGTCATTTAGCAACTCTGTCATTTAACAACTCTGTCATTTAACAATTCTGTCATTTAACAACTCTGTCATTTAACAACTCTGTCATTTAACAACTCTGTCATTTAACAACTCTGTCATTTAACAACTCTGTCATTTAACAACTCTGTCATTTAACCAACTATGTCATTTAACAACTCTGTAATAAAAAAAATTTAAAAAAAACTAATCTCATAACGATATCAACGAGGGTAGCGCTCATAGGAGGGATTCTCACGGGATTCTACATGGCGCCTTAACATTGATCGGCATAATAAACTTTGCGTATCCGGAAATCTTTTTTGTAAGACATTTCGCCGACAATTTGATCGACTGAAGTCTGAACGAACGGAAATTTAGTCGAAGGGAAATTTGTTCGATTTCTGTATGAAGGCGGCCAACATCAACATCTCAAATTGGGAGGACCTGGCGGAGGATCGATCCACATGGCGGGGCATCGTGAAGGAAGGATCACTACGTGCCGAGGAGCTCTACAGAACGGAAGCAGCTGTAAAGAGAGCGCAGAGAATTGCCAGAAAACACTGCTCCACCGCATTCGTGTGTGGGACATGCAAAAGAGACTGCCACTCGAGGATCGGTCTCACTAGCCACACCAAGAGCTGCAATCAGAAAAGATCAATCTATCGTCTCTCGTAGACGGAAAGATGCCATACCATATATATATATGTCTGTGTATATATGTCGCTATGTATGTATGTATGTATGTATATATATATGTGTGTGTGTGTATGTGTGTGTGTGTGTGTATGTGTGTATGTGTGTGTGTGTTGTTAAGTCTTCGAGTTGCGAGTCAGAAATAAGGGGATTTGTTCGAACAGAATTTTGTTCGTTTGGAAATATGTTTGAGGTGGGGAGAAAAAAAAGATTGCCCCCCCCCCCACTTCTGGTGTCACTAACCCTCGCGACGCCCCATAAATTAAAACTAAAGTTTAATATCACTAAAAAAAAATAATAATGAAAAAGTCGTCGACCAATTTCCATTCGACCAAATTTGCCGTCGACCAATTTCCGTTCGACCAATCTTCCCGTTGATCAATTTTCCGTCGACTCAATTTCTTTCAAACAAAGTCACGCTAATAATTTTTGACAAAAGTGCAAACCGGAGATACAAATTAAATGAAATGACATGTAATTGAAAAATATGAAAAGAAACATTTTGGTCACAGAGGAAAGTTGAGACCAGCAATTACAGGAATGGTTGATATTTCATTTCATCTGATCATTAATAGAACAAGGAAATGAACTTTTGATTTGATCATATATATGGGGGTGGGGGGCCTGCGTTTATATATCGGTGGGGAGGGATGCTGCGTTCATATATCGGGGTACTGCATTAATATATCTAAGGGACTGCGTTCATATATCCGGGGGGCTGCGTTCATTATTCTGGTGGACTGCGTTCATATATCTGGGGGACTGCGTTCATATATCTGGGGGACTGCGTTCATTTATCTGGGGGACTGCGTTCATATATCGGGGGGATGCGTTCATATATCTGGGGGGGGGACTGCGTTCATATATCTGGGGGCTGCGTTCATATATCTGTGGATCTGTGTTCATATATCTGGGGACTGCGTTCATATATCTGGGGGGCTGCGTTCATATTCCTGGGGGGGGGGACTATGTTCATATAACGGGGGATTGCGTTCATATATCTGGGGGATTGCGTTCATATATCTGGGGGATTGCGTTCATATATCTGGGGGGGGGGGGACTGTGTTCATAAATCTGGGGGACAAAACATATCTTATTCCACCAAGATAATATTTTATGGCTTCATTGACAGACATTGAAAGTCTCATTGACAGACATTGAAAGTCTCACTGACAGACATTGAAAGTCTCATTGACAGACATTGAAAGTATC
Organism: Omphiscola glabra; assembly: GCA_964017045.1. Classification (NCBI taxonomy): domain Eukaryota; kingdom Metazoa; phylum Mollusca; class Gastropoda; family Lymnaeidae; genus Omphiscola; species Omphiscola glabra. The sequence goes on from OZ024797.1 coordinate 18,581,390, forward strand.
ATTGACAGACATTGAAAGTCTCATTGATGGACATTGAAAGTCTCATTGACAGACATGGAAAGTCTCAGTCACAGACATTGAAAGTCTCATTGACAGACATTGAAAGTCTCATTGATAGACATTGAAAGTCTCATTGACAGACTTCTTTATAGAACCGTACAAATGAGAACAGTCAGCACAAGATCAGGTCTTTTGGCGTTCAACGGTTCAATGCAGAACATCTGCTGGAGATAATCCATAACAGCACGGCTCATTTCTACACCCGGTGATGTCAAATCTATCCAATGACATCTACTCAAATCTATCCAATGACATCTACTCAAATCTATCCAATGAAATTTACTCAAATTATCCAAAGACATCTACTCAAATCTATCCAATGACATCTACTCAAATCTATCCAATGACATTTACTCAAATCTATCCAAATGACATCTACTCAAATCTATCCAATGACATCTACTCAAATCTATCCAATGACATCTACTCAAATCTATCCAATAACATCTACTCAAATCTATCCAAAGACATCTACTCAAATATATCCAATAACATCTACTCAAATCTAGTGCACACACATGAAAATCTCGTGCCAAAATTGATCTCATCGGCGCCACCACATAGAGAATCAGTTCAATGTTTAGTTCCATGTACAGTTCCATGTTCAGTTCCATGTTCAGTACCATGTTCAATTCCATGGTTAGTTCCATGTTCAATTCCATGTTCAGTTCCATGTTCAGTTTCATGTTCAGTTCCATGTTTAGTTCCATGAGCATATTCAGTTCACTCGATTGTTCAGATGGCATGCATAAAACTTTAAAAACATATTTTGTTTCTTCAGAATGAAAGAAGATGCTTATTATTGTGTTCATTTTTGTTTCTCCAAATTGCTCAAAGTTGAAAAATTAAATTTCTTTGTGTAATACAAAGCATTAATCCGAACACCTATGTACCGCTGTGAAATTAAAATACACAAATCAAATGTTGCACACGCAGACTTTTCCTGCGCAATGAGACTCAGAAAATTTAGAGGATCTATTGTCCCTACTTCCGGTCAACATAAATCTAGTTAGACGTCATCGACTTGGTAACGCTGAAGAAGTTCCAAAATTGAACCCAAAGTGGTAGCATTTTATGGCAGAATTAAGTTAGATATCATAACTGAATGTAAAGAGGATGTGGGGTGGTTGAGTTTCATCCCCACTTTTCTTTAAACAATTCAAATTGTCAAAGATTTAAATTAAGGGCCGGGTAAAGAAAGCGGAGACCTTGACGCATACTCATTTCAATTTTATGCTGACAACCCCCCTCCCCCCATTTGCCATCTAGTTTTCTAGATCCATTATCGCAAATGCTATATTTTCAAACAGAACTATAAAAAATAAGTCATACATACAATAAGTCATACGACCAATAAGTCATACATACAATAAGTCATACATACAATAAGTCATACATACAATAAGTCATACATACAATAAGTCATACGACCAATAAGTCATACATACAATAAGTCATACATACAATAAGGCATACGACCAATAAGTCATACATACAATAAGTCATACGACCAATAAGTCATACATACAATAAGGCATACGACCAATAAGTCATACATACAATAAGGCATACGACCAATAAGTCATACATACAATAAGTCATACATACAATAAGGCATACGACCAATAAGTCATACATACAATAAGTCATACGACCAATAAGTCATACATACAATAAGGCATACGACCAATAAGTCATACATACAATAAGTCATACATACAATAAGTCATACATACAATAAGTCATACATACAATAAGTCATACATACAATAAGTCATACATACAATAAGTCATACAAACAATAAGTCATACATACAATAAGGCATACGACCAATAAGTCATACATACAATAAGTCATACATACAATAAGTCATACATACAATAAGTCATACGACCAATAAGTCATACATACAATAAGTCATACATACAATAAGTCATACATACAATAAGTCATACATACAATAAGTCATACGACCAATAAGTCATACATACAATAAGTCATACATACAATAAGGCATACGACCAATAAGTCATACATACAATAAGTCATACGACCAATAAGTCATACATACAATAAGGCATACGACCAATAAGTCATACATACAATAAGGCATACGACCAATAAGTCATACATACAATAAGTCATACATACAATAAGGCATACGACCAATAAGTCATACATACAATAAGGCATACGACCAATAAGTCATACATACAATAAGTCATACGACCAATAAGTCATACATACAATAAGGCATACGACCAATAAGTCATACATACAATAAGTCATACATACAATAAGTCATACATACAATAAGTCATACATACAATAAGTCATACATACAATAAGTCATACATACAATAAGTCATACAAACAATAAGTCATACATACAATAAGGCATACGACCAATAAGTCATACATACAATAAGTCATACATACAATAAGTCATACGACCAATAAGTCATACATACAATAAGGCATACGACCAATAAGTCATACATACAATAAGGCATACGACCAATAAGTCATACATACAATAAGTCATACATACAATAAGTCATACATACAATAAGTCATACATACAATAAGTCATACAAACAATAAGTCATACAAACAATAAGTCATACGACCAATAAGTCATACATACAATAAGTCATACATACAATAAGTCATACATACAATAAGTCATACATACAATAAGTCATACATACAATAAGTCATACATACAATAAGTCATACATACAATAAGTCATACATACAATAAGTCATACATACAATAAGTCATACATACAATAAGTCATACATACAATAAGTCATACATACAATAAGTCATACATACAATAAGTCATACATACAATAAGTCATACATACAATAAGTCATACATACAATAAGTCATACATACAATAAGTCATACATACAATAAGTCATACATACAATAAGTCATACATACAATAAGTCATACATACAATAAGTCATACATACAATAAGTCATACATACAATAAGTCATACATACAATAAGTCATACATACAATAAGTCATACATACAATAAGTCATACATACAATAAGTCATACATACAATAAGTCATACATACAATAAGTCATACATACAATAAGTCATACATACAATAAGTCATACATACAATAAGTCATACATACAATAAGTCATACATACAATAAGTCATACATACAATAAGTCATACATACAATAAGTCATACATACAATAAGTCATACATACAATAAGTCATACATACAATAAGTCATACATACAATAAGTCATACATACAATAAGGCATACATACAATAAGTCATACGACCAATAAGTCATACATACAATAAGTCATACGACCAATAAGTCATACATACAATAAGTCATACATACAATAAGGCATACAAACAATAAGGCATACATACAATAAGGCATACATACAATAAGTCATACAAACAATAAGGCATACGACCAATAAGTCATACATACAATAAGGCATACGACCAATAAGTCATACATACAATAAGGCATACGACCAATAAGTCATACATACAATAAGTCATACATACAATAAGGCATACAAACAATAAGGCATACATACAATAAGGCATACATACAATAAGTCATACAAACAATAAGGCATACATACAATAAGTCATACAAACAATAAGGCATACATACAATAAGGCATACATACAATAAGGCATACATACAATAAGTCATACAAACAATAAGTCATACAAACAATAAGGCATACATACAATAAGTCATACAAACAATAAGTCATACAAACAATAAGGCATACATACAATAAGTCATACATACAATAAGGCATACATACAATAAGGCATACATACAATAAGGCATACATACAATAAGTCATACATACAATAAGTCATACAAACAATAAGTCATACAAACAATAAGTCATACATACAATAAGGCATACATACAATAAGTCATACAAACAATAAGTCATACAAACAATAAGGCATACATACAATAAGGCATACATACAATAAGGCATACATACAATAAGGCATACATACAATAAGTCATACAAACAATAAGTCATACAAACAATAAGTCATACAAACAATAAGGCATACATACAATAAGGCATACATACAATAAGGCATACATACAATAAGGCATACATACAATAAGTCATACAAACAATAAGTCATACAAACAATAAGTCATACAAACAATAAGTCATACATACAATAAGTCATACAAACAATAAGGCATACAAACAATAAGGCATACATACAATAAGTCATACATACAATAAGTCATACAAACAATAAGGCATACATACAATAAGTCATACATACAATAAGTCATACAAACAATAAGGCATACATACAATAAGGCATACATACAATAAGGCATACGACCAATAAGTCATACATACAATAAGTCATACAAACAATAAGTCATACAAACAATAAGTCATACAAACAATAAGTCATACAAACAATAAGTCATACAAACAATAAGTCATACAAACAATAAGTCATACAAACAATAAGTCATACAAACAATAAGTCATACAAACAATAAGTCATACAAACAATAAGTCATACAAACAATAAGTCATACAAACAATAAGTCATACAAACAATAAGTCATACAAACAATAAGTCATACAAACAATAAGTCATACAAACAATAAGTCATACAAACAATAAGTCATACATACAATAAGTCATACAAACAATAAGTCATACAAACAATAAGTCATACAAACAATAAGTCATACAAACAATAAGTCATACAAACAATAAGTCATACAAACAATAAGTCATACAAACAATAAGTCATACAAACAATAAGTCATACAAACAATAAGTCATACAAACAATAAGTCATACAAACAATAAGGCATACATACAATAAGGCATACATACAATAAGGCATACGACCAATAAGGCATACATACAATAAGTCATACAAACAATAAGTCATACAAACAATAAGGCATACATACAATAAGGCATACGACCAATAAGTCATACATACAATAAGGCATACGACCAATAAGTCATACGACCAATAAGTCATACATACAATAAGTCATACAAACAATAAGTCATACATACAATAAGTCATACAAACAATAAGGCATACATACAATAAGTCATACATACAATAAGTCATACAAACAATAAGTCATACATACAATAAGGCATACGACCAATAAGTCATACATACAATAAGTCATACAAACAATAAGTCATACAAACAATAAGGCATACATACAATAAGTCATACATACAATAAGTCATACATACAATAAGGCATACATACAATAAGGCATACGACCAATAAGTCATACATACAATAAGTCATACATACAATAAGGCATACGACCAATAAGTCATACATACAATAAGTCATACAAACAATAAGTCATACAAACAATAAGGCATACATACAATAAGTCATACATACAATAAGTCATACAAACAATAAGTCATACATACAATAAGGCATACGACCAATAAGTCATACATACAATAAGTCATACAAACAATAAGTCATACAAACAATAAGGCATACATACAATAAGTCATACATACAATAAGTCATACAAACAATAAGTCATACATACAATAAGGCATACGACCAATAAGTCATACAAACAATAAGTCATACATACAATAAGGCATACGACCAATAAGTCATACATACAATAAGTCATACATACAATAAGGCATACAAACAATAAGGCATACATACAATAAGGCATACATACAATAAGTCATACAAACAATAAGGCATACATACAATAAGTCATACAAACAATAAGGCATACATACAATAAGGCATACATACAATAAGTCATACAAACAATAAGGCATACATACAATAAGTCATACAAACAATAAGGCATACATACAATAAGTCATACAAACAATAAGTCATACATACAATAAGTCATACAAACAATAAGGCATACATACAATAAGTCATACAAACAATAAGGCATACATACAATAAGTCATACATACAATAAGTCATACATACAATAAGTCATACAAACAATAAGGCATACATACAATAAGTCATACAAACAATAAGGCATACATACAATAAGTCATACAAACAATAAGTCATACATACAATAAGTCATACAAACAATAAGGCATACATACAATAAGTCATACAAACAATAAGGCATACATACAATAAGTCATACATACAATAAGTCATACATACAATAAGTCATACAAACAATAAGTCATACATACAATAAGTCATACATACAATAAGTCATACAAACAATAAGGCATACATACAATAAGTCATACAAACAATAAGGCATACATACAATAAGTCATACAAACAATAAGTCATACATACAATAAGTCATACAAACAATAAGGCATACATACAATAAGTCATACAAACAATAAGGCATACATACAATAAGTCATACATACAATAAGTCATACATACAATAAGTCATACAAACAATAAGTCATACATACAATAAGTCATACAAACAATAAGGCATACATACAATAAGTCATACAAACAATAAGGCATACATACAATAAGTCATACAAACAATAAGTCATACATACAATAAGTCATACAAACAATAAGGCATACATACAATAAGGCATACGACCAATAAGTCATACATACAATAAGGCATACGACCAATAAGTCATACGACCAATAAGTCATACATACAATAAGTCATACAAACAATAAGGCATACATACAATAAGTCATACATACAATAAGTCATACAAACAATAAGTCATACATACAATAAGGCATACATACAATAAGGCATACGACCAATAAGTCATACATACAATAAGTCATACGACCAATAAGTCATACGACCAATAAGTCATACGACCAATAAGTCATACATACAATAAGGCATACATACAATAAGTCATACATACAATAAGTCATACATACAATAAGTCATACATACAATAAGTCATACGACCAATAAGTCATACATACAATAAGTCATACGACCAATAAGTCATACATACAATAAGTCATACGACCAATAAGTCATACATACAATAAGGCATACGACCAATAAGTCATACGACCAATAAGTCATACATACAATAAGTCATACGACCAATAAGTCATACGACCAATAAGTCATACATACAATAAGTCATACGACCAATAAGTCATACAAACAATAAGTCATACATACAATAAGTCATACAAACAATAAGGCATACAAACAATAAGTCATACAAACAATAAGCCATACATACAATAAGTCATACAAACAATAAGTCATACAAACAATAAGTCATACATACAATAAGTCATACATACAATAAGTCATACATACAATAAGCCATACATACAATAAGTCATACATACAATAAGCCATACATACAATAAGCCATACAAACAATAAGTCATACAAACACACCAAACTGAATGCTCCCCACCCACTTGATGGACACCGGAAGGCGAGTAAATTATCTCCCCTTTGCACACAATGTCACTCCCTTACAGGCCGGTTGGACTCATTCTTGTTTTCAACGTGAGCCCATTTCTCACGACCATTGTCTTTGACACAATCACACGGGCCCCGGAAAGGTCAAGTACGCCGAGGGCTCCTGGCACGATAAGCCTAATGGCTGCTCCTTTGGTCCGGGCCGGCCTGGCACGAGATAGTTAGACAAGTAGGAATGTCCTGTCCCACCGTGAGCGACGCCATTGTTTAGCATTGTTGGAACGGCCGCAGCCCTCAGATAACGTTGGTGTGGCCGCCATTGTTTCCTTGTACAATTTAATGAAGAATTTTTGAAAGGCATTAACTTAAAAATGTTTTTTTTTTAATTCAAAAAAATGGCACACTTGACGTCATGGGCATAAGTGCGGCCTTTGACTAAATGTAGGAGGGCTCTCAACTCACTTTTACTTCAGTCTAAAGTTCGTCTAGACCCCAGTCTAGTGGTTCTCAACCGGTGTGTCGCAGAATGTGTACACGCCTGTCACAGCATTCCAATAGAAAGGACTTTAGCACGTGTATATGTACAATTTGGGTTAGTTATATTTATAGTAGGTGTAGGTCATTCAAGGTCAGATGACAGTTCTAATATAATTGATAGATTCAAACTGTTAAATAAAAATGTCTTTGCACGCAGCTAAATACTTGCACGGTGTGTCTGTCTAAGAAGTCTTTTTCTTTAATGGTGTGTCTAACAGGTTGTATTTAAATGTGTCTTAGAAGTCGCTTTTTATGGTGTGTTTAACAAGTTGTATTTAAATGTGTCTTAGAAGTCGCTTTTTTATGGTGTGTTTAACAAGTTGTATTTAAATGTGTCTTAGAAGTCGCTTTTTTATGGTGTGTCTAACAAGTTGTATTTAAATGTGTCTTAGAAGTCACTTTTTTATGGTGTGTTTAACAAGTTGTATTTAAATGTGTCTTAGAAGTCGCTTTTTTATGGTGTGTCTAACAATTTGTATTTAAATGTGTCTTAGAAGTCGCTTTTTTATGGTGTGTTTAACAAGTTGTATTTAAATGTGTCTTAGAAGTCGCTTTTTTATGGTGTGTCTAACAAGTTGTATTTAAATGTGTCTTAGAAGTCGCTTTTTATGGTGTGTCTAACAAGTTGTATTTAAATGTGTCTTAGAAGTCGCTTTTTATGGTGTGTTTAACAAGTTGTATTTAAATGTGTCTTAGAAGTCGCTTTTTTATGGTGTGTTTAACAAGTTGTATTTAAATGTGTCTTAGAAGTCGCTTTTTTATGGTGTGTCTAACAAGTTGTATTTAAATGTGTCTTAGAAGTCACTTTTTTATGGTGTGTTTAACAAGTTGTATTTAAATGTGTCTTAGAAGTCGCTTTTTTATGGTGTGTTTAACAAGTTGTATTTAAATGTGTCTTAGAAGTCGCTTTTTTATGGTGTGTCTAACAAGTTGTATTTAAATGTGTCTTAGAAGTCGCTTTTTATGGTGTGTCTAACAAGTTGTATTTAAATGTGTCTTAGAAGTCGCTTTTTATGGTGTGTTTAACAAGTTGTATTTAAATGTGTCTTAGAAGTCGCTTTTTTATGGTGTGTTTAACAAGTTGTATTTAAATGTGTCTTAGAAGTCGCTTTTTTATGGTGTGTCTAACAAGTTGTATTTAAATGTGTCTTAGAAGTCACTTTTTTATGGTGTGTTTAACAAGTTGTATTTAAATGTGTCTTAGAAGTCACTTTTTTATGGTGTGTCTAACAAGTTGTATTTAAATGTGTCTTAGAAGTCGCTTTTTATGGTGTGTCTAACAAGTTGTATTTAAATGTGTCTTAGAAGTCGCTTTTTAGGGTGTGTTTAACAAGTTGTATTTAAATGTGTCTTAGAAGTCGCTTTTTTATGGTGTGTCTAACAAGTTGTATTTAAATGTGTCTTAGAAGTCACTTTTTTATGGTGTGTTTAACAAGTTGTATTTAAATGTGTCTTAGAAGTCACTTTTTTATGGTGTGTTTAACAAGTTGTATTTAAATGTGTCTTAAAAGTCACTTTTTTATGGTGTGTTTAACAAGTTGTATTTAAATTTGTCTTAGAAGTCGCTTTTTTATGGTGTGTCTAACAAGTTGTATTTAAATGTGTCTTAGAAGTCGCTTTTTTATGGTGTGTTTAACAAGTTGTATTTAAATGTGTCTTAGAAGTCACTTTTTTATGGTGTGTTTAACAAGTTGTATTTAAATGTGTCTTAGAAGTCGCTTTTTTATGGTGTGTCTAACAAGTTGTATTTAAATGTGTCTTAGAAGTCGCTTTTTATGGTGTGTCTAACAAGTTGTATTTAAATGTGTCTTAGAAGTCGCTTTTTATGGTGTGTTTAACAAGTTGTATTTAAATGTGTCTTAGAAGTCGCTTTTTTATGGTGTGTCTAACAAGTTGTATTTAAATGTGTCTTAGAAGTCACTTTTTTATGGTGTGTTTAACAAGTTGTATTTAAATGTGTCTTAGAAGTCACTTTTTTATGGTGTGTTTAACAAGTTGTATTTAAATGTGTCTTAGAAGTCACTTTTTTATGGTGTGTTTAACAAGTTGTATTTAAATGTGTCTTAGAAGTCGCTTTTTTATGGTGTGTCTAACAAGTTGTATTTAAATGTGTCTTAGAAGTCGCTTTTTTATGGTGTGTTTAACAAGTTGTATTTAAATGTGTCTTAGAAGTCGCTTTTTTATGGTGTGTCTAACAAGTTGTATTTAAATGTGTCTTAGAAGTCGCTTTTTTATGGTGTGTCTAACAAGTTGAATTTAAATGTGTCTTAGAAGTCACTTTTTATGGTGTGTCTAACAAGTTGTATTTAAATGTGTCTTAGAAGTCGCTTTTTATGGTGTCGCAAGATTAACTATTCAAAATTTGTTTAGACGCACACATTTTGGAACTGATTTAGCTTTAAAAGCTTGTATTGCTTGATACGCCCCTGAGTGCTGTTGGTCAACTGCACGTTGCTGAAACATTAGTTATACTCTCATCATTTTACCCGCTGCCAAATTGTATTATACAAATCTGTTCTCAGCCTTCCTAATCCCGCGACCCTTTAATACAGTTCCTCATATTATGGCGACCTTGGCGACATTAATTTAGTTGCTACTTCATAACTGTATTATAGGGTATATAAGTTTTCCGATGGTCCTGGGCGACCCCTGTGAAAGGGTCATTCGACCCTCAAAGGGGTCGCAACCCACAGGTTAAGAATCGCTGATCTAGCCAATAGCTCGTCACTGTATGTATTTAATTTGAGTTGAATGTAGAGAACTGACTTAGTTAAAGCTGAGGTAACATCTTACAATCACCGAAGTGCGATGCAACGAATGGGACGCAAGTCATTGGGCGTCATCTTCAGAGGCGCTATCTTCAGAGACGTCATCTTCAGAGACGTCATCTTCAGAGAGCTCATCTTCAGAGACGCCGTCTTCAGAGACGTTATCTCCAGAGACGTTATCTTCAGAGACATCATCTTCAGAGGACTCATCTTCATAGAAGTCCTCTTCAGAGACCTTATCTTCAGAGACGCTACCTTCAGAGACGTCATCTTCAGAGGCGTTATCTTCAGAGACATCCTCTTCAGAGACATCCTCTTCAGAGACATCCTCTTCAGAGACATCCTCTTCAGAGACATCCTCTTCAGAGACATCCTCTTCAGAGACATCCTCTTCAGAGAACTCATCTTCAAAGATATTATCTTTAGAGGGCGTCAAAATCGTCATTTTTCAAACAAAATTTATATTAATTTTAGACAATTATATGTTTTTTTTTCAATGCCATGCGCTTCCCCGGGCGCAGCCTTCGCTTGCCACGAACCTGATTGCCCTATAGGGTTGCGTTCAAAGTGTGTGACATAGCAACTAGTCAGAATGAGACCAGTTTAAGCTTAGGCTTGGTGACTACTTGGCTCACTTATATAGCGCTTGTGTCCATGCTGTTTTAGCGTGCTCAACGCGTCGAGACCATAGAATGGACTCTTCGGATGAAAGCATGTGTGTTATATCAGGATGAAAGCATGTGTGTTATATCAGGATGAAAGCATGTGTGTTATTTCAGGATGAATGCATGTGTGTTATATCAGGATGAAAGCATGTCTGTTATTTCAGGATGAAAGCATGTGTGTTATATCAGGATGAAAGCATGTGTGTTATTTCAGGATGAAAGCATGTGTGTTATATCAGGATGAAAGCATGTTGGTTATTTCAGGATGAAAGCATGTGTGTTATATCAGGATGAAAGCATGTTGGTTATTTCAGGATGAAAGCATGTGGGTTATTTCAGGATGAAAGCATGTGTGTTATATCAGGATGAAAGCATGTTGGTTATTTCAGGATGAAAGCATGTGGGTTATTTCAGGATGAAAGCATGTGTGTTATATCAGGATGAAAGCATGTTGGTTATTTCAGGATGAAAGCATGTGGGTTATTTCCGGATGAAAGCATGTGGGTTATTTCAGGATGAAAGCATGTCTGTTATTTCAGGATGAAAGCATGTCTGTTATTTCAGGATGAAAGCATGTCTGTTATTTCAGGATGAAAGCATGTTGGTTATTTCAGGATGAAAGCATGTGGGTTATTTCAGGATGAAAGCATGTTGGTTATTTCAGGATGAAAGCATGTGGGTTATGTCAGACTCCTATAAAACAATGTGCCCTTTGTTTCACGCTTAATCTATTGAGATAATATGTGGCTTTAATATTATTCAATTGAACTATTCAAAATATTTCTTAATGTCACTAGATATGCCCGTGGTTTTACAGTTGTTCACCATTTAAAACCCAAGATGGCCCGATTAGCCTGTTCCGGCACATGACAGATGGGAATAAATGTCCGGACCAACAGACACATGGGTGGGCGACGGGTTTGCGCTAATTTGACATTTCATCTGATAGGGCCCCTCAAGTAAGGTCAGCCATTTTATCACCTACCTTTGACCTGTGGGTCCGTCCATACAAATCCCTGACAGCCTCGAAATGGCCGGTGTCTTGGGCACTGCTTAACTCTAACGATACCTGACAGGCTCACGTCGGTTCTCAGCCCCTTGAACTACACGTCGGATTTCGTCTATAAACTGTCGTCAGTTCTGCCACAAAAATGATGATGCGTTCTAAAGTGTGTCGCTTGTATGGGGGACATTATGAGTAGTGTCTGTTTGTGTTTGTGGGTTTGGTTGGTACACCAAATTCCCACTTGCATATACATATCCAGGATGTACCAACTCTCCTTTCATATCGATAAATATCGTTTTGTCACCTTGTCGTTTTGTAACCTTGTCGTTTTGTCACCTTGTCGTTTTGTCACCTTGTCGTTTTGTCACCTTGTCGTTTTGTCACCTTGTCGTTCTGTCACTTGTCGTTTTGTCACTTGTCGTTTTGTCACTTGTCGTTTTGTCCCTTGTCGTTTTGTCACTTGTCGTTTTGTCTGGTTATCGATAAATACTTGTAGATTGTCTTTGAAATCTGGAACGGAGACACATACTATCAGTGTAATATCCCAAATCTCTTTATCTCTCCACCTCTCTCTCTCTCTCTCTCTCTCGTTCTCTCCATCACTTACTCTCTCTAATTCTTCATCTCTTTATTTCTCTCCCCTTGCATTTTGGTTGCCCTTAACCTCCATTTGTTTTAATTTGATTTCTAGCTCTCTATATTGTCCCAGTTTTCCTCTCTGTGCATCTAGCTCCATTATGTTTTAGCTTAAGTTGGAGCTCCATATTAGGGTCATTTTGCTCGTTGGCTGAGTCCAGATCATCCCCAGACAACAGATTTTCATCCCCTAAGCGGACAATGATCAAATCTCTAACATTCTTTTTTAACACAGGATGATCTAGACTTATTGCTAAAATCTTTCCCAATGAAAAAAACTTTTTCTAGAAAATTTGTCTACTGTCTCCACTGATGGGTTGTAACATTTGTCCAATGTCTCCACTGAATGGTTGTAACATTTGTCCAATGTCTCCACTGAATGGTTGTAGCATATGTCCAATGTCCCAACTGATGGGTTGTTTCCATCAAAGTCCAGTGACTCTGGTAAATTGTAAGAATATATTGTATAAATGGACAAAATTTCTGAGCAAACATTATAAAAGCCAAAATGACGTCACTAGCTTCTGATAGTGACACCGTTAAATGGTAAACTGGAAACAAAATGTGTAATTTGTTTTATTAAAAAATATGTATTAAATCCACGGACAAAACAAAACAATTTGTTGTTGGTAGCAGAAAGAATAGAAAATGGTTAAAGTCCAGGGAGAGCTCCCCATTGATTACGTACCGTTACGTAGTTTGGGAAATCTAATCTGTTTTAAGATTTGGCTCGTCTGATGAACAGTACGTGACCAACGACTGAAAACGAGTATACAAATAAAAGCGTTGGCAGAGCTAGTGATATTGATGTTGACAATTATAAATGTATAGATACTTTTGAGGGGATATAAAAATAAAAAATCAAATATACAGAACTGAAAACTAAAATAACGTACACCACAAGACGTGAACGCATATAATACTAGCAAGGTAAACATAGTAATCCACACACAGGGTAGCAAAAATCGAGGGCGCTGAAGGCTCCCGAGTGAAAGGACGGGAGTGTCCTGAGCAGGGGTGGGCACTCTGTGATTCTGCGTCGCCGTGGTTTTCCCCCTGGGTATTTTTAGTATATATATATATCCACTCATTTCCTCCGAGCTAGAGGTACAACGCTACGCCCCATTTCAGAGGACAAATGACTAGTTTCATTCATTTCAAACAATATCACGTGCGTAGAGTGATAGGAATAGGTCAACAGTCTCCACCTACGACGTCACAGTCAGTGGCGTTGGAACGGGGCGCCCATTGCCTAATTATTGTTTAAAAAAATAAAAATATTCTAGAGATTTTATAACCCCCCCCCCGGTGGAAAACATGTAGATGCGCCTCTGACTTTAACTTCAAGCAAACTGCCATCTGTTCAGCTGCTACTGACACGTTAACTCTACTCGATTGCCCCCCCCCCCCCACAAGAGCGATCTATTGGATACAATTTTTTTTTAATTTAAAATTTTGACTTATAGGTAATTTATATATTTTTTTATTTTAAGCAAACGTTCCCATATCCTTACAGTTGAACTTTGATACAGTCTACTTCCCATATCCTTACAGCTGAACTTTGATACAGTCTACTTCCCATATCCTTACAGCTGAACTTTGATACAGTCTACTTCCCATATCCTTACAGTTGAACTTTGATACAGTCTACTTCCCATATCCTTACAGTTGAACTTTGATACAGTCTACTTCCCATATCCTTACAGTTGAACTTTGATACAGTCTACTTCCCATATCCTTACAGTTGAACTTTGATACAGTCTACTTCCCATATCCTTACAGCTGAACTTTGATACAGTCTACTTCCCATATCCTTACAGTTGAACTTTGATACAGTCTACTTCCCATATCCTTACAGTTGAACTTTGATACAGTCTACTTCCCATATCCTTACAGTTGAACTTTGATACAGTCTACTTCCCATATCCTTACAGTTGAACTTTGATACAGTCTACTTCCCATATCCTTACAGTTGAACTTTGATACAGTCTACTTCCCATATCCTTACAGTTGAACTTTGATACAGTCTACTTCCCATATCCTTACAGTTGAACTTTGATACAGTCTACTTCCCATATCCTTACAGTTGAACTTTGATACAGTCTACTTATTCTGTTAAATCTACCCAGTGAATGTATGTGACCTCATTGTATGTGACAACATTGTATGTGACAACATTGTATGTGACAACATTGTATGTGGCCTCATTGTATGTGACAACATTGTATGTGGCCTCATTGTATGTGACAACATTGTATGTGGCCTCATTGTATGTGACAACATTGAAAGTTACGTTTAGTCAGTCGTCGCCCTTCAAAACTAACTTATTCCAGCTGACAACATTGTCCCGACAACGACTGACTCTCGATATAGTGAACGTCCTGGCAAGTCAGCTTACAACATTTTTCCGGACAACGACTGACTCTCGATATAGTGAACGTCCTGGCAAGTCAGCTGACAACATTGTCCCGACAACGACTGACTCTCGATATAGGGAACTGTTGAGGCCTGGCAAGTCAGGATACAAACATTCCTCTTCTCTCGGACCGACTCATTTCATTTTAATGAAGTCACGTCGAGTGGGGGTCTACGTCGCTGGCAGCGTGGGGGTCAGTCAAGCGTGACGCCATTCCCACACATCGTCTCACGGGGGTCTGCTACGCTCTACTTCACCACAAGACCGTCCGATGCGGAATTAACGGTGAGACGATCAACAACAGTCGGGACACCGTGAGGTGTAGTTTTAGCGTCGTACTAGTAAAACAGCCCATAATTTTACGGGTCCTTTTCAAACTTACCCTGCTTATTTTAAAATTGAAAAGAAAATCAACCAACATAGAAGATAAAAATAACGAAATGTCAGTGATGCTTTGAGACGGAATTAATCAGGATATCCCATAAGCCTCTTCTTAAAGATGACCTCTCGCATAGTGACATTAGTTATATGGTAAATCGCTTTCATAATGACAACTCTCATAGTGACCACTCTATTGTGACCTTTTTATAATATTATTTTAATTTTGTTTAAATTATTTTTTAATATATTTAAATATAATATAAAGTGTGTGTGTGTGTGTGTGTGTGTACAAATCTGATGTTTAAATTTCGCGATGACTTCCATACAGGGCCATAATTGTGACCTACGCTAAACATTTCTTTCAATCTCTCAAATTGTCCCTATTTGCCTAAACCTTATACACTACTCCCAGTCGTGACCCCTCGCTCCGTCCTCCCGTGACATATCGTAATGAAGATCACGATTGAATCTTTCACCCCCTCGGGATGTGTCCCGCCGACCCCCATCCCCCTTCTCACGAGTTCCGATACTTTTGTGATGACGTCGATCACTCGGAGGGTGACATGATGAAGAATCTCACGGCACGTTACCTTTTATCTTCCTCCCTCGCAAGGACGACCGTCCCCGACCCCCGAGGACCCCACTGGGACCCCCTCTGTTTCCGGTGATAAGGGAATGGGGGCCATCTTCATAATATTCCCTGCACAAAACGTTCAGGCAAGGGGAAGGAAAAAAAAAGTCGCCGGTTATTAATTATTATCATCACGAGGAGGAGTCGACAAAGCGTATCGGGACAGGGGCTACAACTCTTCATCTACCTGAATGAGGCTGACTCGAGGGCACGGCGGGCGGGCGGACGAGTCATTGATGCTCTCGAGGCCGGGCGTTCGGGGGGACGGTGGCGATATTTTCCACTTTAGCGCCCTCCTTGTTGTCATTGAGCCCTGAGATCGAGGGGGTAGTCGCCCCCCCCCCCTAACAACTGTATCGCTGGAAGTCGAGTGCCCCCAGGAGATGGGGCGGGAAGATGGGTAGGTAAAAAGAGGAGAATTTTGCCGTAGGGCATGTTAGTGGCTCCTCCTTAACATGACAAACAGGAAATTTTTAACGGAGGGAATTCCTATAAAAGAATGTACTTCTTTAATATCATTTTACCAGTACAAGGGTTGCGGGGAAGTAGGGGAGGGAGAGGGTGGAGGGAGAGGGTGGAGGGGTGGAACCAATCGCGGATGTTAGAAATGTTGACTTTAAGATAAAAGATGATATTTTCCCAAAACATCGTTCTGTGATAGAGAGTGTAATGGTGATAGAGATTGTGGCAGCATGGATAGAGAGTGTGATGATGTTAGAGATTGTGGCATGGATAGAGAGTGTAATGGTGATAGAGATTGTCACATTGTGGCATGGATAGAGAGTGTAATGGTGATAGAGATTGTGGCATGGATAGAGAGTGTGATGATGTTAGAGATTGTGGCATGGATAGAGCGTGTAATGGTGATAGAGACTGTAGCATGGATAGAGAGTGTGATGGTGATAGAGACTGTAGCATGGATAGAGAGTGTAATGGTGATAGAGACTGTAGCATGGATAGAGAGTGTGATGGTGATAGAGACTGTAGCATGGATAGAGAGTGTGATGGTGATAGAGACTGTAGCATGGATAGAGAGTGTGATGATGTTAGAGATTGTGGCATGGATAGAGAGTGTAATGGTGATAGAGACTGTAGCATGGATAGAGAGTGTAATGGTGATAGAGACTGTAGCATGGATAGAGAGTGTAATGGTGATAGAGACTGTAGCATGGATAGAGAGTGTAATGGTGATAGAGATTGTGGCATGGATAGAGAGTGTGATGATGTTAGAGATTGTGGCATGGATAGAGAGTGTAATGGTGATAGAGACTGTGGCATGGATAGAGAGTGTGATGGTGTTAGAGATTGTGGCATGGATAGAGAGTGTAATGGTGTTAGAGATTGTGGCATGGATAGAGAGTGTAATGGTGATAGAGATTGTGGCATGGATAGAGAGTGTGATGATGTTAGAGATTGTGGCATGGATAGAGAGTGTAATGGTGATAGAGACTGTAGCATGGATAGAGAGTGTGATGATGTTAGAGATTGTGGCATGGATAGAGAGTGTGATGATGTTAGAGATTGTGGCATGGATAGAGAGTGTAATGGTGATAGAGACTGTAGCATGGATAGAGAGTGTAATGGTGATAGAGATTGTAGCATGGATAGAGAGTGTGATGATGTTAGAGATTGTAGCATGGATAGAGAGTGTAATGGTGATAGAGACTGTAGCATGGATAGAGAGTGTAATGGTGATAGAGATTGTAGCATGGATAGAGAGTGTGATGGTGATAGAGATTGTGGCATGGATAGAGAGTGTGATGATGTTAGAGATTGTGGCATGGATAGAGAGTGTGATGGTGATAGAGACTGTAGCATGGATAGAGAGTGTAATGGTGATAGAGACTGTGGCATGGATAGAGAGTGTGATGATGTTAGAGATTGTGGCATGGATAGAGAGTGTGATGATGTTAGAGATTGTGGCATGGATAGAGAGTGTAATGGTGATAGAGACTGTAGCATGGATAGAGAGTGTAATGGTGATAGAGACTGTGGCATGGATAGAGAGTGTGATGATGTTAGAGATTGTGGCATGGATAGAGAGTGTGATGATGTTAGAGATTGTGGCATGGATAGAGAGTGTAATGGTGAAAGAGACTGTAGCATGGATAGAGAGTGTAATGGTGATAGAGACTGTAGCATGGATAGAGAGTGTAATGGTGATAGAGACTGTGGCATGGATAGAGAGTGTAATGGTGATAGAGACTGTGGCATGGATAGAGAGTGTAATGGTGATAGAGACTGTAGCATGGATAGAGAGTGTAATGGTGATAGAGACTGTGGCATGGATAGAGAGTGTAATGGTGATAGAGACTGTGGCATGGATAGAGAGTGTGATGATGTTAGAGATTGTGGCATGGATAGAGAGTGTGATGATGTTAGAGACTGTGGCATGGATAGAGAGTGTAATGGTGATAGAGACTGTGGCATGGATAGAGAGTGTAATGGTGATAGAGACTGTAGCATGGATAGAGAGTGTAATGGTGATAGAGACTGTGGCATGGATAGAGAGTGTAATGGTGATAGAGACTGTGGCATGGATAGAGAGTGTGATGGTGATAGAGACTGTAGCATGGATAGAGAGTGTAATGGTGATAGAGACTGTGGCATGGATAGAGAGTGTAATGGTGATAGAGAATGTAGCATGGATAGAGAGTGTAATGGTGATAGAGACTGTGGCATGGATAGAGAGTGTGATGATGTTAGAGATTGTGGCATGGATAGAGAGTGTGATGATGTTAGAGATTGTGGCATGGATAGAGAGTGTAATGGTGATAGAGACTGTAGCATGGATAGAGAGTGTAATGGTGATAGAGATTGTGGCATGGATAGAGAGTGTAATGGTGATAGAGACTGTGGCATGGATAGAGAGTGTAATGGTGATAGAGATTGGGGTGGGGATAAAGAGTGTGGTGGTCATAGAGAGTGTGGTGGGGGCTAGGGAGTGTGGTGGTCATAGAGAGTGTGGTGGGAGCTAGGGAGTGTGGTGGTCAGAGGGAGTGTGGTGGGGGCTAGGGAGTGTGGTGGTCATAGAGAGTGTGGTGGGGCTATGGAGTGTGGTGGTCATAGAGAGTGTGGTGGGGGCTAGGGAGTGTGATGGTCCTAGAGAGTGTGGTGGGGGCTAGGGAGTGTAGTGGTCATAGAGAGTGTGGTGGGGGCTAGGGAGTGTGGTGGTCAGAGGGAGTGTGGTGGGGGCTAGGGAGTGTGGTGGTCATAGAGAGTGTGGTGGGGGCTAGGGAGTGTGGTGGTCATAGAGAGTGTGGTGGTAATCGAGTGTGCTTATGGTTGTGAGGTTAATTAGTGAATATAAGTTCAATAAATTCTATCATAGGCTCGTATATCGGGTTTAAACCTATCACACGCAACCTGTCACACACAACCTGTCACACAGAATATTCTAGAATAGAAAATAAAAACAAAAGTAAAAGGTAAAATTCAATGTTTTCTAAACCAGTAGTGGCCAAACACAAAAGAAAAAATTTGAAGATGTTCTAAACCAGTGGTGGCCAACCCTAAAGGCTTCACATTTTAATTTGGTTGCGAAGAATTGTTCGCGGGCATCATGCCCCTATACTAGCGAAGAATTGCTCGCGGGCATCATGCCACTGTACTAGCGAAGAATTGCTCGCGGGCATCATGCCCCTATACTAGCGAAGAATTGTTCGCGGGCATCATGCCCCTATACTAGCGAAGAATTGCTCGCGGGCATCATGCCACTGTACTAGCGAAGAATTGTTCGCGGGCATCATGCAACTATACTATCGAAGAATTGTTCGCGGGCATCATGCCACGATACCATAATAATATAACAAATTCTAGATTTAAAAACCAGCCACTTAAAAAAAAAATGTTTATGGCCTCTCAATGCACAGAATAAAACGTTAAATATCTACAAAATAAAACTAAACTAATGACGTCATGTTTTATCATCTCTCTTATTTATCGTTTTATTATCGATTTCTTTATCAATTAAATGAAGAAAGAATGAGTTTATTTTGTGATAAGCCAAGCACCTGCGGGACACAATGTTTGACGCGGGACACGATGTTTGACGCGGGACACGATGTTTCACGTGGGACATGATGTTTGACGCGGGACACGATGTTTGACGTGGGACATGATGTTTGACGCGGGACACGATGTTTGACGCGGGACACGATGTTTGACGCGGGACACGATGTTTCACATGGGACACGATGTTTGACGCGGGACACGATGTTTGACGTGGGACAGGATGTTTGACGCGGGACACGATGTTTGACGCGGGACACGATGTTTGATGTGGGACACGATGTTTGACGTGGGACACGATGTTTGACGCGGGACACGATGTTTCACGTGGGACACGATGTTTGACGCGGGACACGATGTTTGACGCGGGACACGATGTTTGACGTGGGACATGATGTTTGACGTGGGACACGATGTTTGACACGGGACACGATGTTTGACATGGGGCACGATGTTTGACGCGGGACACAATGTTTGACGCGGGACACTATTGACGCGGTACAAAATGTTTGACGTGATTTGGCCGTGAGTTGGCCGTGAGTTGGCCGAGAGTTGGCCGTGAGTTGGCCGAGAGTTGGCCGTGAGTTGGCCGTGAGTTGGCCGTGAGTTGGACGTGAGTAGGACGTGAGTTGGCCGTGAGTTGGACGTGAGTTGGCCGTTTGTTGGCCCATCTGTTAAAAATGATTTTGGTAGTGGTGAGGAGCAGCATCGCCATAAATTTATTTCGATTATTTACATTTTATTATTTCCAAATCACAATAATCGGCACACAGATCCAAACCAAGGCGAACTTCGTTTGTTTATTCAATTGTATACTACTTGTACGATATATTTGTTGATTTATAGTTGTGATATATTGCGACACGGTGATATCTTTGTAAGGGAGAGAATCTACGGGGCAACCACGAGTTGTCCGCACTTTAGACGTCAGTGTTTCATGACATGGGACGTCACTCGGCGACAAGGAAGTAGGGGCCCCTTACTGAGGGTAAATATCACATGAGTGTTTGTTGAGGGGACAGGGAAGTAGGGGCCCCTTACTGAGGGTATACATCACATAAGTGTTTGTTGAGGGGACAGGGAACTAGGGGCCCCTTACTGAGGGTAAACATCACATAAGTGTTTGTTGAGGGGACAGGGAACTAGGGGCCCCTTACTGAGGGTAAACATCACATAAGTGTTTGTTGAGGGGACAGGGAACTAGGGGCCCCTTACAGAGGGTAAACATCACATAAGTGTTTGTTGAGGGGACAGGGAACTAGGGGCCCCTTACAGAGGGTATACATCACATATGTGTTTATTGGGGGCAGAGAACTAGGGGTCCCTTACAGAGGTATACATCACATATGTGTTTGTTGAGGGGGCAGGGAACTAGGGGCCCCTTACAGAGGGTAAACATCACATAAGTGTTTGTTGAGGGGACAGGGAACAAGGGGCCCCTTACAGAGGGTATACATCACATATGTGTTTATTGGGGGCAGAGAACTAGGGGTCCCTTACAGAGGTATACATCACATATGTGTTTGTTGGGGGGCAGGGAACTAGGGGCCCCTTACAGAGGGTATACATCACCTATGTGTTTGTTGGGGGGGCCAGGGAACTAGGGGACCCCTTACTGAGGGTAAACATCTGAGATGTTGGGTTTTTCGGGCGGGGGGCACGGGGTAACCTTTGACGAATGAAAACAAGTGTTTTTTCCGGTGTCTATGCATCACATGATCCTGTGAGTGAACTCCGTCCGCTCTCTATGCATCACATGATCCTGTCGAGTGAACTCCTTCACGGCGACTTCGGATGAGGGAACGGGAAAAGTCAGGAGTAATGGGGTCAAATTATCACCTCACGTGTCAATTGAAACAAAATAATTCTGCCCGTTGTCTCCGCCTATTTTCTCTCGTTTTTTGTTGCTGTAAACTGTAGAGGGGAAAAAAAAGCTTTGACAATAAAACGGAAAGACTTTAATATTATTATAAAAATACAAAATTAAGAACTAGAAGAAAGAAGCGCGAATCAACGTTCATATTACAATTAGAAAGACAATCCGCCATGGACGGTGGTTAGTTCTGTCCCTTACTCTGTCTTTGACTGACAAAAATCTCCTATTTGAAAGTATCGCTTTCATTTTTTTGTTTGTTTCAACAACGACGGCAAAAAAAGTTAAACACAATGAATTTCTTGCACTGATCTTACGTTGTTAAATGAGTGTCGCGTTGATTGAAACGTGACGCGGGACTCTTAAGGAGATGAACTTAATTAAACTAGTGGGCAGATTCAAAGTGAAAAGTGACATTTTTTTGTAGTCATAGAAGAGTTATAAAAAAAATTTATAATTTAATTGACAAGATGAATAATAAGTTAATACAAATTTCATTAGTTTGTTATAAAAAAAGTAGTGAATTTAACATAAAACACCAACAAACAAAGTAAAGGTTGAATTTAAGATGTTCAAATAGCAAGGATTTGAGATGTTAAAATAGCAATGATTTGAGATGTTCAAACAGCAATGATTTGAGGTGTTCAAATAGCAATGATTTGAGGTGTTCAAATAGCAAGGATTTGAGATGTTCAACTTGCAAGGAGAAGATTAATTAAAGTTTCAGAAATGAATATTTAAAAAAAATCTAAATGTTCAATTTAAAAATAAAGTTAAACATCTATTCACCTGAGATAGTCAGATCAAATAAAGTCACCAATATGCATCTAATTTCTTGGAATGGGTTTTTATAACATCTTCAGAGTGGCACTGCAGACACATCAGATGGTATACCTATATAAAACATAATAGATTATACAAACATGTACACGGTGTGCTTATGAGAAATCAACAAGTTGTACCTGAGAAATCAACAAGTTGTACCCATACACGATGTATAAAATTAAGACATATTTCGAACTACACTTTAGACCGAAGTGGACAACTCTACTAAAAATATTGATGTGCTTATTCATTCGTGAAAGCGATAAACTTAAGTGATACAACTGTAGTATCATAAAAAGTACTTAACCACTTTTTTTTTTTTAAATTTTAAATGAGACGCGCCCCTCTGTCACATTCTGTTACATTCTGTTACAATGTCATTTTTTCCCTCTCTCGTGAGTTGTCATGTCAGGTGCCAATAAGAAATAACTTTTTGAAACACCTGAGAGCGGTTCTGTGAATGACCTTCATGTCCCCGGCACCATGGCCCCCATTGAGTTTGATCAGCTTTCAGTTCCTCGTGGTGTTACATCTCGATGACAGGCTCGTTGGGAGAAGTGTCGCACTCGACTCGTGGTAGCAGGTCAGAGTGTCGCCAGCCCGGAGATTTAATGAACATGCTTTAAGTCATTTCCCTCTCGAGCCCGGCGACCTGGTCATTGTGTCGGACGGCGTCTAACGTCCATGGAGTGGACAGGTCGGCACTCAAAAGATCAGTCACCTCCGCAGGTGCCAGGGCTCACAGGTAGGGAGACCGCCCTAATCCTCCCCCCCCCCCCCGATCGCCTGAGGGGGAGTGGACGGAAAGGGGACGAGTTTAGGATCTGCTATGTACTAGTAAGTACTACTAGTTGCCATTGGTGATACAGACTTTTGTATCAGTCGTGTACTGCTAGTTTTCTTTGGTGATACAGACTATGTTGATCTGCCTTGTACTGCTAGTTGCCATTTGTGACATAGACATGTTGATTTGTCATGTTTCTTATAACCTGTGTGTTGACACCAATTTTGGATCAGCGTAGAAATTTATCTTAGAGTTCTTCCCTTGTTGTTATTGCTATTTCGTTAACAATCAACTTTTTGACACCTCCTACCACCGCTGCCACACCTCCTAACACCACTGCCACACCTCCTACCACAGTTGCCACACCTCCTACCACCGCTGCCACACCTACTACCACCGCTGTCACACCTCCTACCACCACTGCCACACCTCCTACCACCACTGCCACACCCCCTGCCACCGTTACCACACCTCCTACCACCGCTGCCACACCTCTTACCACCGATGCCATACCTCTTACCACAGTTGCCACACCTCCTACCACAGTTGCCACACCTTCTACCACCGCTACCACACCTCCATTTATTAAGTTGGATTGGAAACGTTTGTTAACGTTTTCGGAAGGGTCTACATAGAGTGAGAAAATACTCTCTGGCGATTGAAATTCTAGCCTTTCTTTTCTGGATAGTTCGGTTTCACTGACTACACATAAGACGGTCGACTGTGACCGGTGAACGTAAGCGAGACACAAGAGTTATCAGAATTACCGGCCGGTGAACGTAAGAGTTATCAGACTTACTGGCCGGTGAACGTAAGAGTTATCAGAATTACCGGCCGGTGAAAGTAAGAGTTATCAGACTTACTGGCCGGTGAACATAAGAGTTATCAGACTTACTGGCCGGTGAACATAAGAGTTATCAGACTTACTGGCCGGTGAACGTAAGAGTTATCAGAATTACCGGCCGGTGAACGTAAGAGTTATCAGACTTACTGGCCGGTGAACGTAAGAGTTACCAGACTTACCGGCCGGTGAACGTAAGAGTTACCAGACTTACCGACCGGTGAACGTAAGAGTTACCAGACTTACCGACTGGTGAACGTAAGAGTTACCAGACTTACCGGCCGGTGAACGTAAGAGTTACCAGACGTACCGGCCAGTGAACGTAAGAGTTACCAGACTTACTGGCGCCCTACAAACTTACAAGATTGTTAACTGTGTGTAGGTTAATATTTGTACCTTTCTAGTATTATACTTTTCCACTTGCTGGGCTGTAACTCAATATAGATGTTTATTATTATTGTTTTATATCCTAATTGTTCATATAAATAAATTTAATTGCTGGCGGTTTTCTTTGTATACCGGTTTTCCAGGTATTAGTCACGTATTGTTCATCTAACACAGGGGTCGGGAACCAATGGCTCGCGAGCCAGATGTGGCTCTATTGATGGCTGCATCTGGCTCGCAGACAATTAGATTATAAAAAAAAATATGTTTCTTTAGACTCCTTTGATCTTTTAAACATAATGTATGGCTCTCACATATTTTTCAAAATATGTGGTGTCCATGGCTCTCTCAGACAAAAATGTTCCCGACCCCTGATCTAACAGATTGCATTTGTAAAAACCACATAGCGGCACGTAACGCATGCACCTCTAGTGTAACGCATGCACCTCTGGTTTAACGCATGCACCTCTGGTTTCCATTTGTGATATAGACTTCGTTTCCTCTAGCTCAACGAATTTCACACATTTTTAAGTCCGTGTCGTGCTGATTGTCCTATTTATAACTATTATTTTCTAAAAATAAATTTTGCACGCCGATAAGATATACCGGAATCCTGCACTTAAATGTCACGATTTCCCATGGGGACCGACTTGATCCAAGTTCAGTTTCACAACTTTTTGTACAGGCTCTCATCTTATGAATGCTTGCTTCGGCACCTCATAAAACAGTAGGCTTTTGTGGATTAATTAAAAAAATTACCTCCCTTCATGTGCGTATTCTATCTTCGTAGTTCATTATCCCCCTTGATGTGTTTATTCTAACTGCATAGTTCATTATCCCCATTGATGTGCTTATTCTAACTTCATAGTTCATTATCCCCCTTTATGTTAATTTAAAAGCCAGATGTTAATTAACTTAAAACAGGTGATCGAAAAAAACAGACATCTGATTTGACACGGAGTTGTCGGAACCTGGCTATATTAGATCATCATAAATTATGCACGGGAGGGAACTCTTACTTTGGCTATGTGATCCTTGTCAATAGTGAACCCGGCTTTAAAACGACCCTAAAGGGACCCTAGGGATCAGAAAGGGAGATAATCAATTTTTAATGAACTGGGCCACGACTTAATTAATTTTAGAGGGAAAAAACACGCAGAGATTTATTGATTTATGTTTCTGGTCTTTAAAAATTTCCCCACTTCATGCAGTTCAATTTATACGGCCCACTTCATGCAGTTCAATTAATATATCCCACTTCATGCAGTTCATTTAACATATCCCACTTCGTGCAGTTCAATTTATATGCCCCACTTCATGCAGTTCAATTAATATATCCCACTTCATGCAGTTCAGTTAATATATCCCACTTCATGCAGTTCAATTTATATGCCCCACTTCATGCAGTTCAATTTATATGCCCCACTTCATGCAGTTCAATTTATCCGCCCCACTTCATGCAGTTCAATTTACACGCCCACTTCATGCAGTTCAATTTATACGCCCCACTTCATGCAGTTCAATTTATACGCCCCAATTCATGCAGTTCAGTTAATATATCCCACTTCATGCAGTTCAATTTATATGCCCCACTTCATGCAGTTCAATTTATACGCCCCACTTCATGCAGTTTAATTTACACGCCCCACTTCATGCAGTTCAATTTATACGCCCCACTTCATGCAGTTCAATTTATACGCCCCACTTCATGCAGTTCAGTTAATATATCCCACGTCATGCAGTTCAATTTATATGCCTTACTTCACGCAGTTCAATTTATATGCCCCACTTCATGCGGTTCAATTAATATATCCCATTTCATGCAGTTCAATTAATATATCTCACTTCATGCAGTTCAGTTAATATATCCCACTTCATGCAGTTCAATTTATACGCCCCACTTCATGCAGTTCAGTTAATATATCCCACTTCATGCAGTTCAATTTATATGCCCCACTTCATGCAGTTCAATTTATATGCCCCACTTCATGCAGTTCAATTTATATGCCCCACTTCATGCAGTTCAATTTATCCGCCCCACTTCATGCAGTTCAATTTATACGCCCCACTTCATGCAGTTCAATTTATACGCCCCACTTCATGCAGTTCAGTTAATATATCCCATTTCATGCAGTTCAATTTATATGCCCCACGTCATGCAGTTCAATTTATACGGCCCACTTCATGCAGTTCAATTAAAATATCCCACTTCATGCAGTACAGTTAACTTATCCCACTTCGTGCAGTTCAATTTATATGCCCCACTTCATGCGGTTCAATTAATATATCCCATTTCATGCAGTTCAATTAATATATCCCACTTCATGCAGTTCAGTTAATATATCCCACTTCATGCAGTTCAATTTATACGCCCCACTTCATGCAGTTCAATTTATATGCCCCACTTCATGCAGTTCAATTTATACGCCCCACTTCATGCAGTTCCATTTTTTTAATACTACATGCAATATAGTTTTTTTTAAGCTTTGCGAAGTGTCTACATTGAATAAATGAAGCTTCATCTATGAAGCTCCTCAAAAGCACACCTCTACACATTACACACCTCTCTCTACACACTACACACCTTTACACATTACACACCTCTCTCTACACACTACACACCTTTACACATTACACACCTCTCTCTACACACTACACACCTTTACACATTACACACCTCTCTCTACACACTACACACCTTTACACATTACACACCTCTCTCTACACACTACACACCTTTACACATTACACACCTCTACACATTACACACCTCTACATATTACACACCTCTACACATTACACACCTCTCTCTACACACTACACACCTTTACACATTACACACCTCTCTCTACACACTACACACCTTTACACATTACACACCTCTCTCTACACACTACACACCTTTACACATTACACACCTCTACACATTACACACCTCTACATATTACACACCTCTAGACATTACACACCTCTCTCTACACACTACATACCTCTACACATTACACACCTCTCTTTACACACTACACACCTTTACACATTACACACCTCTACACATTACACACCTCTACTTATTACACACCTCTACACATTACCCATGTCTACACATTACACGCCTCTACACATTGACCATGTCTACACATTACCCATGGCCACACATTACACACCTCTACACATTAACCATGTTTACACATTACTCATGTCTACACATTACACACCTCTACACATTACCCTTGTCTACATATTACACACCTCTACACATTACCCATGTCTACACATTACACACCTCTACACATTAACCATGTCTACACATTACACACCTCTACAGATTACCCATGACTACACATTACACACCTCTACACATGACCCATGGTCACACATTACACAGCTCTACACATTAACCATGTTTACACATTACCCATGTCTACACATTACACACCTCTACATATTACCCTTGTCTACACATAACACTCATGTTGATTTCACCACCACCCAAGCCCCTAACTTCTCTAAAATACTTCTACTGTCTCTCTCCGTCTCCCTCCCCCCCCCCCCCGGGGGCGTATCACATCTCAAAGGTCCTCACTATAGAACAAATAATTATGACATAATTTAAGAATTAAAACACTTAAGGGAACACACGCATTTAATAGATCTATAGATCTAATATTTCTATCTGTCTTTAAGTCTATAAGTCTAAAGGTCTATAAAGATGTGAGGGAAACAAAGTATGGGAATAGACATGTCTAAATGTCTATGTCTACTCTAGTTCACTATAGTCGGTCGAAACAATAGCAACATGCTTAGAGATTGTTCTGTTATTTTCATAACATTAAAACATACGAAGGACGCTCTTCTTACCCCCTCCCCCCCACACACTTTCCCACCTCTTAAACGCTACACATACACACACGCACGCATACCCAAGTATTCCCTAATTCTGAAAAGGCCCTGAGCATAAAAGCCCACCAGGGGCTCCAGAAAGGCTTCCGACCAAGCCCGAGACAAGATCACCGTCTTGAGTCTCGAAAGCGGTAGGGCTCTAGAAAAATGATTGTCAACGAAAAAACTGCGCACATCTTCAATAGCTTTGTTTCCATATAAAGTCAGGGGGCACGACTCGATAAAGGGAGTGCATTGCGGGATTTAGTTGTGGATTTGGATAATGAGATTTTTCTGTTGCGTGTCGTAGACATGCGTGGGGAGAAATGATGGACGTTCATCGACCTGTGATCGAATGTTGCACTGTTGATACAATAAAATGTAGCACTTTTGTAAGAATACTTTTTATATGATATTTAAAAGTATATTATTCAACGTAGAGCACGAGTAAGAAACGAAAGTATAACTATTGGAATAGTTTAATTTAGCATCATTGTAAGATAATTATGTAGGAATATATGCCATATCTTTTGTAGCTTTTATTTCCTAGGCATATTATGTTACTGCGTGTAGGTATAAGGGCAACATTCAGATGGGTCACTTGTAACTATTAAGTATAGAAAAAGCGTTCGGGGGAGACCCGTCTTAAGCAACATTATAGTGACGGGTTATTGATACCGATAGGCTAAATGCTAGTGACAGGTTGAACGATAGTGACAGGTTAAATTATAGTGACAGGCTAAATGATAGTGACATCCTAAGTGATAGTGAGAGGTTAGTGACAGGCTAAATGATAGTGACAGGTTAAATGATAGTAACAGATTAATTAATAATGACATGTTAAATGCCAATGACGGACTAAATGCCTGTGACATGTTAAATGATAGTGACGGATGAAATGATAGTGACAGGCTAAATGATAGTGACAGGCTAAATGATAGTGACAGGCTAAATGATAGTGACGGATTAAATGATAGTGACAGGTTAAAAGATAGTAACATATTAAATGATAATGACCTGCTGCACACCAACAAGGATAAAAATTACACACTCTCATGAAGTAATTGTTCCTAGACCGGCGTTTGGCACAAGCCCCTTAGAGAACTGTCTCAAGGCCAAAGCCCCTTAGAGAACTGTCTCAAAGCCCAAGCCCCTTAGAGAACTGTCTCAAGGCCCAATCCCCTTAGAGAACTGTCTCAAGGTCAAAGCCCCTTAGAGAACTGTCTCAAGGCCCAAGCCCCTTAGAGAACTGTCTCATCGCCCAAGCCCCTTAGAGAACTGTCTCAAGGCCCAAGCCCCTTAGAGAACTGTCTCAATGCCCAAGCCCCTTAGAGAACTGTCTCAAGGATCAAACCCCTTAGAGAACTGTCTCAAGGATCAAACCCCTTAGAGAACTGTCTCAAGGCCCAAGCCCCTTAGAGAACAGTCTCAAGGCCCAAGCCCATTAGAGAACAGTCTCAAGGCACAAGCCACTTATAGAAATGTCTCAAGGCCCAAGCCCCTTAGAGAACAGTCTCAAGGCCCAAGCCCCTTAGAGAACTGTCTCAAGGCCCAAGCCCCTTAGAGAACTGTCTCAAGGCCCAAGCCCCTTAGAGAACAGTCTCAAGGCCCAAGCCCCTTAGAGAACTGTCTCAAGGCCCAAGCCCCTTAGAGAACTGTCTCAAGGCCCAAGCCCCTTAGAGAACAGTCTCAAGGCCCAAGCCCCTTAGAGAACAGTCTCAAGGCCCAAGCCCCTTAGAGAACTGTCTCAAGGCCCAAGCCCCTTAGAGAACAGTCTCAAGGCCCAAGCCCCTTAGAGAACTGTCTCAAGGCCCAAGCCCCTTAGAGAACAGTCTCAAGGCCCAAGCCCCTTAGAGAACTGTCTCAAGGCCCAAGCCCCTTAGAGAACTGTCTCAAGGCCCAAGCCCCTAAGAGGACCGTCTCATGCTTGTGCCGCTATGTTTCAGACCGGACAATGTTTCAGACCGGACAAATGTTTGAAACATAGTTGTTACATGGCTGAGGTTTGAATAGTACAATACATTCTAATGGCGGAACGATAAATAAGCCCAAAGTTAAACTCCAAAAGCATTACGTTCACCATTTGAGAACACTCTTTTGAAGCGTCCCGAACCCGGGGAGAAAACCCTAGACAGTTGGTTGCTGGCATCGAAGTCGATGAAGCTTTTTGGTCATTATATACAAATATGTACAATAAAATAAAACATGTGGATCATAGATGATTCAATTGCTGTGCAAAATGAAAAAAAACAAAACAAAACAAAACAACAACATAAAAACTAACTTTAACAAAAAAATAGTTTATAAAATCTATTATCAGGAATGCCCCGCTGTCTCCACTGCTATGATGCCATATCCATACTAACAATACCATCAACACTTTCAATACTATCAATCAGTGGCGTAGCTAGCTTAACTCACGCCCGGGGCACAATACCTTTTTAGCGCCCCCCCCCTATTCGAAAACCATACAATATTATAGTAAAATATACCTTTTGGCGCCCTTTTGTGAGTAGCGCCCGGGGCATGATGCCTCCCCTTGCCCCCCCCTCACTACGCCACTGCTATCAATACTAGTTCATCAAATGGCTAAGTTGTAATCTTGATAATGACGTGTTTGATATCAGTGCATCTCAAGAATGTCGGCTGAAAGCTGAACAGCAAGTGAAGTTTATACAAACGTAAACATGTTTGCTGCATGTCATGGTGGAATCTCCTTATTTGCTATTGGTGTAGATCTATCGAAACAGGATAAAACCAAGAAGCGGTTTCGGTCATCACAGCTGGGATATCCGACACCAACGATACTTTAATTATCAAACTTCTTTTCCTTTTTGGTTGGGATGAGTGGGAGGAGGCGGCGCTAGGGTGTAGAATTTCGTCAATAGATAATATTCCATATTTTAAAAAAAAAAATAACTTCATCTCTAACATGCGAATAATACAATTTTTGACATGGACTAAACAGGTGGTAAAAAGGGGACGTAAAAATAAAGGCAGATAATTTTCCTTGTCCGGAAATGTCCGCCTGTTAGTGAGCGTGTGTGCGTGTACTTGAGCTGCTCCAGGTGTTAGGTTATAGACTAAATACAGAAAGAGTTGTGTCAATTATTCATGGCAAATCTGTCATCTGAGAGAAAAGTTCACATTCTGCGGAGATGCGGAACTCGCCACCTTGCTCAGAGCCGGGCTCAGGGGAGCCAACCTTAATACGATTTTGTCTCAAAATTCGAGTCATCTCACTTGATATTTGATTCTTCTGGAATATTAAACACCGGAGATGCTTTCATTAGTCCGACAGCTTCTTCTCTTTCAATGCGACAATCATCAGAGACAAGAAGAAATAACGTTGACGCCACATTTTAGGATGTTTTTTGCTTTAAAATGAAACGAACCCCCCCCCCCCCCAATCCAAAACAAGTTACAGTGAGTAGCAGTAGCAAGAACCAACCATCTGAAACGAGTACAACTATCTGACAACAGACACAACCATCTGACACGAGTACAACTATCTGACAACAGACACAACCATCTGAAACGAGTACAACTATCTGACAACAGACACAGTCATTTGAAACTAGTACAACCATCTGACAACAGAAACAACCATCTGACACGAGTACAACTATCTGACAACAGACACAGTCATTTGAAACTAGTACAACCATCTGACAACAGAAACAACCATCTGACACTAGTACAACTATCTGACAACAGACACAGTCATTTGAAACTAGTACAACTATCTGACAACAGACACAACCATCTGAAACGAGTACAACTATCTGACAACAGACACAGTCATTTGAAACTAGTACAACTATCTGACAACAGACACAACCATCTGACACGAGTACAACTATCTGACAACAGACACAGTCATTTGAAACTAGTACAACTATCTGACAACAGACACAACCATCTGACACGAGTACAACTATCTGACAACAGACACAACCATCTGACACGATTACAACTATCTGACAACAGACACAACCATCTGACACGAGTACAACTATCTGACAACAGACACAACCATCTGACACGAGTACAACTATCTGACAACAGACACAGTCATTTGAAACTAGTACAACTATCTGACAACAGACACAACCATCTGACACGAGTACAACTATCTGACAACAGACACAGTCATTTGAAACTAGTACAACTATCTGACAACAGAAACAACCATCTGACACGAGTACAACTATCTGACAACAGACACAGTCATTTGAAACTAGTACAACTATCTGACAACAGACACAACCATCTGAAACGAGTACAACTATCTGACAACAGACACAACCATCTGACACTAGTACAACTATCTGACAACAGACACAACCATCTGACACTAGTACAACCATCTGACACTAGTACAACCATCTGACACTAGTACAACTGTCTGACACGACGGCAATTGGTTTCTCTTCTGAATCGGTGTCAAGGTTCGACATCCCAGAATTTAATGATAAAAAGACTTTCACAAACGCTTGAACACACATTTTTAAAGTATCTTGATTATTTATCCGTAAACAATTTTAATTCACACAAAAATTGTACAGTTTAAATCACCAGGGTCAACTCCAGTGTTGCCTCGAAATAATGTTTTAACAAAAAATATTTTCATTAGGCCGCGATCAGTGACGTAGTGAGGGGAGCAAGGGGGGGCATCATGCCCCGGGCGCTACTCACAATGGGGCGCCAAAGGGTATATTTTACTATAATATTGTATGTTTTTCGAATGGGGGGCGCTAAAAAGGTATTGTGCCCCGGGTGCGAGTTAAGCTCGCTACGTCACTGGCGGCGATATCCCACCCCACCTTTTTACATTTTTGTAAAAATCAACTTGCTTCGCTCGTACCACTGATCAGTGCGTTATGATCATTCTCTAAATTCACTGAGACTTTCAGTATCATGTTCCACGGCATACTGAACAACATTCACTTATTTTCTTTTTCTTTTCATTGAATGCGTTAACATTGTAAAATGACTTGGCCAAAAATCTGTTTCCAAATGTCCAGCAATTTTTGACAAAATCGGAGCGCATGATGAGCGTAATTTAAACGAAATTAATTCCCATTCATTCATATAATGTGAAGTGTTAACATCTATCTCGCTGCACTTTTAAAATAAGTCACGGCAAAACCGTACAAAACTATTTGGTATCGATCCTTAAACATTTATATATTATATTATATATATATAGTGATTACAGGAGGCCCTGATTCATAGTCATTTTCAGCATTATTTTATGCCAAGACAATTTTACTTCATGACTTAGAACAATTTTATCTTAAGACCAGATTTTAGTTAAAGTAATTTTTCAGACGCAGTAATCTGCCATTGAGACATGGCTGAGCCGTGAGCCGACTCTCTTTGGCAGTATCCTCAGTTAATGGCAGTATCCTCAGCTAATGCGGTAACTTCGCAGTATCCTCAGCTAATGGCGTAACTTGGCAGTATCCTCAGCTAATGGCGTAACATGGCAGTATCCTCAGCTAATGGCGTAACATGGCAGTATCCTCAGCTAATGGCGTAACCAGGTGCTCTGGGTGTCATTCGTATACATTTTATAAAGACTGGAGAGAGAGGACGAACAGGCTTATCGCGAAGCGGCGCCTTTGGTAAACCCACATGAACACAGTCACGGAAATAAAATTGTGTAAAATATAGATACAAATAATTATGCTATTTAATATATTTCGTAATTTATAATGTCTTCTCTCTTTTCTCCTCAGAGACGCATTCTGCCGAGACTTGAGTGAAGAAAGCATGAAGCAAGCCATGCAACAAATGTGTGGGATGGGCGCCCCCCACCAGGGCGCAATGATGCACGGGCACCCCATGGACTACGGCCGGGAGTTTAACATACAGAGTAAAATGATAGAGGACATGAGGCAAAATCTACCCCTCGTCAAGAGCGAGGGCTCCCCATTCGGGCCCCATTTCCTGTGCTCGCCCCAAGCCATGGATCGGCACCACCACCATCCCCACCACCCCCATAACCTGCACTCCCACCACCATCACCATCCGGCCGTCCCGCCGGTTTGACAGTGGGGCAGTCTCCCCGACGAGGGAGACAGGGCCAGCACCAGCCCGAATGCGATTCTCTCGCCTAGCTTCATAGACGCCGGCATCAGCAGCAGCCGAGACAGTAACATTAGTTGTGGCAATAGCGCTGTAACCAACAACAGCAACGGCAAGAATAACAACAACAACAACAGCAACACCACCAACATTATATCCGAGTTCAACCCTTGCGGGGATGTCAGCATGGGACTCGGTGTTGTGGGTGGGGCCAACCTGTCATCCATGCTGCATCATTTCCAGCCACAGCCTCAGCCCGCCCACCTCAACCATCAAACATCAAGTCTGTCCCACTTGCACTTTCAGCAGCAGCAGCAGCAGCCTGTGAGCACACAACACCCCCAGCAGCACCAGTCACAGCAGCACCTTCATCACCAGGGTCACCTGCACCTCCAGCATTCTTTGAACACCCCCCCAACGAACCAATGGACCTGACCATAGTTAGTGGTTGTATACATGAAAGCGCCCCCCCCCACACCCCACCCCAAATTTCCATACTTTTTCCAACCAGCAAACTAACCAATGTGTCTTGTGTTTATCTGGTTCTGTAAAATTTGATACCAAATATATTTATGCCGTTTTTTAGATTGAAATCCTCGCATGCCATATTTTGTAAATCTCTCTCGTCTTCGGCGTGTCAAAACTGTAGCAGAGATCAAAATATCGTTGAAGAGCGCACATAATGTGGCCAGTAGCAGGGGCGTAGCGAGGGGGGGCAAGGGGGCATCATGCCCCGGACGCTACTCACAAAGGGGTGCCAAATTGTATATTTTACATATAATATTGTATGGTTTTCGAATGGGGGGGGGGCGCTAAAAAGGTATTGTGCCCCGGGCGCGAGTTAAGCTCGCTACGCCACTGGCCAGTAGCCAAACAGATTTGACAACTATTGTATACATAGAAGCGATCAACATCTTTTTTTTTTTATGACCGAAATTTAAGTTGCAGATTCATTGTTTGACTCAACAGAGATGTAATTTGTTTGAACTCGAGACGCGTGAAACATGCGCCATGAAGATACATGTGTCGTTAACGTGCAAGGAGCCGCACAAGTATTGACCAATCTCATCTTCTGGATCCACGGCTCACTGCATTCCACAAACATTCGATGGGGAAAAGATTAAGACTTGGTCAATCCCTTTCAGCTTTATTGTCTTTTGTTGTATCTGAGCGCAGAACTGCTGATACGCTACTGAGCATTGCTCCTGAACGGTGGATCACGGAGGATCGCGTCCCCGGGCTGTTGTGTCTGAGCAACAAGTTCTACAAGAGGCAGACCTACAGAGTGAGACCTACGGAGTGAGACCTACAGAGGGAGACGTGAGGAGGGAGACCTATACAGAGGCAGAAAGCAGAGATAGACCTAAAGTGGCTGACCTGCATGGTCAGACCGTCACAGGGAGACCTACTACTGCTGATCTACATAGGCGGATCTACAGAGGCAGAGCTATGAATGGAGACCGACAAAGGCAAACCTACTTGTATACCTACAAAAGCAGATCTACTAAGACCATCGGCTCCGCGCCTATTTATCACCCAACCTTCGACCAAAGAGTTCAACCGATAGCTTTAAAACAGATGCAGCATTTATCCATCTGTGTTTTCTTTCCACTTGCTTCCCTGTCTTTATCTGTTTATTCACCGCGTCCATATTCTCAACACGTTATATGTTAACTTGTGTATTGAAAAGTTTAAACTGTGGTCGACTGTGCAGATCATGTGTGCGTGTCTTTAACGTGGGATTTTTTTGTGTGATAGTCACTAAATAATGTAAATGTGTATAGTGGATTCTTGATTGTTGATTGAATTAAATGTTGATAAGGGGGGATGTCGGCACACACTTTATTAAATGATTTGAAGATAACGATTTTGTTGTACCTGATTTATGTACATCATTAGGTGTACGGGATTTTTGTACATGGTTTGGTTACATCATTTGGTGTACGTCATTTGTGTACATGAGTTGGTGTACTTGATTTTGCGTACATGATTTTTTTCTAAATGATTTGTGTACATCATTTGGTGTACGTGTTGTTTGTACAATCTATGGAAGTAGGCAGACTTTGCATAAGTTATTTTGAGTGTTTGTAACTTGTATTTTTATAAGACATACATAAATACCTTACATTTGAGTGCTGTGATTGGTCGCTATAGTCGGGAGCCAATGTGGCTGTGATGGTTTTTTTTAAATGCCGTTAGAATTATTCACTTTTTCATTGAAGAAATCATAATATTTTATCGTGCGTCTTTCTGGACCTGATCGAAAAAGTCTAATAAGTTTTGGAGCATTATTTCACTAAAATCAATGTTTATTCTGAAATCTGTTAAAGAAATTTTCAATAAAAAAAATGTGAAAGCTGTTCAAACGATGAAGCCGAATACTTTCAATAGTTAATCAAAATGAAACTAGACAGAGACTATGACGTGTATACTTTGAAATTTTGAATAAACAAAAGACAAGACACCAATGAATACCAACCCAAGTTTCCGTCACGGCCGGCAAGCCCGGACAAGTTTGTTCACGACATAATTCAACGGTTGACTTCGGCGGGTGTCGGTGGGGCGACGATGTGACTGGCGCCCTTGAGCGAGTTTTTCTTCGTTTAATTTAGTCTATGGAGAAATGTTACTTACGGTTACATAAAGAGAAATGTGACTTCAGTTACATACAGAGAAATTTGACTTCAGTTACATACAGAGAAATGTGACTTCAGTTACATACAGAGAAATGTGACTTCAGTTACATACAGAGAAATGTGACTTCAGTTACATACAGAGAAATTTGACTTCAGTTACATACAGAGAAATGTGACTTCAGTTACATACAGAGAAATTTGACTTCAGTTACATACAGAGAAATGTGACTTCAGTTACATACAGAGAAATGTGACTTCAGTTACATTTCTCTAAATGTAACGTACAGTTTCAGATTTTATTCTTTCCATAATTTAAAAAAAAAAACAACAACAACAAAAAAACACACAAAAAAAGTTTGAGCTGCCAAATGAGAAATGTACTGCGGCTGACCAATTGATTCCCTGATATTATACTTGTGCCATATCTGTATGTAGTTGCGTTCCAGTCTATCACGTGTGAGAACTGCATGACAGGATCATAGAAATGCTCTTGTTTTTCTTGTTTTTTTTTTTGTTTTTTAAAATCTGGTTCATTTTTTATACTGATGTCATTTTCAATTATTCAAAACGAATCTACAACTTTAAGAGATTCGCAAACCAAAAATATAATTTTATAAAGATGAAAAGAGGTATACAATTAATTATCATTTTCATAAAGATGGTGAAATGTATACAATTATTTTTTGCACACGATTAAACTGTTGACGACGTACTCTGTTTTTAAGGAAGTTCTGACGCCATATTAATTGTTGTGTGATTGCGAGTGGAACTTTCACTATAGAGCTAAATTACTTAACTGGTAAGGTGAGCATTTGGAAAAAATGTAATTTGGATTAAACTCTCCTCCAAATTTTGGACTCTGTAAACGCATATGTGAAGTGAGAGAAAAATGGTCAAAATATAAAATGTAACACATAATGCATTATATCCATGTCAGAATCCAGATTGGATAAAAGGGTTTTAAATGACAAGGGTATCGCTCCAGATTCTTTGAAACTGGGATAGCATATCCCACGAACACGCTTTCCGTTACACTTCTGAATCAGCGTCTGGAACGGAACAAAACAAAACACCCAGAGATTACGAGATTGAGTCATCTGACCTCGGATACAATTCTAGGTTTGATTTTGCTTTGAGAGTTTCACGTGCTGCTTGTCACAGTGTTTCCACGTGTTGTCATGGTAACTGGGGCAAAAAAAGGGAGATCACTTGATTCATTCTGAGTTATTTCTCCTGTTGTCATCAAAATGGAGTAGTGTTTCAGTATTATATCTCCGAGCAAGAGGTCACAGGCTCCGGTCAATGGCCAAAACAATGAGATCGATAGAAATATTACATTGAACAGTGCCGAAATGTGATGTCACCGCTTTAGACATGGGACACTTTGGTTATAGCCCCTTAACTTAGGACACTTTGATTATAGCCCCTTAACATAGGACACTTTGGTTATAGCCCCTTAACATAGGACACTTTGGTTATAGCCCCTTAACATAGGACACTTTGGTTATAGCCCCTTAACATAGGACACTTTGATTATAGCCCCTTAATATAGGACACTTTGGTTATAGCCCCTTAACATAGGACACTTTGATTATAGCCCCTTAACATATGACACTTTGGTTATAGCCCCTTAACATAGGACACTTTGATTATAGCCCCTTAACATAGGACACTTTGATTATAGTCCCTTAACATAGGACACTTTGGTTACAACCCCTTAACATAGGACACTTTGATTACAACCCCTTAACATAGTACACTTTGGTTATAGCCCCTTAACATTGGACACTTTGATTACAACCCCTTAACAAAATTGACATAAACTCTCAAAGTTCTCTTCCATTTCAATGTAGAATTTAGAACAACACGAAAAAAAACAAAATAAAAAAAAAAATTATGGAAAAAAATCAGTAAAAATACATCAACAAAACAAAATGGGTTTGTTTATTTGTTGCCTTCCACGGAAAGCCAAAAGGACAATTCAAACTTCCGCGCGCTGTTATTTTTGGAGGGACAACAAAGAAATCTGAAAACTCTGGGATTAAGCTAGTGGGTGGTTTTTCTGCTTTTATTTTCCATCAAGTCTCCACTCTGTGGATTACGTGCAAGTGACTGGCGGACATTTTAATACAAGCATTCGGGTTTTTAAGGGGAAATGAAGAGTTAAAATTTCAATCATCACTTTTGACGGTGGAGCGCCCACGGGGGCTAGAGGGCGTGTGCGCGGAGCTGCAGGGGCGGCGCTATTCAGTGGGTGAGAGACCAAGAGATGAGAGCCATCGGGGGTGTGGGGGGGTGAAAGTTGGGGAGCCAAATGCAAATATCGTGTTGGCGCCTCACAGTGTACGAATGGAGTGAACCAGTGAGAGGTTGCAAGTGAGAGGTTGCAAGTGAGAGGTTGCAAGTGAGAGGTTGCAAGTGAGAGGTTGCAAGTGAGCGGGTTCAAGTGTGCGTGTACATGGGAAAGTTTGTAAAAATAAGAGGATGCAAAAATGTAAAATGTAAAAAAAATCAAGAGTGTACGAACAAGAGTATGCGCATATGAGCGTTTTGAAATAATAGTGTACAAGTCAGGGTGTTGACTGTTGTTTTAAATTCAACAAAATAATTCTAAAAGAGACACAAAATGTCACTATTATTCCATACGTAATGATTGCTTTGTATTGAAGCCATTTTTAAAAATCATTATCATACATTTTCTATTAATTATGTTCTGTCACGAGTTCAATATAGATAACATGTAAAAATGACGTCATTACTGTACATAAATAAATTTGGTGTGCACTGTGCAATCCACTCTCTTTTGTTTTAACAGTTCGATGCTTGTCCTTCATGTGACGTCATGCTTTTTTGTGGACTATTTATTTAATATCGTGTCTTTTTGTGAACTATTTCTGCGACGTCATGTCTTGTTTTCTATTTATCTAACGTCATGTCTTGCTGTGTTATATGTATTTGACATCATTGTCTTAATGTGGTCTATGTATTTGACATCATTGTCTTAATGTGGTCTATGTATTTGACATCATTGTCTTAGTGTGGTCTATGTATTTAGAATCATTGTCTTTTTGTAATCTATGTATTTTACGACACTGTCATGTCTGAAAGATCGCATTGGTCATCACCAGTTAGAATGTTATTGTTTAAACCATCTCGTTGGTTATAGCTCCTTAACTAGAATGTTATTGTTTGAACCATCGTATTGGTCATCACCAGTTAGAATGTTATTGTCTAAACCAGAGGTTCCCAAACTTTTTTGTCTTGTAGACCCCTTGCCACGTTTTTCGGTTTTAGGTAGACCCCCTGCTTACCTGATATTGATTTTTTGCAAATTCATTAACTTTAAATGTATTTTTGACAGCCGGTATAGTGTTAATTAAATTTAAATTTAAAAATGCCAAAATAGAATTCATGACCTGCTTACATGAGATCCACAATCGTCGACCTCCATTTTCATTTCATGGACCCCCAATTTTTTTCCGCTGCCATAGACCCCTTGCAAGTTGTCGTAGACCCCTGGGGGTCGATGTAGACCACTTTGGGAATCACTGGTCTAAAGCATCGCATTGGTCATCACCAGTTAGAATGTTATTGTTTGAGTTCTTATATAGAATGTACCAGGGGTCGCCTGCTGGGGTTACATAACCCCAAATAGGGAAGTAATGAAAATCTTATGAGTTATGAGGGCTAAATAGACATAAATAGACATAAATAGCATTCGAAACACGTTCATTATTTGTCCAGGTCACTGTATTTGTCCAGGTCACTGTATTTGTCCAGGTCACTGTATTTGTCCAGGTCACTGTATTTGTCCAGGTCACTGTATTTGTCCAGGTCACTGCATTTGTCCAGGTCACTGTATTTGTCCAGGTCACTGTATTTGTCCAGGTAACACTGCATTTGTCCAGGTCACTGTATTTGTCCAGGTAACACTGTATTTGTCCAGGTCACTGTATTTGTCCAGGTCACTGTATTTGTCCAGGTAACACTGCATTTGTCCAGGTCACTGTATTTGTCCCGGTAACATTGCATTTGTCCAGGTTACTGTATTTGTCCAAGCAACACTGCATTTGTCCAGGTAACACTGCATGTGTCCAGGTCACTGTATTTGTCAAAGCAACACTGCATTTGTCCAGGTAACACTGCATTTGTCCAGGTCACTGTATTTGTCCAGGTAACACTGTATTTGTCCAAGCAACACTGCATTTGGCCAGGTAACACTGCATTTGTCCAGGTAACACTGCATTTGGCCAGGTAACACTGCATTTTTCCAAGCAACACTGCATTTGTCCAGGTAACACTGCATTTGTCCAGGTAACACTGTATTTGTCCAGGTAAACTACATTTGGCCAGCGTAACAGAGAAGCGCACCCAACATATTGTGGTAAATAGTCGCTTGGCTGGTAGTGTGACAGCACATCATGTCATGCAACCACATATCTTTGTCATGTAATCACACATCTTGTCATGTAACCACACATCTTGTTATGTAACCACACATCTTGTCATGTAACCACACATCTTGTCATTTAACCACACATCTTGTCATTTAACCACACATCTTGTCATTTAACCACACATCTTGTCATGTAACCACACGTTTTTTCATGTAACACACGTTTTGTCATGTAACCACACATCTTGTCATTTAACCACACGTCATGTCATGTAGCCATACATCTTGTCATGTAGCGAAACATCTTGTCAAGTAACCGTCATTCAGTGTAATCAAGGATTTCTTTGCGTCTAAATGCCATCTATTTCATACTTATTAATATTTTTTTTTAAATAGCTGGCAAATAAATTCAATAAACCATTTTGAATTTAATTGATCGATGATTTTTTGTTCCTTTCAAATCACGAGTATAACATTGGCGTAAACAAATATATTATGGGGGTAATAGTTCCCCCAAGCCCTGGAACATATCATAGTTATACATTGTCTGACGACGAATCCAAATAACACAAACCAATTATTTTTGGACGAATGAACACACAGATTGACCGAGTGCTACTGTCATCTTACTTCTCAATATGATTGACCGAGTACTACTGTCATCTTACGTCTCAATATGATTGACCGAGTACTACTGTCATCTTACCTCTCAATATGGCACTGTGCTAGTAAGCAGGGGGCGCCAGATGTCATATGGGAGTGGTCGTTAAGTTTGGGGGACTTGGGCGTGATCCATGAAATGACGAAATGGATGCGCGTGGAATGACCAATGGTGGTCACTGGGGTAGCACCAGATAATCAATAATAATTTGAGGTGGCATCGATTTAATGATCTATTCCGGAAGTGCTTGCTTTTAATTATTATTTTCATTTTATAGTAAAGAACAACTATGGAGTTTCATATAAGACAGCCTCTCCCCCAACCCCCAGACCGTGCAGCCCCCTCACTCCCCCCAGACCGTGCAGCCCCCTCACTTCCCAAAACCCCCCAAAGACCGTGCAGCCCCCTCACTTCTCGAAACCCCCCCAAAGACCGTGAAGCCCTCTCACTTCCCGAAACCCCCCAAAGACCGTGAAGCCCCCTCACTTCCCCAAACCCCCCAAAGACCGTGCAGCCCCCTCACTTCCCCAACCCCCCCCCCCAGACCGTGCAGCCCCCTTTCTTCCTTGTCAAATCTGCTCCATGGAGCGTCTTTCTACACGAGCGCACCTTAGCACCGACAAAATAAACAGCGACAAGACACGCTTTTTGTGTGTCTTAACATGAGACGCCCGCGTGGGCTGAAACGTTATCACCTTGAAGTTGCCAAAGATGACGTCGTGTAAATAGCATCGTGGGGCGGCCATTGTTACGGTGATCCTCGGGGAGCATTCATTATTCATTGCTGGAACTTCCAACGATGGCGTCACTCACCACATCTCAATGCGGGGAAAAGGGTTTTTATTATTATTTGTTTAAATTATAAAAAAAAAAAAAATTTCAATTATCAACCACGGAGAAAGTGAACAAATTACAGGTAACATTTCATTTGGTGATGTTCACACGGATTTTAGGGTGCTAGAAGGGTCAGTGGCGTAGTGAGGGGGAGCAAGGGGGCGCATCATGCCCCGGGCGCTACTCACAAAGGGGCGCCAAATGGTATATTTTACTATATATTGTATGGTTTTCGAATAAAAAAGGGGGGGGGGGCGCTAAAAAGGTATTGTTCCCCGGGCGCGAGTTAAGCTCGCTACGCCACTGAGAAGGGTGGTTCGGGAGGTGTGGAAGGGGTGCAGGTGAATGTAGTAGCCAGGATGTGTTGGGTGCATCACTGGCGTGCTCTCT
Source organism: Omphiscola glabra (assembly GCA_964017045.1). Lineage (NCBI taxonomy): Eukaryota > Metazoa > Mollusca > Gastropoda > Lymnaeidae > Omphiscola > Omphiscola glabra. The sequence goes on from OZ024797.1 coordinate 18,625,544, forward strand.
GCTTTGAGGTGTGGTGTGTACCATATGAGCAAGAGTTGTGAAGGTGGTGGCGGTGGTAGTGGTGGTGCTGGTGTTAGTGGAATTTGTAGTGGTGTTGTTGGTGGTGATGATTATGGTGGTGGTTTTGGTGCTGGTGCTGGTGGTGGTGGTAATGCTTGAGGTGCTGGTGGTGGTATTGGTGGTGCTGGAAGTGGTAGTGCTTGTAGTGGTGGTACTGGCAGTGGTGGTGTTGGTAGCGATGATATCCTTAGGTCTACACATGTGCTATGTACCTCTTAGGTCTACACATGTGCTATGTACCTCTATGTATGCTTCATACACGTCCAAGGGTCTACTTTTTATTTTAGACATACCCCAGTCCAGATCTAGGCACATATCAAAGACAACATTCTAATGGTGTGTTGGTCTTGTGAACCCGGATATGTAAAGGGCCAAAAACCTGATGGTGAAAAAAAATAATGCAAAAAAGTATAACTAGGATTGAAAATAGAATTATAAAGACCATAAACCGAAAAATGGCAGACGGCCTCCAAAAGTCAAGCGAGGTCTATTCCTCTTTCTCTCTCTCTGTATATATATGGCGGTATATATATATACAAACCATCTTTAACAAAGCAACAATTAACAACCATCTTTATTGACCAAACAAATCACATTTCCATTGTTCAAAATTACCTTAGAACACAGTGGATCCAGGATACCTGGATGGGATGGGGTGGGGTGCATAATTAGGACGTTGATAACTCCACCCCAGTATTAGACAACTCGATTGATGGTGTTATGTGAGCAACACTACCAACCAACCAGGTACAACTAGGTACAACCAGGTACAACCAGGTAAAACTAGGTACTACTTGGTTGAGATTGCCCCACTGGCTTAGTCAATTGTGTGGACGGCGGTTGGGGACATCTCGGCGCGGAGTGCTTCCGGCGTGCCGCTTCGTGGCCCGATTTCTGCTTTCGGGTGGGGGGAAGGGGGAAGACGGGGTAGGCTGAGAACGGCCCTAATGAAATTTTGGCTCGACGGCCAGCTGTTTTTCTTAAGATATTAGATTAGATTAGACTACTAGAAACTCAATAACTGACAACATATACTCCCCAAAAAATGATTAAGAATGCGCATTGCCGCAGCGTGTGTATGTGGGGGAGGGGGTGTAAAGTGGGAGTTGGCAGAGTGGAGTTGGTAGAGTGGGAGATGGCAGAGTGGAGTTGGTAGAGTGGGAGTTGGCAGAGTGGAGTTGGTAGAGTGTGAGATGGCGGAGTGGAATTAGGTAAAGTAGGACTTATGGGTTTCAGTTAAGGATGGAGACGTGTAGTGAAGCCCATAGCAACATTACATCAAAAAGAATCGAGTTACTTGAAAAAGGATTGTAACTCTTAACCTTATCTACGTCCATGAGGCGGGCAAACTTAAACGCCAACAATCATTGAAGAGGGCTTGGGCGGTGGTGGACACAGCTCGTTGCACAGTTAGGAAAGGTTTCATTCCCATAGAGTCGCCACCTGGCACATTTTGGACAGGTTTCATTCCCATGGAGTCGCAAGAGATAAATTAATTTAAGTAATAATTGAATGAAGTTACTTAATTTTATTTCCTTTTCACAAACGCGGTCAAAACCAAGTGCCGTGTCACTGAACACACATAACAACAATGTGTAGCTCCATCTCTCCCGCTCTCTTCTTGAGCTTAAAATACCATTCACAGTTAACCTTGTTCCAAACAAGGGACAGCAGTCTCAACGTGTTCAAAACTAGTTATTTCCCTTGACTGCGTCACCTATGTGCCCCGTGATAAACGGCCAGGGATTAGGTTAAGAATGATCACCCGATTCACGCATGTGAGGTAAACAAAAGGGCTGAATGACGATCACGCTGGCCCGCCGTGAGTCCAGAGGTTCTATGACGATCACGCTGGCCGGCAGTGAGTCCAGAGGTTCTATGACGATCACGCTGGTCCGCAGTGAGTCCAGAGGTTCTATGACGATCACGCTGGCCGGCAGTGAGTCCAGAGGTTCTATGACGATCACGCTGGCCCGCAGTGAGTCCAGAGGTTCTATGACGATCACGCTGGCCCGCCGTGAGTTCAGAGGTTCTATGACGATCACGCTGGCCGGCAGTGAGTCCAGAGGTTCTATGACGATCACGCTGGTCCGCAGTGAGTCCAGAGGTTCTATGACGATCACGCTGGCCCGCAGTGAGTCCAGAGGTTATATTCTGAATGGGTTGAGTAAAAAGTTAAACGATGGGAGTGGAGCGGAACAATACAGATGGCGCTTGCGTCAAGTTAGATCCTACCTAACAAAACAGGTGGGGGGGGGGGGTACGACTTTTAGTGGTGACAGGACTATTGGGAAGAGATGATTCCGTATGTAAGAATCAATAAAAATGTAATCAAGTATCAGGAAAGTTGGTCCCCTCCCATCATTGACGAGCAAGTCATTCTACAAACATATACCACACAACACACGTCACACACTACGCACTGTTTGCACAGGAAGTGCACGCATATCATACTACATACATAGACCAAGAAATGTCCAACTGATATGTCACAACAAATGTCCACCTGACATCTCAGAACAAACGTCCACCTGACATCTCACAACAAACGTCCCCCTGACATCTCACAAAAATGTCCACCAGACATCTCACAACAAATGTCCACCTGACATCTCACAACAAATGTCCACCAGACATCTCACAACTAATGTCCACCTGACATCTCACAACTAATGTCCACCTGACACCTCACAAAAAATGCTCACCAGACATCTCAAAACAAACGTCCACCTGACATCTCACAACAAATGTCCACCTGACATCTCACAACAAATGTCCACCTGAAATCTCACAACAAACGTCCACCTGACATCTCACAACAAATGTCCACATGACATCTCACAACTAATGTCAACCAGACATCTCACAACTAATGTCCACTTGACATCTCACAAAAAATGTCCACCAGACATCTCAGAACAAACGTCCACCTGACATCTCACAACAAATGTCCACCAGACATCTCACAACAAATGTCCACCTGACATCACACAACAAATGTCCACCAGACATCTCACAACAAATGTCCACCTGACATCTCACAACAAATGTCCACCAGACATCTCACAACAAATGTCCACCTGACATCTCACAACAAATGTCCACCAGCCATCTCACAACAAATGTCCACTTGACATCTCACAACAAATGTCCACCAGACATCTCACAACAAATATACACCTGACATCTCACAACAAATGTCCACCAGACATCTCACAACAAATGTCCACCTGACATCTCACAACAAATGTCCACCTGACATCTCACAACAAATGTTCACCTGACATCTCACAACAAATGTCCACCTCTTTCAAAACAGCACTTTACCTTGCAACGACGAACGTTCTACGAATTTATCAGAGGCCCCCAAATCTAATCTCTCCTCACCCAATCCCACTGCCTCCCCCATCCCTCAACCCGGAATTAGTTTCAGTGTTTGGTGGTCGTGTCATGTTCTTTATACCGCCAGGTAACATCCTCGGGTGACTTCCAAAGTATCAAATCTTCTCAGGAGAAATATCTCCCACCAAAAGTTAATAAAACACGTAGCTGATGGTGCCATGATCAGAACCGGGTAGGCGTGGCCGTGAGCAGGTCCCGCCCTCGTGCAGTCACAGATAGCCCAGTGTGAGACCTGATGTAACATACATCTGTCCATGGCGTGTCACCAATGTAAAATCGATGAACAGATCAGATCGGCCAACCAGGATGCATGGAGGTTGCTCCCAACCAGGACGCAGGGAGGTTGCTCACTCCCAATCTGGTCAATAGATTTTTCAACAAAAAAATTAATATGTTCTCAATTTAAAAAAAAATTATTGAATTCGTCTTCTCCACTTTGATTGTATGTCACTTCCTAAAAATTTTATCACTTTGATTGTATGTCACTTCCAAATATTTCTCCACTTTGATTGTATGTCACTTCCACATGTTCCATTAACTTGTTATGATAGGGTTGACAGTGTGTTTTTCACGTCAAAGGAAATGTTTCTGTAAATAATGAGCTTTCCACCAAGGAGATAATAAATAAGAATTTATCTTCAGTTCAGATAAATTAAACATTTAAAAAATAGAGGCTCTTAACCTCTGTTGCAGCGCGGCACCCCCTCTTCATTTCAAAACTTTTCCCGCCCCTCTTTCTATTGTAAAACATATTTTTCTCCCCCCTCCCCCACCACAAGATAAAAATGATTTTCTATGTCTTCCTGCACCCCTTGATACTGCCTCAAATACCCCAGAAGGTTCCGCATCCCTGGTGTAGAACCCTTGATACTGCCTCACATACCCCAGGAGGTTCCGGCATCCCGGGTGTAGAACCCCTGATTTAAAGTGCATGCATTTTGTGATACATTTACTAAATGCTACATCAATAATACATGTATACATTAGTTTTTTCTTAATCTGTCTCTTAAACAAGTGTTTTTTTTTTCTTAAATAAACCATTTTAAACATTATTCTAGAGTTGACATGTCAGTATGATGGTATATTTCTAAAATAATCATGTATTTGTAAGATCCCATATTTGTAAGATCCCAGGTTTGTAAGATCCCAGGTTTGTAAGGTTCCATATTGGTAAGATCCCATGTTGGTAAGATCCCATGTTGGTAAGATCCCATGTTTGCACGATCCCATGTTGGTAAGATCCCACGTGGTAAGATCCCATGTTTGCACGATCCCATGTTGGTAAGATCCCATGTTGGTAAGATCCCATGTTGGTAAGATCCCATGTTTGCACGATCCCATATTGGTAAGATCCCATGTTGGTAAGATCCCATGTTGGTAAGATCCCATGTTTGCACGATCCCATGTTGGTAAGATCCCATGTTGGTAAGATCCCATGTTGGTAAGATCCCATATGGGTAAGATCCCCTGTTGGTATGATGGCGAGATGTAGTTGTTGAATTTGCTTTTTTTTTTTTAATGAGCCAAAGGTTACGTGACAATCCATGTCAGGTATGTTCATGTCCAAGTCATGTCATACCAAGGAATCCTTCCCTGGCTAAGAGGCTACTAGGGTCGCTTGACAAATCTACGGGGTACATTTTTAAAAAATTACAATTGGGAAAACTTTTAAAATTCTTTTAGGCGTTAAAATATAACAAAGCTTCTTCGATCTATTTTCATGGAACGTGACCAAAAATATTTTTAAAATCTATTTTGAATTATGTAAAAGCTCAGTCCACAAATATGACATTGACTATCTGGTCAGTCCACAAAGATGACATTGACTACCTGGTCAGTCCACAAAGATGACATTGACTATCTGGTCAGTCCACAAAGATGACATTGACTATCTGGTCAGTCCACAAAGATGACATTGACTATCTGGTCAGTCCACAAAGATGAAATTGACGATATGGTCAGTCCGCAAAGATGACATTGACCATCTGGTCAGTCCACAAAGATGACATTGACTATCTGGTCAGTCCACAAAGATGACATTGACTATCTGGTCAGTCCACAAAGATGACATTGACTATCTGGTCAGTCCACAAAAGATGACATTGACTATCTGGTAAGTCCACAAAGATGACATTGACTATCTGGTAAAGGAGAAAGTTACGTTACGTTAAAAGGTTGCCGCCCATGTCTAGCAGTGACACTTGATGGCCCGTTGCTTTCAAACGGCGATACTTAGCAATAATTGAACATTTCTTACGTTTGTACATGCCTCTTTGCCAACTGTGCTAACAAACATAACACTGTGCTAACAAATCTAACACTGGGCTAAGAAACCTAACACTGGGCTAACAAACCTAACACTGGGCTAACAAACCTAACACTGGGCTAACAAACCTAACACCGGGCTAACAAACCTAACACTGGTCTAACAAACCTAACACTGAGTTAACAAACCTAACACTGGGCTAACAAACCTAACACTGGGCTAACAATCCTAACACTGGGCTAACAAACCTAACACTGTGCTAACAAACCTAACACCAAACTAACAACCCTAACACTGGGCTAACAATCCTAACACTGGGCTAACAATCCTAAAACTGGGCTAACAATCCTAACACTGGGCTAGCAAACCTAACACTGGGTTAACAAACCTAACACTGGGCTAACAAACCTAACACTGGACTAACAAACCTAACACTGGGCTAACAACCCTAACACTGGGCTAACAAACCTACCACTGGGTTAACAAACCTAACACTGGACTAACAACCCTAACACTGGGCTAACAATCCTAACACTGGGCTAACAATCCTAAAACTGGGCTAACAATCCTAACACTGGGCTAACAAACCTAACACTGGGTTAACAAACCTAACACTGGGCTAACAAACCTAACACTGTGCTAACAAACATAACACTGGGCTAACAAACCTAACACTGTGCTAACAAACATAACACTGCGCTAACAAACCTAAAACTGGGCTAACAATCCTAACACTGGGCTAACAAACCTAACACTGGGTTAACAAACCTAACACTGGGCTAACAAACCTAACACTGTGCTAACAAACATAACACTGGGCTAACAAACCTAACACTAGGCTAACAAACCTAACACTGGACTAACAAACCTAACACTGGACTAACAAACCTAACACTGGGCTAACAAACCTAACACTGGGTTAACAAACCTAACACTGGACTAACAAACCTCACACTGGACTAACAAACCTAACACTGGGCTAACAAACCTAACACCGGGCTAACAAACCTAACACTGGGTTAACAAACCTAACACTGGGGTAAATTTACTATTTTTTTATTTGAGAGTGTCATCTCCCCGTGAGGGTGCCATCCCACTGTAAGGGTTTCAACCCTTTGTTAGGGTGTCATCACCCTGCGAGGGTGTCGACTTCAGTGACACTACTGCTTATGTTCTAAGCATCAAGAAATGGAAAGGATTTCAAAATTGTTCACAAGGGGGGCAATCAAAAAGTTTCTGCCTTATGCAACAACCTACCTTAGCCAACAACCTACCTTATGCAACAACCTACCTTATGCAACAACCTACCTTAGCCAACAACCTACCTTAGCCAACAACCTACCTTAGCCAACAACCTACCTTAGCCAACAACCTACCTTAGCCAACAACCTACCTTAGCCAACAACCTACCTTATGCAACAACCTACCTTAGCCAACAATGTACCTTATGCAACAACCTACCTTAGCCAACAACCTACCTTATGCAACAACCTACCTTAGCCAACAACCTACCTTATGCAACAACCTACCCTAGCCAACAATGTACCTTATGCAACAACCTACCTTAGCTAGCAACCTACCTTATACAACAAGGATTTTTCCCTGTAATGAACATAAAAACAAATCATAGATATCAATTATGTAAGGCCGAATAGAGGATCCTAATTTCTCTGATTTAACAAAGGCCTTAGTTTTGATATCATTGTATCAACTTGAACAGTTTTTTTTATACAAGTAACCTTTCTGTTCCATAATGAGGATATTACTAATTTATTTTATTGATTATAATTCTTATATTTGTAAGTCTATTCTCCGTTATAAATAGATTCAAGAAACCATTTTGGGTGTAACTATTCTAGGACTTTCTTCCTTGCAAGTCTAGGACACGTCAGCATAAAACGTGCATAGCTTTGGGGGAATGGCTTTACAAAAAAAAAAGTTAATTGTAAATTCAATGTGTGTCATGGGTCTATTTAAATCTAGACAAATGTCTCCTTGCATGACCTACCGTTACTTAGACAGAGACATGAGCGAAAAGCTAATCTAGACAAATGTTTCCTTGCATGACCTACCGTTACTTAGACTGTCTTATAGAGAGACATGAGCGAAAAGCTAATCTGGACAAATGTCTCCTTGCATGACCTACCGTTACTTAGACTGTCTTATAGAGAGACATGAGCGAAAAGCTAATCTGGACAAATGTCTCCTTGCATGACCTACCGTTACTTAGACTGTCTTATAGAGAGACATGAGCGAAAAGCTAATCTGGACAAATGTCTCCTTGCATGACCTACCGTTACTTAGACTGTCTTATAGAGAGACATGAGCGAAAAGCTAATCTGGACAAATGTCTCCTTGCATGACCTACCGTTACTTAGACTGTCTTATAGAGAGACATGAGCGAAAAGCTAATCTAGACAAATGTCTCCTAGCATGACCTACCGTTACTTAGACTGTCTTATAGAGAGACATGAGCGAAAAGCTAATCTAGACAAATGTCTCCTAGCATGACCTACCGTTACTTAGACTGTCTTATAGAGAGACATGAGCGAAAAGCTAATCTAGACAAATGTCTCCTTGCATGACCTACCGTCACTTAGACTGTCTTATAGAGAGACATGAGCGAAAAGCTAATCTAGACAAATGTCTCCTTGCATGACCTACCGTTACTTAGACTGTGCTTATAGAAATCCATTTGGGAAAAGCTAGTCTGGAAAATTTTGGGACAGAGGAGACGCAAAAGAAAATAAGCAAATCCCTTCTGGGGGGAAAAAATGAAAAGAAAAATAGGGGATAATTCCTACTTTTAAACACACTAATTGTGTCCCTTGCACAGCTGTGCTTTCCCTTTTTCAAAGATGGCGGGACCAAATCGCAGAAATCACTGGCAGGAAATTGGAGAGTTCCTAATTACTACATCGCCTTTTGTCTTGAAATTGCCGTAGCCGGTCAGGGATTAGCTAAAGACCGCGAGAGGATGCATGACTGAAACCCATAAAAAATGTATTTGGAAAAAAAAAAAAAAAGAAAGAAATTGACAAACAACACGATATTGGGAAGTGTTCTTGTTTAAAATATAATTGTAAAGAATGCGCTACCACCGGGGCCGAATTTAGACTTGCTAAGGCCCTAAGCTATACAAAATCAAGAGGCCCCCCCCCCCTCTTTGAGGTGGTCAAAGAAAAATGTACAAAATATATAACTGGCAGATTGTGAGGCCTTAAGCTGTAGCTTACTGAGGCCCAATGAGATTGTGAGGCCCTAAGCTTTAACTTATTTAGCATATACGTAAATCCGGCACTGCTTACAACGAAAATAGAAATGATGTGTTTAAAAAGTTACTCTACAAGGTTGCCCAAAAAAGTTGATGGCATCGCTTTATTGTCAGGAGCATCAAAAAGTCGCCAACGCTTACAATGTGGTCGTTGAGAAGCAGGGAGAGTTAGGGTTAGGGTTAGGGTTGGGGTTAGGGTTAGGGTTAGGGTTGGGGTTAGGGTTAGGGTTGGGGTTAGAGTTCGATTTAGGGTTAGTGTTAGGGTTAGGGTTGTGGTTAGGGTTAGGGTTGGGGTTGGGGTTAGGGTTAGGGTTGGGGTTGGGGTTGGGGTTAAGGTTAGGGTTAGGCAGGTTTTTTTTAAAACCGGGTCTCTTAAAATTGTTGTTCTGACGGGTCTCGACGTTGAATCGCAAAAGAGATCTAAATTGGTCGCCAAAATCATAGAAGTAAACAGCTCTGCAGTAGGCTTACTACATAATTATAATACAAGCCAATATATGTTTCCATTTTGTGTTGTTCAAAGAAAATGCATAGTGTACCTCAGACATGTTATATATCAAATGAAAATAGATTGCTCAGATTTATGGCAAAAAATAGCTTCATTAATTTAGGGGTATTTCTGACAGACAATTACATTTTTCAATGAGAAATTCCATCCTACCGGGCAGCATCTGTCTTGCTATTAATTCCTTTGATACATATATTTTTTTTAGATAGGACACCCACCCCTTCACTTTCTATTGACGGAAATTATATGGGATATGTTCAAATTTGTGTACAACAGAGTAGCTTGCCCGTTGTTACCAAGCTGGGTTGGTTCAAAAGTCACCTTGGTTGCTTCTAAACTCGATTCCAGTAGGTCAAGTAGGGTTCATTAAAACAGACCCAAGTATATAGTTTTTAAAATGAATTGTATCATTTTACGCTGAATAATTTCTTTCCTCTAAATTCATGGCGACATCATCCGATCCGTGTTTACTTAGTCCAGCCATGAGAACCACACATGATATTAAAATGGGAAATGATATGCACCAACCCTTTATACAAGACAGGGCGATTGGTAACAAACTCAATAATCGATTAGTTTAATTTTATCATTTACATGACGCCATGGAAATTTTTAAAAAGTTCTTACACAATAATTGACGTATTTTAGTCATTCAGTAGTCTTTTCCACAGCAATGGTTAGTCATTCAGTAGTCTTTTCCATAGTAATGGTTAGTCATTCAGTAGTCTTTTTTAATAACATTGGTTAGTCACTGAGTAGTCTTTTAAATAGAAATAGTCATTAAGTAGTCTTTTCCATAGTAATTGTTAGTCATTCAGTGGTCCCAGTGGTCAGAGCAACGTAGTTCCGGGACCGTTGCTCTAGATGGCAGATGACCTTGTTCAAAAATAGGACGATAGTATTACCCTTAAAGATGTCAAAATCATCTTTATCAACGCTACAAACTTTCCAATAGTTTTTAAATCAAAACTCCAGACATCACTAGCTCAGTCTCATATTTGTTACTTAGGTTGTGCTTCTGATCCAAGTGGTATTCTTTCTATACTACGTTCCCACAAACCATGTCTGATTATTATCTAATTCTAAGATGACAACAACAACACAACACAATTTAAGAAAATTAAAGATTTGTAAAAAAAACTTTTAATGTTACTCTAAATAATAAATCACCTTTATAGCCGTGGAGACACCCCAAGGGAGAACACCGACATTTCAGAGTGTAAGCTATTTTAATTAACCCAGTTGTCTTTCACTTTTTAAAAATTTAAAAAAAAAAAAAAAAAAAAAAAAAAGTTCCATCCATTTCATGCGTGCTTGTATGCCACGACGGAATAAATGTGGGGGAAACAAATCTTTATTATTTATATTGATATTTAAATTGAAAAACGAACAATAAGGAAGTGGACATCTTGATAATTCGACGCTTGTATTCTGTGGATGAAATCTGTTCAAAAAAATGAGAAACAAGTTTAAATAACATTTCACTCGGTCGGTGGGTGGAATCCGATGTCCCTGTGAAAGCTGAGCACGAAAGCTCATTGGTATGTACCGTTACACTAAACTGTGGTTCAGTGCAGTCAGTTGGTACTAAGGCAGTTGTGCATTTGTATCTTGTTCGTTAACCCTTGCGTGTTTGCACACCAATTTTGAAACCAAGTCATTCCCAATTTAACTTACTCCAATATATTTTACGCACGCCACGGCTATTGGAGTCATTGTATGGGTTAAAACCCGTCTTTGGCTCAGCACTAATACTTTGTTAATAGTCTGGGTAAAGCCCTGCATAGTACCAATAATTTCTTTTTGGTTGAGATCTGGGTGTCAAGGCGGAAGTCATGTCCACGGGCAGGGGCGTTAATTAGAGAGAAAAGCAAGAACACTAACCAGTGACTTCCCCTTGTTAGCACCTGAACTAAAGACATGCTTTATTGTTATGGGCTGGACGCGTGATTAGTGGAACTGACCATTACTGGACAATGGCCCGAGAAAGATGACCGGTGCAGCCGAGGAAGTGTCCGAGCGTTGTAAGGGCAGTCCGCTGGTGTCCCCGAGACTAATCACTGATTAATGGGAAGGGGGTCAAGAAAGGGGAATGTTTTTCCTTGAGGTGGGAGGGGTGTCGGGTCCAAGCTTGATTATGTTAATAAATGTATCAGCCCAACAAGGAAGGGTAATAATACTGACCAGGTCAACATGGGGTGACGTGAGGTGTGTTACCAGGTGAACGTGGCAGCCTAAAGGCGCAACATATTTGGTAGCCTCCCATCAAGCTTCAAGAGACACGTAGTCTTTCAAATACTTGAACTTTGAATATGACTATGTGATGCACACCACCGTAATTTTCTTCTAAAATTGTTGACCTTTGTCATTATGGCACGGGTGGATGGGAATCGTTAATCTACGATGGCAACTCATCTATACGAAGATAAACTTTGTCATTATGGCACGGGTGGATGGGACTCGATAATCTTGGATGGCAACTCATCTATACGAAGATAAACTGTGTCATTATGGCACGGGTGGATGGGACTCGTTAATCTACGATGGCAACTCATCTATACGGAGATAAACTCTAAAATCAAACCAAGGGATGGAGTCCCGTAGGCGGTATGAAGTTGACACCGATGAACATTTCGACAACTCCAGAGACGTAGAACTCATAAAGAGCACAGGGAAACACACGAAGCACTGCTGGTCAGCCATTGCAACCTGGTCTGTTTCCAGTCTTTTTGGCAAAGTCTTGCCACACGATCAAATAGGCAAAGGACGGGAGTGTGGGGCTGACGAATTTAGCAACTCCCCCCTCGCTTAAAACAAGGCTACTACTCATGTCTAAAATTGCCACGGTCTTCTTCGCGTGCCAAGTACGAACAATAATTTGCCCCCCAAGGTAACGGGAAGTTGCCCAAAATGGCATCTGCATCAGAATGATGATTACGATGGAGACCTTAGTGCATAAGATGAACACAAACAATGATTGGCCGTAGCTTATCAACATCGTGGTATCATAATAACTGACAGGAAGTTGTCTGAAACCAAAATGTACGTGTAACCAAGGAAGTTAAAGGAAGTCAAAAGATATTATGTTAAATTAATTTGAAAAGCTAAATTGTCAAAGTTAAGTCCAGTAGGAAAATAACAATACAAATAGAAATTTGTGAAAATTCTGGACTGCTGGTAAGAGAGAATTTAATTGATTCCAAGGAGAATGGTAAAAAAAAAAAATCGCTGGTGTGTTTCTCTAAGAAATCAGTGCAGTGATGGATACACATTATTTGCCTTTGTGTATCTTAAAATGGGATGAGACACAAGATTGCTTGTTTTGTTCAATATCACGAAGATGTTCAGCGAATCTATCAGATAATCTTCTTCACATCTCACCAACATAACAAGTGCGGAATCTTCATCAAACAATCACATTGGGTCTAATGTCTGAAGAACTCCTTGATGGTGAAAGCCACCTGGGTTTTGGGGGGGGGGGCGTAATTTGTTGAGTTCCCAGTATACAAGGGCAAGTCATATAACGTCTTCCTTCGTGAATCAGGAGGTCACAAAGATTTGTTTCCCATCTGAGGACAATGAGAGGAGGGGAAGATAATATCATTCGAATTCGACAACTTTCAATACAAAAATAATAATATATTTTTGTCAAATCCCATTGTGAGGACGGTAAGTATGGAGGAGCTTGGTTCAACCAACATTTTTTTGACGAGACCTGATTGCGTCAGTCCGTGTCTGACCTGATCGCGTCATCCAGTGTCTGACACGGTCTTGGCACTCATCCGGGAAATAGACAATTTTAACATGAGTGCAGGCATGTAACATTTAACTTATGCCATTAGCGTGCAGTTATTTTAAACTCTGAATTGTGTTGGTCAGTCATAATGAAATAAACAGGTCGTGGCTACTCCATTTTGGGAGGGGGGGGGGCATTTCACTAATTTTTTAAATTATTCGTACAGTAACAATTTAAACTATAAGTATGATTTTTTTTTAAATTGCCGTTTATGCACTTAATAATAAGCATAATACTACTAGTAATAATGATTAAATAAAGTACTAAAGTCTAAATCTACATACATTGGTCAATTCAGTGACTCACCTGATGAAATTAGGAGGATCCAACAAGGAAGCCCCAAACAGCTCAGAGGTCGCAAGCCGTGCTCAGTGACAGAGGTCGCAAGCCGTGCTCAGTGACAGAGGTCGCAAGCCGTCCTCAGTGACAGAGGTCGCAAGCCGTGCTCAGTGACAGAGATCGCAAGCCGTGCTCAGTGACAGAGATCGCAAGCCGTGCTCAGTGACAGAGATCGCAAGCCGTGCTCAGTGACAGAGATCGCAAGCCGTGCTCAGTGACAGAGGTAGCAAGCCGTGCTCAGTGACAGAGGTCGCAAGCCGTGCTCAGTGATTATTATTGAACAATTTGACAAGATTTTAGAGATGTAATTATTTTACACATTTTTGACAAGCTAATATCGTAGAGGGCTGGGCGTCAGTTAGAGATGGAAACAAAATTGAAAAATGCACGTCAAATCCTTGTCGATTTCAAAAATTGTGTGTGTGTGTTGTGAACTAACAATCATTTGTTGGAAGCTAAAATATTGCTCAACAAATTATTTAGGAACAATACATAAAAAAGTAATAAAAGTTCAAAACTTGGCTAAAACTTTATGTTAAAGAACACCCAGAGAGCGCCATTTTTATTTTTCGATTGGGCGCAATTTTTCTTGACGAGCCATATTACCTTAAAAATGCAGACAGAGTCTACAGGAGTCCCGTCCCAGCTCTCTTTACCAAACCAACAATTCATTCTGTTTTCAACCTGTTTCTAAAATAAATAAATAAATAATTGTATGACCATATTTCAAATTACCATTTCTTCAATGTTTCACGTGAGTTGTTTGTCAAACACCCCCCCCCCCCCCCACACACACACACACGATCCCAATTTGCTTTAATGTATTCCAATTTCGATACGGGGAAAATATTAAGTTACAATTTTTTTTATTGAGTGTCATATTTTTAAAAGTTGATTTCATCGTTGTAACGATCCCGTCCAAATTTTGTGCGTGTACCCGGATGTGCCTACATTTTATGAGTAGGCCAACAAATAGGCATTGTTCTCACCTGTCAACGGTGCCCCCCACACCCCCTCCCCTCACTTTAAAATCTGAACCCTTCTAACATGCACGTCTCCACGCATGACTGCGTACTACGAATGACTGCGTACTACAAATGACTGCGTACTACGTGTAACACGGTGATTTTTATCCCATAGATATACAAAGTACAGGTCCAAATTGTCAGAAAGTAAGGAGAGTAACAATTCTAGGTATGGTGGTCACTTGCGGCTATTATCAAACTGGGGGGAAGGTATGAATGAGCGTGTGTATACACAATAGTCTGTGACTTACATCAACATGCCCTGAGGCTTGTCTGTGACTTACATCAACATTCCCTGAGGCTTGTCTGTGACTTACATCAACATTCCCAGAGGCTTGTCTGTGACTTACATCAACATTCCCTGAGGCTTGTCTGTGACTTACATCAACATTCCCTGAGGCTTGTCTGTGACTTACATCAACATTCCCTGAGGCTTGTCTGTGACTTACATCAACATTCCCTGAGGCTTGTCTGTGACTTACATCAACATTCCCTGAGGCTTGTCTGTGACTTACATCAACATTCCCAGAGGCTTGTCTGTGACTTACATCAACATGCCCTGAGGCTAGTCTGTGACTTACATCAACATTCCCTGAGGCTAGCCTGTGACTTACATCAACATGCCCTGAGGCTAGTCTGTGACTTACATCAACATTCCCTGAGGCTAGTCTGTGACTTACATCAACATGCCCTGAGGCTAGTCTGTGACTTACATCAACATTCCCTGAGGCTAGTCTGTGACTTACATCAACATGCCCTGAGGCTAGTCTGTGACTTACATCAACATGCCCTGAGGCTAGTCTGTGACTTACATCAACATTCCCTGAGGCTTGTCTGTGGCTTACATCAACATTCCCTGAGGCTAGTCTGTGACTTACATCAACATTCCCTGAGGCTTGTCTGTGACTTACATCAACATGCCCTGAGGCTAGTCTGTGACTTACATCAACATTCCCTGATGCTTGTCTGTGACTTACATCAACATTCCCTGAGGCTTGTCTGTGACTTACATCAACATGCCCTGAGGCTAGTCTGTGACTTACATCAACATGCCATGAGGCTAGTCTGTGACTTACATCAACATTCCCTGAGGCTAGCCTGTGACTTACATCAACATTCCCTGAGGCTTGTCTGTGACTTACATCAACATTCCCTGAGGCTTGTCTGTGACTTACATCAACATTCCCTGAGGCTTGTCTGTGACTTACATCAACATTCCCTGAGGCTTGTCTGTAACTTACATCAACATTCCCTGAGGCTTGTCTGTGACTTACATCAACATGACTTGAGGCTTGTCTGTGACTTACATCAACATGACTTGAGGCGTTGGCTTGTCGTGACATGTTGACAAGACTTAATTACTGTCGGGGTGGACATAGAGACTGGGTGGCGCCGCAGCTAGAAGTTTGGGGAGGAACGAGGGTGTATAAATAGTGACACCGAATTTTGTAGTTTCACTGACCACTACAGCCCACACATGAGACTTCTCTCTTGAGTGCTTAGACAGACTTACCTTGTACCAGCTTCGTCACAGTATCCACATAGAGAGGTAAGTGCATGTAAGGTGTGTGTATGGAGGAGCTTTATGGTAGTTCGTGTGACTGATAGTTACGTTATGCAGAGGTTTAGTATTTGGAATTCTACGGTAAGTAGTTAGATAGGGCTTATCATAGATCACTTGGTGTAGGTGATTTATTCAAATATTTCAGGAATAGTCACCTTTTAGTGTCATTGACAAATCATAAGAAAGATAGTGACGGTGTGCGTGCGTAGATACCAATACAGAGCGACTACGGGAAAGAGCTGATGACAATCACTGACCGATTCTACGCAGTAGAGGGGCGACAGTCTTACAAGACTCCACTATATCGGGTGCGTAGCGTCTCGCTTGAATAGTTCAGAATTGCCCGTAGTGTGAATTACTTGTTATCTGCACAATGTTCTTAAAATAATCATCTCCATTTGACAACCATCCACATCATTATGTCATAGTGTATCTTCTAGGATAGTTCTTGATCTTTTCATGTATTTCTCATAGCGTATTCATTGTATGTCGAATATTACTTTACTTAGTATATATAAATAATAAATAGGCTTTAGTCATTTTAAGTTAAATTGAAGACTTCCTTTGTTTATTGTATAGTTATTGTGTTTCCTTGGGCACATCAAAACAAGGTGGTGTCTTGGGCACATCAAAACAAGGTGGTGTCTTGGGCACATCAAAACAAGGTGGTGTCTTGGGCACATCAAAACAAGGTGGTGTCTTGGGCACATCAAAACAAGGTGGTGTCAGAAGTATTGTAGAATTTAGACCAAGCGTCACTGAGCAACAAGGGAGCTCGTGACACCACGAATGACTGCGTACTATGAATGAATGCGTACTACGAATGACTGCGTACTATGAATGACTGCGTACTACGAATGACTGCGTACTATCCCATTACATAAAGATGAGCATTCAAACATATATATATATATATTACAAACCTTTTCGCCACACTGGCAAGTCATAGGACAAACTAATGACGGTGTCCAGGATATTGCCCCAGTGCAGTCCTTTGAACGCAACCGCAAATGTACAGTGAGTCTCACATCTTTCATTGCAAGAAACGCTGAACCTTTTTGTAATAATAATAATAGAAGAAAAAAAAAGAGTTAAAGATTCAGGTGAGATAAAACGTTCCGTTGCATGCGACCTTCAACTCGAGCTGCCATACGCCACCTGGTGGTGCAGATACCACACTTCCCAATAGCCAAGACCCTAGTTTCCAGTGACAGTAATGAGTTCCATTATTCTTATTTAGTTGGGTTTTTTTGTGTGGGTTTCCTCTCCCCACCACCCCACCCCCAATTTTACGAGCCTCGACATTTGACTCGGCATACGACGCTTTCGCGCGCTTTACCAGCATGCAACATGAGCGATAATTGGTTCCCCCCCTCACTGCGTTTCGCTCACTATCTGTCTTTTCTTTTGTCAAGTATGAAATGAAGAAATGTTTGATGGCGGTACCCATGTTATGTTCATTTATTTTGTTGTAAACTCATTTTTTTTTATTTTCGCGTCACACTCTAATAACGCCACGCGAAAAAAGACGTGTGTCCCCCGTTGCCTGGGTGTTAATGAAACATTGTGCCTCAACCGTGGAGCGTTCTATGAGAGTTGCTCCCCTTGCACATTCTATTAGAGTTGCTCCCCTTGCACGTTCTATTAGAGCTGCTCCCCTTGCACGTTCCATTAGAGTTGCTCCCCTTGCACGTTCTATTAGAGTTGCTCCCCTTGCACGTTCTATTAGAGTTGCTCCCCTTGCACGTTCTATGAGAGTTGCTCCCCTTGCACGTTCTATGAGAGTTGCTCCACTTGCACGTTCTATTAGAGCTGCTCCCCTTGCACGTTCTATTAGAGTTGCTCCCCTTGCACGTTCTATTAGAGTTGCTCCCCTTACACGTTCTATTAGAGCTGCTCCCCTTGCACGTTCTATTAGAGCTGCTCCCCTTGCACATTCTATTGGAGTTGCTCCCCTTGCACATTCTATTAGAGCTGCTCCCCTTGCACGTTCTATTAGAGTTGCTCCCCTTTCAACCTTTATTTACTTATTCATTGACACACACAGAGGCGTACCGATGACATACGTTGGGCTGGCGGCAATAAGCCCGGTTGCGCACCAATCAAGAGAAACCTGTTTGTAAAAAGTATGATAAAGCTGTATCATAAAGTATAGAGTATAGAAGAACAGCAGAGAAGGCAGATACGTGTGCAGCAGGTTGGCTGATGCGAAATAGGTCAGCTAAATTTATAAACATAAACCAAGCTAACGTCTTTACTTAGCTGACATGTTTTTTTTAAAAAAATGATTTTCATACAAGAAAAACAAACAAACAAACAAACAAAACTCAAAAACTTAAGCAATTGAAATTCAAAGTAATTGACTTGGCTGTAATGAATCAGTGCGACAGTAACGTCAGTTTCCTTACCTGTGAAATAGCACTGATGTTAACATGTCAGTTAACATTGAATAGCACTGATGTTAACATGTCAGTTAACATTGAATAGCACTGATGTTAACATGTCAGTTAACATTGAATAGCACTGATGTTAACATGTCAGTTAACATTGAATAGCACTGATGTTAACATGTCAGTTAACATTGAATAGCACTGATGTTAACATGTCAGTTAACATTGAATAGCACTGATGTTAACATGTCAGTTAACATTGAATAGCACTGATGTTAACATGTCAGTTAACATTGAATAGCACTGATGTTAACATGTCAGTTAACATTGAATAGCACTGATGTTAATATGTCAGTTAACATTGAATGGGACTGATGTTAATATGTCAGTTAACATTGAATAGCACTGATGTTAACATGTCAGTTAACATTGAATAGCACTGATGTTAATATGTCAGTTAACATTGAATGGGACTGATGTTAATATGTCAGTTAACATTGAATAGCACTGATGTTAACATGTCAGTTAACATTGAATAGCACTGATGTTAACATGTCAGTTAACATTGAATGGGACTGATGTTAATATGTCAGTTACCATCGAATAGCGCTGATGTCAACATTTTATATAAGTTCTACTATCAAATGTGCTTGGTTCCTCCATTCGCCATAATTCCTCTATAACATGTTGTACTGTGTCCTCTATAACATGTACTGTTTCCTCTATACAATGTTGTACGGTGTCCTCTATAAAAGGTTTTATGGTGTCCTCTATAAAATGTTGTACGTTGTCCTCTATAAAAGGCTTTATGGTGTCCTCTATAAAATGTTGTATGTTGTCCTCTATAAAATGTTGTACGGTGTCCTCTATAAAATGTTGTATGGTGTCCTCTATAAAATGATGTACGGTGTCCTCTATAAAATGTTGTATGTTATCATCTCTATAAAATTTGGTATAGTTCAACATTTTACTCCCTCTATTTTGACGAATTCTTGTAGAGTTGACATGTAAGAAATATTGACTGACGATTTGAACAACCGATTGAACTAGGCCAGTGGTCGGCAAACTCATTAGTCAAAAGTGGTCGGCAAACTCATTAGTCAAAAGAGACCAAAATTACCAGCAGGATGATATAAAACATTTTGAGGGCTTATTTATTTTCAAGATCCTGTCAAGAACCATTTTTTTCGGAGTCAAAACTGATGTGTGGCCGGCTGGCCGAGCCGCACTCAGGTCGCTAAAGAGCCGCATGCAGCTCGCGAGCCGCGATTTTCCGACCACTGAACTATGCGATTTATTCCTAATGAGGTCAAGGCCATATGTTAGTGATTTATCCCTAAAGAGGTCAACCCTATATGTTTAATGATTTATCCCTAACGAGGTCAAGCCGATATGTTAGTGATTCATCCCTAATGTGGTCAAGATAATACGTCACCGGTTTTCACATTCAGACCAAATTGCTGTTATCGTGGGACCTGACGCTCCCGACTGGAGACGGAGCTCGGACCCAGGTGTTGTCTGTCTTTTAAGTAACGTCCACTAATGAGCGGTTTATGGTGTCAGGGAGAGCCGGCTTGCTGGGCGCCCTTAAATGACAGGGATTAGGGGCGCGCAATATGTTGGTGGGCTTCGGGAGCGAACTTTTCCAAATGTTTTTTTTTTCCTCTTTCTTTTTGCCTGCTCCCTCCCTCTTCCCATTTATCACTCCTAAAAATTGTTACATAAAAAATCTTCTATTTGAATATTTTGAATTCTATGCGTATAAAGTAAAGTAGGATGAATGGATATGTTTTTAAAGAATGAAAAACGATACAATTAACCTATAAGAATATATAGAACGTGAGTGTGTTTATTGTTAATACAAAAAATAAGATACCGAAATTGAAATAGAATAAATCAAGAAGCCGCTTTTAATTAAAACAGGCAGAGATGTTTATTTTTGTGTGTTAGGGTCGGCTCACACGATCACATTTTCCTTCAAGCATTTGATGCAATTCGTGTATGAAGCCTTGTCACAACATTCAAATTACTATTTGATCAAATTCCCCCCCCCCCCCCAAAAAAAAACAACAAAAAAAAAAAACAAACAAAAAAAGAAACCATGCACAGAATAGTGCGTCCATACAACAATTTGACGCGAAATTTAATCGTGTGAACTGACGCTAAGCCGTATGGACAGTTGCAAATGCGTTCAATTGGTTTATTTTTAATTGCGCGAATATGTGTTAGGCAACGCGTTATGTAGGGGTAAATGAAAATTCCATAATAATACATTTATCATTAGATTCACCAAAGAGCAAAGTCTTCAAAGCATCTAGAAGTTCACCTCTACCTGCCATTAGTTAAGAAAACCTCCACCCTGACACAACCCGCAAAAAAATAAAAATTAAAAAAATGTGATTTTTTAATGTTTTTTTTTTATAAATGTGAAAAAAAGTTGACACGTGCAAATCTCATGAAAACTTTGTGTAAATCTGTTTTGTTTCAAAGTCATGAAAACTTTGTGTAAATCTGTTTTGTTTCAAAGTCATGAAAACTTTGTGTAAATCTGTTTTGTTTCAAAGTCATGAAAACTTTGTGTAAATCTGTTTTGTTTCAAAGTCATGAAAACTTTGTGTAAAGCTGTTTTGTTTCAAAGTCATGAAAACGTTGTGTAAATCTGTTTTGTTTCAAAGTCATGAAAACTTTGTGTAAATCTGTTTTGTTTCAAAGTCATGAAAACTTTGTGTAAATCTGTTTTGTTTCAAAGTCATGAAAACTTTGTGTAAATCTGTTTTGTTTCAAAGTCATGAAAACTTTGTGTAAATCTGTTTTGTTTCAAGTCAACAAAACAAAAAGAGAAAGTCTCTGAGGAAAATCCAAAACCCGTCAAGGCTTAATTAGAATTATCCTAATCTGGGCGTGACCATCGCAACCTGTCTGTTTTGAATGACGCGTGCATAATTCCCGTGCTGGTGACAGACGCCATACTTCATCACTTAATATGATAATGATAGTCCCGGAAATACTGCTTCTTGGTTGTCATAGATACCAGCTATTTTGGTGCGCAACAGTGGTGTCGAGTGTCCCGCATCAGTTATGTCCACGTGACAACAGTTTTTTTCTCTCTTCTTTTTTCTCTTGAGGTAAACATGGTAATTTCGGGGTGGCTTGTTTGACGGCGCCCTGCATGGCTTTCTTGCCCCGCCCCTTCTTTTCATCCTTTTTGGCAGGTTCATTAATCATGGCATTTGGGCTCAGTATATTTTCCCCCCTTTCCTTTTTTCTTCTCGGTGGCAGCAGCAGTGTAACCAAGCTATTTTTCAGTGAGCATAAAAAAAAATGTTAAAAAATAATAATAATTTTAAAAAAAAATTTAACCTAGGTTTTCAAAATTTTCATCTTATAAAAAAAATTAAATCTAAAAGAATAGTTCTAGCAGGCATTAAGTCTTTGATAGCGGAATAAGTGGTGCATCCATTTGATGGATCAACGTTTTTAAGTTAAATACAATAGACGTGAGCAGGAAAACAATTTGTACAAACTTACGTGTGTGAGCTGAAATAACAAAACATAAAATAATTGTGCAAATTAATTAAAACGTTTAAGTTGTCCCCATTTGTCACTTACACCCCCGCACTCACTTGAAACAACGAACACACTTTCGAGCTACGGCCCTCGTTCTTATCACACTTTCGAGCTACGGTCCTCGTTCTTATCACACTTTCGAGCTACGGCCCTCGTTCTTATCACACTTTCGAGCTACGGCCCTCGTTCTTATCACACTTTCGAGTTACGGCCCTCGTTCTTATTACACTTTCGAGCTACGGCCCTCGTTCTTATCACACTTTCGAGCTACGGCCATCGTTCTTATCACACTTTCGAGCTACGGCCCTCGTTCTTATCACACTTTCGAGCTACGGCCCTCGTTCTTATCACACTTTCGAGCTACGGCCATCGTTCTTATCACACTTTCGAGCTACGGCCATCGTTCTTATCACACTTTCGAGCTACGGCCATCGTTCTTATCACACTTTCGAGCTACGGCCATCGTTCTTATCACACTTTCGAGCTACGGCCCTCGTTCTTATCACACTTTCGAGCTACGGCCATCGTTCTTATCACACTTTCGAGCTACGGCCATCGTTCTTATCACACTTTCGAGCTACGGCCATCGTTCTTATCACACTTTCGAGCTACGGCCCTCGGTATTATCTTTTCAAGCCAAATTATTGTATTCCAAGTCTAAATATAGTGGTTACCGGAAATTTGTTTGAAAGAAATTTCGTCGACGGAAAATTGATCGACGGAAATTTGGTCGAATTTTTTTCTTCAGCTTACACGATCAAATTTGATGAAGGCTCTAAGACGTTTGTCCTGTCCATGAATTCAAGTTCAGCATACCCTGTTCTTATATTTCATTTAAACAACTTGAATGCAGTCCATCAAATATTATATAGTAACTTGTGGTCTTCTCCAGGATCTTCTTATATAGGCATCCCACGCTTCTTATATAGGCGTCCCACGCTTCTTATATAGACCTTCCACGCTTCTTATATAGACCTTCCACGCTTCTTATATAGGCTCCCACGCTTCTTATATTGGCTCCCACGCTTCTTATATAGACCTCCCACGCTTCTTATATAGGCTCCCATGCTTATTATATAGACCTTCCACGCTTCTTATATAGACCTTCCACACTTCTTATATAGGCTCCCACGCTCTCTTGACGATTCCAGTTCCCCGCTTTCCCGATGATGGATGTTTGTATTTATTTTCTAAGCGCGAATCGAGTCCAGCTCCTCCCTCTTATCATAGTCTTATTCTAATGGTATCGACCTGTTTCAATATGGAGTGCATAGATTTACTGGAGGCAAGACGTTTACGGGCTGTTTCTCTAAAGAAAACATGATTTGTTTTTCTTGGATGCGAGTTCTGTCTAGTATAATGCCGTGTTTGTCAGTCTGGATCCACTGTTGCCCGCAATTACTTCAAGACCGGCGTATAATTTATACCCCGGGTTGTGGGGAGAAGATACAAAATGGCTGCTTAATTTATCAGACAGAATCGCATTCGTCTTGAAGACGTAAACAGCACATTAAGGCTTGGAATGAATGTTTTATCCACAAAGAGAAATGTATCACTGGCACAGGAGCTGGGTTGAAAGGATGGTGGTGCGCATGTCCGCATGAGTTCATTGTTTGAAATCATGTTGGTTGTTTTGTTATTTATAGTATGTTGGTCAGGTCAGCGGAAGGAGATGGTGCGAGTACCAGGAGGTGGTACACATCCCAGGGAGGAAAAAAAAAGGAGGGGGGGGGGCGTGATATGAGTGTATGGAGGAGGTCTGAAGTCTGGGGGTGATGCCATGTCCAGGGAGTCGATCACAAGTATGGGGTGGTGCTAAGTACACGGAGGCGGTCTGAATTTTGGAGGTGGTTCCCCGTTCCATGGAGGTGGTCTGAAGTCTCGGGGTGGTGCCAAGTCCATGGAGATGGTCTGAAGTAAAAGGTAGTAACAAGTCCATAGAGGTGGTATGAAGTAAAGGTAGTAACAAGTCCAAAGAGGTGGTATGAAGTAAAAGGTAGTAACAAGTCCAAAGAGGTGGTATGAAGTAAAAGGTAGTAACAAGTCCATAGAGGTGGTATGAAGTAAAAGGTAGTAACAAGTCCAAAGAGGTGGTATGAAGTAAAAGGTAGTAACAAGTCCATAGAGGTGGTATGAAGTAAAAGGTAGTAACAAGTCCATGAAGTTTTCTGAAGTTTGGGGTGGTATGAATTCATCGAGATGGTATAATAAGTCTCAGGAAGTGGTCTCAGTAGGAAGTATGAGCGCCTGATGTATGGTTACAAGTTCCAGTGGTTTTCTTCTAACCTCACTTCAACTGAATGGCCATCTAGCAGGGATAACAAACATAGTTGAAGCTCGGAGCTTTTCACTTAGGGCTAGCCAGTGATGGGATTCAGCCGGTTCAAATCACTTTGGCAGAACAGATATGATACCTAATATTTTGTTGAGATTGAGAACCAGTTTTTCAAGGGGCACTTGTAAACAGGCTTCTCTCTAAGATGGGTGGGTTGGCAGCAGCCCTATGTGGAAATCACCAATTTTTGCCATTAGCAAAACGTTTGTTAAATTACTCGAATCCCACCACTGGGGTAAACATGCTCTTCCTGTTAAATTACTTGAAACCAACCATTGGGGTAAACATGCTCTTCCTGTTAAATTACTTGAAACCCACCAGTGGAGTAAACATGCTCTTCCTGTTAAATTACTCGAATACCACCACTGGGGTAAACATGCTCTTCCTGTTAAATTACTTGAAACCCACCACTGGAGTAAACATGCTCTTCCTGTTAAACTACTTGAAAACCACCACTGGAGTAAACATGCTCTTCCTGTTAAATTACTCGAATCCCACCACTGGGGTAAACATGCTCTTCCTGTTAAATTACTCGAATCCCACAACTAAAGAAAACCTCTTCTGGTTAAATCACTTGAATCCTACTACTGGAGTAAAACCGCTTCTTCTTGAACAGCTGCAAAGACTGGACTGACTAGAGTGGATTCTCAGGGTGCACACTATCGAGCAGCATGATGGGGATTTGCTAAACACTAAAAATGTCTTCTTTTCTCTCTAATCTCATTGTATAGCTGTAGACATGTATTGCAAAAAGATCGAAGTTTGAACCATTCCTTCGGCATTGCTGTGTAATGGTAACAGTAACATTTTAAATGCTGTGTACAGGTGGAAAAGGCACTAAGTCGTATCAGTAGATAATTCAAGCAATTTTTAAGATGACAAAATAAAGCACTTTTTCAGTGGGAAAGGCATAAAATTATTTTATTTAACATCATAAACAATTTAAAAGACAAATTAAGAGTGTGATGGCGAATTTTTTTCCGCCTTTATCAACAATTTTTTTGTATTCATGTACAGCGAGAGTGAGGATGAGTGGGTTGGTTGCCATTAATGCACACAACTACAAGAATGCAAAAATCTCTCAGATTTGTATGTGTTTTTTTTTGTTTTTTTTTACATTTTGTCTGTCTTGAACGGTTACCGGAAATTTGTTCGATGGATAATTGATCTACGGAAGTTTGGACGAACAGAAGTTTTATCTAATCTTTTCTCCAGTTCACACGATCAAATTTTCGTCAAATTTCTTTTTGAACGCACTAGACTATACAGTATAACAAAAAATGTGTGTGAAAAAAATTATAAAAATTCGTTCAAATTTCCTTTCCATCAAACTTCCGCCTATCGATTTTCCATCAACGAAATTTCTTTCAAACAAATTTCAGGATACGGTCTAGAACCTTTAAATGTGTTTTGATGACTTGTGATCACTTCAAATAATTCATTCTCTAAACAAAAAATAAAAAAAACACAACTAAGATGACAAAAATCTAACCAAAAAAAAAGAAAGGCCAGAAGGAAATGAAAACAGAAACACATCCACAGTCAAAAGAGTCTCTGCTCTACTGGTGTGAGCTAACACTAACTAGATAGATCTATAGTAATAGTCTCCTAATCAACTAACAGGTACAGCAAAATAACAGGAATATAAAATGTTAAAATAAACCACAGTAAATCTACTCAGTATAACTGCTTGAGGAAAGGGGAGAAACTGTCCCAAATATAACCCATAATGGGACATAGCCAACCATTACCAATCCACTAAATCATGTTGTTGCTGTTTCATAAATAAATTTTAAAATCTAAATTTCTCCTTTTTTTTGCTAATTCTTCATGAAATAAAACCAAGAAATAAGTCTAGTTCATGTTGAACTATTTTTCTCCATAAAACTATAACTTATGTCATTTCTATAACAGCACTCTACAATAATAAACTCAAGTTTGATTCAGAGTAGGTAAAACTGGGGAGTCAAAGTAATCTCTCTGTCAAGCACATTTTAAAAAAAAAATGTGCTTGCACAACAAAAAATGCAAGTTTGCACAATTTGAGAAATTTTGAATTTCAGTAACCATGAAAATTATTAATTAAAATCAACACCAAATTTTGCCCTGACAGGTAATGAAAAATCACACTGATATTATATACAAGTTGATCATAAAAAAACAGCTGCATATTTCATTAAACAAAAATATTTCCATAAAACTATTGGATACTGGAAATTCAATTCACATTGCTAAAAACCCATGTCAACCATCCATTTTCTGAAATGTCACAGAATTTATTAAATAGGCACTTTTCCCACATGACGGAAACATGCAATTGTTTTCATTTAAAAATCATCCTTTCTCCCAGATGCACAGAGCAGACATCACTGATGGAACAGTACATCTGACCATCCGTCCTGTCATTTTCTGACATCAATTGCCAGCATACACAAAACATTTGCTTTCATTTAAAATCATCCTTTCTGCCAGATGCACAGCGCAGACATCACTGATGGACCAATACATCTGACCTGCTGTTCTGTCATTTTCTGTCATCCAGTGCAAACATCATCCAAAAAATGATATCTATTCATTCAGTTTCAGTTTAACCACGGAGGCTACCCCTTTGATGACATCAGACTATTGAGAACCTGCCCCACAATGAACTAAGTGAGCAAATCAATCAGGTCTTAGGATCAAGCTGACCACTCTGTTGTCTGATCTCATCCAGGTGCTCAGTGAAGTGACACCACTCTCAGAGAGTCTGATCTCATCCAGGTGCTCAGTGAAGTGACACCATTCTCAGAGTTGTCTGATCTTGTCCAGGTGCTCCATGAAGTGAGACTTGCTGACCAGCTCAGGATCCTCCTTCTCTTGATCAGCGTGAACTTTGACCCCTTCATCCCAATGCCACTGGAGCATGGTGGCTTTACAATCTCTAAAGACAAACAATAAAGTTGACATGTATACTTAAACAACTAGAAGGAAGGAAAAAAAAAAAAATTTTTATCCGAACTTTAATTTAAACTAATGGACATAAGAATTGCTTTACAAATGTAAAATTTCCTACTGTTAATTAAAATAATTGTTTCAATTTCAAACTGAAAAATTTCCTATTGTTAAGTAAAATAATTGTTTCAATTTCAAACTGACAGCTTACTTAAGAAATTTTGATAGAGTCTTGCAAGACAAAGTGTTGTATCAAATGTTGAAGGATAATATACATGATACAGCAAATAAGCTCATGGAGCAGGAACACTTTTAACAGACCAAACAACACAGGAGATGAAAAAAAAAATGAATAAGAAATGGCCTCAACAACACTGTCCTATGAGAAGAGGAATATCTGATGATTGGTCTCTGAGAGAACACAAGAGGTGGAGTTATCTTTGGACAAACCTGACAGTTGCCTTTGACTCTGGAGGACATTCATAGACAGATTTGTTGGTGTTGATGTTGTACCAGTAGAGGTGACCTGTTGATTTACTGCGACACCTGCTCCATGGCTCTGAAACAAAGCAGGTTAAGAGATGATTATCATTTAGATATGAACATTAAAAGAAATACAGGAAATAAAAACAAGAATCTTAATTTCGGCACAAATAAATATATTATCTGTCGTAACAATGCAAACATGTTTTACCTTTAACAGTTCTTATGATGCTGAGTCCAGATGGAGTGAAGAAACTGCCAGAGTGTGTACTGTAACACAACCTTGGTTTGTTTGAGCCCTTCACTAGACGCATGGCCAGTCTGTACATAAAATAGTATAGGCTATTTGTGATTGGCTAGTCTGTACATAAAACATTATAGGTTATTTGTGAGTTGGCATTATTTTAAAGTCTAAAATGTATGAATGCTGTGCGCTTGATCAACCACACCTCTTTTCAAAGTAATTTTTCATGCAAAAAAAAGTCAGATCCACAATGATCAGGTGACACAATGATCAGGTGACACAATGATCAGGTGACACAATGATCAGGTGACACAATGATCAGGTGACATAATGATCAGGTGACACAATGATCAGGTGACACAATGATCAGGTGACACAATGATCATGTGACACAATGATCAGGTGACACAATGATCAGGTAACACAATGATCAGGTAACACAATGATCAGGTAACACAATGATCAGGTAACACAATGATCAGGTAACACAATGATCAGGTGACACAATGATCAGGTAACATAATGATCAGGTGACACAATGATCAGGTGACACAATGATCAGGTGACACAATGATCATGTGACACAATGATCAGGTGACACAATGATCAGGTAACACAATGATCAGGTGACACAATGATCAGGTAACACAATGATCAGGTGACACAATGATCATGTGACACAATGATCAGGTAACACAATGATCAGGTGACACAATGATCAGGTGACACAATGATCAGGTGACACAATGATCAGGTAACACAATGATCAGGTGACACAATGATCATGTGACACAATGATCAGGTAACACAATGATCAGGTGACACAATGATCAGGTGACACAATGATCAGGTGACACAATGATCAGGTAACACAATGATCAGGTAACACAATGATCAGGTGACACAATGATCATGTGACATAATGATCAGGTGACACAATGATCAGGTGACAATGATCAGGTAACACAATGATCAGGTAACACAATGATCATGTGACACAATGATCAGGTAACACAATGATCAGGTAACACAATGATCAGGTGACACAATGATCAGGTAACACAATGATCAGGTGACACAATGATCAGGTGACACAATGATCAGGTGACACAATGATCAGGTAACACAATAGGTGCAAATAATTTAAAGACATGACATCAGCTTCAATGAGACAAAGATCTAGTTTCTGAAAGAAATTTTTGCACCCAGCAGCAGCAGGACTCGCCTTTCAAATATTTCTTGTGCCTTGTGGAGAGGAAAAATGTCCAGTTTGTAGATTTGGGTCAAGTCAGATCTTGTCGGCTTCCATAGAGCTTTTATAAACTTCTGGAGCTTTTCTTGTCTGGAAATTTTTAAAAAAATTAAAAAAAGAGTAAAAAACAATTTTAATATTTTTTTCATTTTTTTTTGGCCTTTGTAATGGAAATATAAGACTAAGTTAGTTCACTTATTCCTTTTAAACAGTTGTTATCCTTCATTAATAATAACTTTTTAAAAGATATTTTATTTAACTAATTTGTTGCTGGAGCAAGAAAATACTAATATTTATCAAAACTGTCAAAGAGTTACAACTTGTATGATTATTGGAGTATTTCAAATTTGTCCACGACAGAAGCTTATGAAACCTATGAGAAATGTTGGCCAAGTATGTTATCATTAGTAAATTCAAAGAGATTCACCTTTTCTCAAATGACATCCCTCGGACATCTTCACCACAAAGGAAAAAGGCGTCCAGAACATGAATGGTTGTTAAACGTCTTTGACCTTTGCCCTAACACAATGAAATTTTTATTTTTGAATAATAGCATGCCTATTGATACAACAAATATCTTAATAAGTGCACGGAAAATGCCTAAAGTAAAAATAAACCCCAAATTTTTATCTTTAAATCACAATGAAAAAGATTTTATGTTACATTCCTAGAACAAGAGTGCGCTCTTTTGAAGCGATAGCGCCAAAGTTATGGAATAGTTTACCTCAATCTTTGAGGAGTATTGAAAAGGATAGAAAATCATTTAGGAAACATTTAAAGACTTTTTTTGTTTAAACAGATTTATGAAAACCAGAGCGCAGTGAGCATGCTAAAGTAGCATGGATACCAGCGCTTTAGAAGTATCCAATCAATCAACAATAGACATCAGTAAAACTGTAATCATTTATCTTCTATTTCCCATTTTAATAGCATCTCTTCAAAGAAGATCCTAACATAAATCTATCAAATGCTTGCAACTAATGATCTACTCAGTTGCTAACCAAGCTCAAAGGATAGAGTGGAGATTAGCCACCAGTAGCTTACCTCCCCTTTCATCTCCGTCACAGACTGGACTTCCAATAAAGTCCTGTTGGGCAGCTCAACTCTTGATTCCAACTTAGTCCACCAGATTTTGGATTTACCATCCCATTTGTAGGAGTTGGCTCTCTGAACAATAAAATTACACAGCTTAAGTCAATTAAAAAGAGCTAATAAAAAAACGCAAACACAAAGAATAGCAGAATTATATAAAAAAAAAGATAAGTATGACTTATTTTTTGAACAAAAAAAAATTGTAGCACAGCTGGGAATCAAGAACACTACATTAATATATTAACTTAGTTCTTACAAACGGAAACAGAAAAAATTTGAAATAATAATAAAATCAAATAATCACATTTAGAAAAAGTCGGATGCCCTTTTTAAAATAAAATTACAAAATTTCAAGTAGCATTGCTCGAGTTAAACTATTCTGTGATGTTAATGAGATAACAAGGTGATGACTCACACCACAGCCCAGCAGATAGAAACTGGCCCCTTCACCTCTCACTAAACAGCTGTAGCTGTACAAGCTTTTGATGGTGTGAAGTCTACTGTGGGTCAGCTCCTGGCCTGTTTCTTCAAAAACCTCTTTAGAGCTGTCCTGCAATACCATACAATTTTAAAATTCAACTTTTTTTTTTCTTAGGTTTATCTGATTTGCATATGTGACTGAGCATATATCACACAAGGGCTTCAGAGAGATAACGTTATATTCTAAAGACAAATGCATATTTGATTCTGGTTCTGGTTCGGTACGTTGCTGCATCCATAAACTGGCATATGTGCAACGGTTGGGGAAGCGATGTTGCCAATCTAACGGCTCCTAGCAGATGCCAGGGCGGCCTTGAAGCTTTCGATCGTTGTCGAGTTCACGGCAGTATTGTCCAGGTTGTTCCAAGCAATTATGGTGCGTGGAAAGAATGACTGCACTGTGTTACTCCGAGGCACAGTGAAGCATTTGTTATTGTTTCGGGTGTAATTTCTCATGGAGTTGTCAGATGTTATCTCTCTGTAGACAAGACAGTCATCTGCAAACAGCCTCACTTGAGATTTTACAGTATCAGGGAGGTCGTTTATGTGACAGAGAAAGAGAAGGGGGACCAGTACTGTGCCTTGAGGAACTCCTGAGTCTACAGTGGCTTTGCCTGATCGGACGCCATCTACCACTACTTGCATGGTCCGTTTTGTTAGAAATGTTGAGAGCCAGGAGTGAAGGTTGCCGGTAATGCCGTAGGGGTGGAGTTTGTGTAGAAGAAGGCTGTGTGGAACAGTGTCGAAGGCCTTGGAGAAGTCGAGAATTGCCATGTCGATTTGGTTACCTTTGTCATAGGAGGCAAGGAGGTCATTGGTGGTGATGATTAATTGAGTTTCTGTGGAGTATCCAGAGCGGAAACCGTGATTTGAATGCATTTCTTTAAAAGCCCAAATAGTTTCGATAATTCTAGAAACTAATTAATTTAACAGAAAATAATACAAATTTAAACCTTCATAAGTGCACGGAAGGTGGCCATTGGATCAGGTCGCCCAGGAGGAGCTCTTATTTCATCTGGTATCTGTACGAAAAAATAATGTCACATTTATGCAGTAAACGAGACAAAAATGCATATCATTATTTTTCTTTCAAATTTTCAATAAAAATTCAACAATCTGTAATTTTTATCTTTTGTTTTTAAATTTATATAAATTCACTAAGGATAAATTTAGAGAAATACCATTAGGGTCATTGAACTTTTCATGAAATGCTCACCTTCCATTTTTCTAAACATTTTTTCCGAACATCAGACTGCCTTGTCTCATACAGTTGACTGGAATACATACAATTGAATCACTATAAATAAACGGCATCAATTGTGAAATGAAAACTTAAGACATGCTAAACTAGCAAAAATGAAGAAAAGATGGAGAAAAATTAATGAATGTAAATGTTAAGATATTATTTGCAATGAGTTTGTACCTGTTTTTTGTAAATACTTCAATTTTTTTCAAATTGATGGCCTGTAGTCTTGCAAGCCTGAAGGACACAAACAATTTTTATTTGGATAGAAGAAGCATAAAATATAAGGTTTTTAAAAAAAAACAACATTTGTATTAATTTTAAAATTGATTTGCGTATAAGATAAACAATATTTTATCATGTTCACTAGTAAAGATGAAAATAATATTTTCTTGCACAATGAACTTTTCCAGTTTAAAAAAAAACACATGCAAATTGTTGACTATATTATATTTGATTTTAATTTCTAAGTCAACGCTTAGTTTCTTTTAAATTAAGTATAAAATAAAGGAAAACTGGATTCAGGCCAGTTTAAGGTATTAAAAACCTTTAAAAAAAGATCAATTAAAACTTGTGTGATCTTTCTTTCAGCATCAAGGAAGTTTTACTTATAATTATTAACATTAAAGACTCACTGCTCATTAGAATTGACAATGTATGTAAAAAATGGCTCATCATTGGTAAGGGTGTCTAGGGGAACTATGTGTAAAATATCCTGTGAGGACACAGCCGACATGTACTGACATAAGCCCAAGTTTATGGTGTGAAAATACTGCTGCACCGAATCTTTATCTGCCTTCAAGTTCTTACAAACAATGTATCTGTACAAGAAACAAATTAATGGATTGTGACATTGTATGGCAGATTTCATTAAAGCTATCAAAACTTTTGAGAGCTTATTTTTCATGCTTTCTAAAACAAATAAACTGTGTGCATCTAAAAAATAAAAGACCACAATTAAGTGGAAATAAACAGAACTTTTATGAAAATTACATCAAGAGCTAATGACCAAATTATGTTCAAGCTAAGGCCAGTAAATAAATAAGCAGTCTCGTCTTATCAAGAAAAGTTCTTATAACCTTTTCTTAAAATCCAGCATGATAAAAACAAAATTCAGGCTGATGATATTGATACACAGTAGCAATTTTGATCAACAAGTCCAAACCCACCTTTCTGAATTGGCAGGCCTACTTGTAACAGGTTTAAAGATGGCCACTTGTTCAAAGATCATGTTCATTAAATAAACCAAACCGACACTGAATGGTGTGAACAAATCAAACAACTTGCACACAAAATGACCTCCTGGGAATGAAGATTTCAAATTGAGTGGCAGTTCTTACACTGCAATACATCAAGCCAACCAAGAATAGGATCATTTCAGATGTGTTAAATGCATGCCTTACAAAAGTTAAGGAGGCAATGCCAGTCTTAATTAAATTCATAAACAAAACAGTGCTTATCAATGTAGAAAACAATATTTAAACAAGTAGAAAGATTACCTGTCCGAAGAATCATGATAGCAACCAAGAATTGGCACAAGTAGAGCTGTTTAGATAGTATCTCTTGAATATTCTCTTGGCCTTCTACTGAAAAGCCCTGTAATGGAAATAATTATGTATCAGAACATTTGTTTTGAAAAATGAGTTAAATAAATGGGTTCATTTTGAAAACCAGACAATATCTATGCATTATCCTTGAGTTAATTATAAGGAATCAAGTAATTATAAAGATTATTTCATATCTGATTAAAAATTCGAAGTGGCTATTCATACCCGGGTACCAGAAGTGAGAGGTTGGGAGTAAAAAACTATTTAAAATATTATTGTTGGGTTTGTAAGACAAAATGAGGTATCAAATGAAATATAATTGAATGGACTATATGTTTGTAAACTTAATTCTTCAGTTTATCTAAAATAAACTACCACAAATGACATCCAAATAGCATTAGTCGCCATTTGCATCCGGGTACCATTAGACTCAATGGTATTCGGATGTCATTTGCGGTAGTTTATTTTAGTTAAACTGAAGAAGTAAGTTTACAGACGTATAGTCCATTCAATTATCTTTCATTTGATACCAAATTAAAATAGTTAAAAATTTAAATAGTTTTTTAATCCCAACCTCTCATTTCTGGTACCCGGGTACGAATAGTAACAGCCTTAAAAAATATAAATCACTTATATATATATATATATTCTATTTAGACAGCTTACAAACTACTAACATGTACCTTTACATTATTAGTTATGTATGTTGAATGTAAATATTTTCATCTGAAACAATACAAGCTTACACCATCAGCCATGACAAAGTGCACTCCCTTGCCATCTGTATTGGCATGGACAAACTTGTCGAACTCTGCCTGGTTATCTGCTCTGAAGATGTCACCATCACCTTGCAGCCCCCCAACACCTATGGAAAGGTAAACTTCTCAAAATGTGGAAGTGTACACATCAAGATTTAGCTGATGGTGATCTACTCAATTTGGGAAAAAAAAGACTATCTGAAATAGTTAATATTTTTTTTACTTCATCTGTCTTTCTCAGTGACTGCAAAAATGACTTCATTTTGGACTTTTAAACAAAAGAGGAAATGCTTTTAAAATTGTTTGCAAAAAATTATTTCCCAGGTAATGAGGGGGAGAGACTGCAATCAGCTTGGGTAATAGGGAAATGAGTGAACAAAGAAGAGGACAACCTTGGGGAAAAAAAAAAAGGACACAAGAAAACACTAACATGTCAGAAAGAAGCCTTTTTCAGCGAACAAACAACAGTCATAAGTCACTTTCCTCTTGCTGTCCTCTCGGATGCTACAATGCAGCTATGTGTTCATTTTAATTTTGAACTGTTTTTACCGCTGTTTGTTTGCCGAAGAAGGCTTTTTGCCAACACGTCTGTTGCTTTGTTGCGTCCCTTTTTTATTTCAGGATTTCCCATACTTTGTTTCGCTCACTTCCTACAATTTCCCAGGGTATGAATAGGAGAAGATTCCACACTTTATAACCTATTATCAGATTAAGGCACACTTGACCACAACACAGAGGCAGTTATGTAAAATTGAATAATGTAACAACTTACTCTCTTTATATAGGAGAAATCATGGCAATATTAGCAGACCACTTTTATCTATTTACAATTAAAATAATGATTAAAAATAAAGATGATTACACAAATTTTCTTTTTTTTAAAAAATAATTGACAAAGAAAAAAAAATTAATTTAACTCTACAACAGATTTTTGTTGTTGTTGGAGTGGAGGCAAACGGATAATGTGATTATTTTAAAAACGAGGGGACAAAACACATGATGAGGCTCTTAAAATGGTTTTTACTTACCATAATGAGGCTCAAACATTTCTGGTGGCCCAGCAAAGAAATCCTCCAGTTTGAAATCATTAGATCCTCTTAGGGTCAGACCGAAGCCTTTTGATTCACCTTTTCTCCTCCATAAAATATACTCGCTGAAACCTCCAGGTCCTGCACAGACGTCAGCAAAGTAGAGCAATTCGTTGGGCTCAACTAGTGGTTCCTGAGAGGAAATTGAAATAGCATAGTTAATTTATGTATGTCTCAGTACTGAAATAGCTTTAGGCATGGGGGTGCACTGCTCTATGGTTCAAGTAATAATGTATGGCATCCTTCCGTCTTCACGAGACGATGGAGTATGCATATTGTAGTCCTACACTTCGACGAGTGGCTCACTAGGCCAATCCTGGAATGACAATCTCGTCTGCATTTCACGCAGGAGAATGATGATTCCTGGTTAATTTTGGCCTTCCGTGCTGTTCTTTTTCTTGCAAGGGCTTCGTTCCGCACATCTTCTGCCTTTTTCACTCCTCGTTGTTCGGCAATGATCTCCCATTTGTTGACTTCAATGTTCGCTTCCTTCAAGCTCTTTTTGCAAACGTCCATATATCTCAGACGAGGCCGTCCAATAAGTCTTGTCCCTTCTGCCAACTCTGCATACAACAGAATCTTTGGAATACGGCCTTCCTCCATTCTCCTTACATGGCCTAACCAGCGAAGGCGCTTCTTGCTAAGAGCGGAGAATATGCTACACATTTTGGAACGTTCCAAGACCTCTGTGTTAGTCACCTTGTCCTGCCATCGGATGCGTAGAATGCGACGCAGACATCGTTGATGGAAGCTGTTGAGTTTCCGCTCGAGACTGGTATATGTGGTCCACACTTCACTGCCATATAGGAGCGTACTAAGCACGCATGCCTGATAGACACTTAGCTTTGTTTTTTCAGTTAGATTGAGATTATTCCACGCCCGCTTATTCAGTTTAGCCATAGTTGCTGCTGCTTTTGCGATCCTGATGTTTATCTCTTCATCAATGGAGAGAGAACTAGAAATATTGGATCCAAGGTATGTGAAATGCTCAACAACCGACAGATTATGGCCCTCAATAGTTATAATTGGAGGGGACGGCGCTTCTTGCATCATGACATGAGTTTTCTGTAGACTAATTAACAATCCAAACTCTTTACAAGCGTGTAATAAGACAGTTAACTAGCCACTGAAGACATTCTTCTGTGTGAAATGTTAAGGCTGCATAGTCAGCGAACAGCAGTTCACGAATTAGTACCCTTTTTACTTTGGTCTTTGCACGAAGGCGAGCGATATTGAACAGCCTACCATCAGATCTGGTATGTATGTACACTATGTATCTTCACAGTCCTTGAAAGCAAATTGAAGGAGCATCGAGAAGAAAATGGAGAAGAGAGTTGGTGCCAGTACACAACCCTGTTTTACTCCGCTGCTGACTGGGAATGCCTCAGAGACAGCGCCATTGAATGTGACTGTGCTGTGCATGTTTTTGTGAAATGATTGTATGATTGTGAGCAGTCGTGGGGGACAACCTATTCTTTGTAAGATACTGAACAGGCCATTCCGCCTTACCAAGTCGAATGCCTTTGTCAGATCTAAGAAAACGATATAAAGAGGCATATGCTGTTCACGATACTTCTCCTGCATTTGGCGTAACGAGAATATCATGTCTATAGTTGAGCGCCCACTCCGGAAGCCACACTGGGACTCTGGATAGATGCGGTTAGCCAGACTCTGCAATCGTTTTAAGGCAACACGGGCAAAGGTCTTTCCAACTAAACCAAGGAGAGAAATTCCTCGGTAGTTATTACAATCACTTCGGTCCCCTTTATTTTTGTACAATTTTACGATGTTAGCGTCTCTCATGTCCTGGGGAATGTGATATTTTTCCCAACACAGACAGAGGAGCTCATGTAAGGGCTGAAATAGTATTGTTTTTCCATTTTTGAGGACTTCCGGGGGAATGCCGTCAATCCCTGGTGCCTTCCCAACAGCAAGGTAATCTATTGCTTTTTCGAGCTCCTGCATTGTTGGCTCTTCATCTAGGTCTTCCATTATTGTCAAGGCTGGAATGTTATTCAAAGCGGTCTCAGTGACTACATTCACTGTTGCGTATAGCTCAAGATAATGCTCAACCCAACGCCGGAGTTGTTCGTTTGGGTTCTGAATAATTTGACCAGTCTTGGACTTGAGCGGTGCTATTTTTGAGGTATGTGGACCTAATGCCCTCTTAATGCCCTCGTACATGTTTCTTGCATCCCCGTTGTCAGAAGCTGATTGGATGCAGTTGCAAATTTCCAGCCAGTAAGTGTTAGCACAATGACGGGCAGTCTGCTGGGATATTTCGGAGAGCCTGTAGTGTACGAGCACAAGGTGCATCCCTATAGGCAAGTAGGGCTCTTCTCTTCATCTCGATTACGGGTTCCATCACATTCCAATGCGCCTCGTACAGGTCATTATTTTTATGCTCCATTTTACCGTAGGCGGACATGGCTAAATTGTACATAGCATCTAGTAAATGAGTCCACTTAGAGTCAATAGTGCTATCGGGTGACCCTTTAGCAAGGGTATCCTGCAACACTTTTGAGAATTGCTGAATTTTTTCTGGATTGTTTGAGCAGTGGATGTTAATTTGTGGACGACACTTATTTTTTGCATTATGCAATTTTTTTGGCATTAGTCGTATCTTGCTTGCTACAAGAATGGTCCGTGTCACAGTCGGCACTGTGGTAACTGCGTGTGTGAAGTACACAGGTTAGCTCCACGCGCCTAGTGATGACGAGGTCTAGCTGGTGCCAGTGGCGGGAACGTGGGTGTCGCCATGACACTTTTTGGATTTGTTTACATTTGAAGAAGGTGTTGGTAACACAGAGACCATGGGAGCAGCACAACTCCAACAGACGTTGTCCGTTATCATTAATCCTTCCTAATCCGTGATAACCAAGACATGAAGGCCAGACTTCCTGATCAGCTCCTACCCTAGCATTAAAGTCGACCAGAATGTACAATGCTTCGGTTTTGGGAACACATGATAATTCTTGGTCCAGAGCCTCATAGAACTGATCTCTCTCACCTGGAGACGAATAAAGAGTTGGAGCATACACACTGAATATGTTGGCCTTGCCTGCAGATGATGACATACGCAGTCGCAGAATCCTCTCCGATCCCAATGTAGGAGGTTCAATACAGGCCAATAATGTGTTTTTTACGGCAAATCCAACACCATGACGCCTAGGTTCATCTGCGGGTTTCCCCTGCCAATAGAATGTGTAGCTGGCTTCCTTTATGGTACCACAATCCGCTAGTCGGGTCTCTTGAAGGCAGGCAATATCAATGTTTAGTCTGACGAGCTCCTTGTCAATTACAGCAGTTTTCCTTGCGTTGTCAACCTCTTGAATGTCGGTTTCAAAGCCAGGACACATCGTCCTTACATTCCAAATCGAAGTGGTTGAGTCTTCCTTCTATTTACTTTCTTTGCCTTATAAAAAAAACTCTGCTCCTCGTGAAGTGACGTCACCAGTACAGCTACTTGGCCTGGGCGGTGATTTATGGAGACCAGCTGTTGCCCAATGCAGCAGATCCCCACTCTCCACGCAACCAGTGGATCCAAGGGAATGACAATTGTCAATACAGCTTGGCATTGACTGCGTCGCAGGAGCTGACGAAATGACATTGTTATAATAACATGAAACATAACATGCACAATCTGCTTTTGATTTTATGAAGATGATTAGATAGGACTTTTCTGTACAACAAAGCTTATGCACAATCAGCTTTTGATTTTATGAAGATGATTAGATAGGACTTTTCTGTACAACAAAGCTTATGCACAATCAGCTTTTGATTTTATGAAGATGATTATATAGGACTTTTCTGTACAACAAAGATTATGCACAATCAGCTTTTGATTTTATCACAGATATTTTGTATTACTTGTATATAGTGAAAATAAATGTATGTCCATAATAAATCTGAATTGATGTTAGAACTACAGCTTAAGTAATACAACACTAACACAACTGTTACAATAAGCAAAACACTGAATTTAAAGTAATTAAAGGTGTCATTGAAAAAAAAAAGTAGAGCCCTTACCCCTTTTGCATTTTTTGGATTGGTGAACATGAAGTCTAACACTGCATCCATGTTGGCCATCTTCATAGCTGCTCTGAAACACATTTTTTGATGATTTTAAGTTGAGCTTCAATCAACATTAGCTAAAGTTGGGTTCCATTTAATGTAGCACTGTAAAAGTCATAAACTAATTTATTTTCAACATGTAGATTCAGGCAATGATCAATATGCTCTATATGGAATGACTTTATAAAAATGAAATGCTAAAGTGAGTTATTTTTAAGCATTGTCAAGGTATATCTTGTCAAGCTATGTGCTCTGAGGAGAAGTGACTGATAACTGTGGGGCGACCTGAGGGGGACCTGCTTTTAGTGTGTGGTGACTGATAACTGTGGGGCGATCTGAGGGGGACCTGCTTTTAGTGTGTGGTGACTGATAACTGTGTGGCGACCTGAGGGGGACTTGCTTTTAGTGTGTGATAGTGAAGTACTCAGGTTGATTGATAAGCCTTGGTCAACAGAAGATCCCAACTCACAACCCACGCTAGTCTTACCACCATGGTTACACTCAAGAAATGCACAGCAAAAAATCTTTGCTAAATGCAACACAAGAAAGATATTATTATTTCTCACCTGTTCAAGAAGAAGGCCCCTCTTATAGTTTCGTATGGATTGGATTTTGTTCTAGCTCTTCTCATTTCTTCTGGCTCAAGAACATCAAATACACTCTAAAGAAAGATCGGGAAACATGGGATTAATATACTTTTTTTCCTACCGCTTATCACCATCTCAACCCCATCCCCTCCCACCCCCAAAAACCTATTATCTTATAATTTTAATAAATTTTAAAAAAATGAGCAATGAAAAGCTTAAATAAATGTATTTTTAATTTTGCGAGTGCTAAAAGTAAGAAATATCACCTTGCCATTGAGGACCAATTTGAGACTTTCTTCTGAGCAAAACTGTGTTTCATCATCAATCTCTCTCTTCTTCTAAAAACGTTTAAAGGCAATATAATGCAAGATGAAGCGAATTCAAAAATTTCACACACAAATTATTAAAAGACTGAACATAATTTTTATCCAAGTAACACAATATTTGACATAGTAATATAATAATTTAGGTGAAATATGGAACCATTTACAAAACCCTTGAAAATTATTTTGGAATTTCTGGTTCGGTTTTGGCTTGTTTTAGGTCGTACCTCTCCAATAGAACGCAGGCGGTCTCTGTTTATGACTGTCTCTCCGGCAGTGCTGATTTGGTGTACTGAGTGCCACAGGGGTCAGTTTTGGGCCCGGTTCTATTCACATTGTATACCAGGCCACTGCTCCTCTTGCTTGGGAGGCATGCTGTTGAGAGCCAGTCATTCACAGATGACACGCAGCTATACAAGCATACCCATCCCTCTCTTGTGGATGCCGCTGTCCAGACCATCAAGGCCTTCAAAACTGCACTCAATACACATCTCTTTAAACTCTACTACCTCGACTGATTCCCCACATCTGACCGATAAACGATGCTGCTGGCTGCCGTCCATGGCTTGACATGTAAAAGTTATGGGGTGGGTGGGGTGAATATGCATTTGTTTCTGTTTTGTTTCTATACAGCTGTTCTTTATTACATAAATGTATTTAATTTTATTGTCACGATTATGTCTCTTTTCCTAATATTTTTATGTACTGCGCTGTACCGCGTTATTTAAGAAAACTAATAATAATAATAACAACAATGACACAATGAAAAATTCCGACAACTGTAACGCTATTGGTGCAGAGCAATATCATCCATGTTTGGTGTTCCCTTGGATTATCTAGGTGTGTGGCGACAGGTAATTTGCTGTCTAGGGAACCAGTTTATACTCCTAAAGATAATATCCCAGGCATTGTGATTTCATCCTGTGAAGTCTACACCGTCGTCACATTGTGACTGATAGATGCCAGGAAAAAAAAGTTTAAAAATTATATTTTAATTTAGTAACTTAACAGTAGATAAAATACTCACTGGACCAACCACCATCCATGTCTTCATTTCTTCTGAAGATGGTATCTTGCCAGTATAAGGTGGAAGCCATTCTACCATTTCATCTATAATGATCTGTCAATTCATCAAATATCACAATAAAAAGGAAAAGGAAACACAGGAAATTAATTTAGAAAGGTACAATAAAAAAGCAATATACATTAAATAAACATGTAATGATAAAAGTTAAAGACAGATAATTCAATAAATCAATTTTAGCCTAAAATGACCAACAATCATCTCTTACCTCTTCTTTATTGAAGTCCCAATCTACATCAGCTGGTTCCAATCCAGGAACAACCATACCAAGACCCCGACGGCCTCTTTGGTTTGATGCCTCCACAATCTGTGTTCGACCTTGGCCATGTTTACCAAGACCTTCACCTTCTTTATGACCCATTTTCGCCTTTGTAAATAAATTTAAAAAAAAAATAATTAAAGAAATGGTTAACATTTAATTTAATACTAAAAATTTCTAATTTATTTCTAATATTTTACCCATTCTTTTCTGACATTGATAATCCCTGGATAAAGACATACTGTTTCATTAATCTAATAGAGGAACAAGTTATATTCAAAAGTTGTTTAAATTCTCTAGCTATGTATTGCATTAGCTTGAATTAAATATGTTAGGCAACTATTCTCAACGGAAGTAGTGCATCTCTCATGGCTTACACTTCAGACTCAGCTCTCCCACAGAACATTACATTCTAAGCTCATCACATTTTTAATTGGGTTGTTTCCCTGGCTGAAAATGAACAGCACATAACTAATGATGGGTAACACAAACTATAATGAAGAGGTAATGTGCGCCCCCCCCCCCCCCCTCCCTGCCCCGTTCTAGACTATTATAGTGTTTTAAATGCTAAGACGTTAAACTTTAAAAAAAAACATTCTAAAAAGAAAATTGAATATCAGTCTAATAATTATTGTTCCAGTTCAGTTACCATCATTTTTCTAGCAGCATCTGACATCTCCATTTGACTTGGATCCCTTTTCTTAACAAATTTAGCAGGAATTGGATCACTGTCATTGCTTCCATTCTTTCCTGCATCTCCACCAGCAGTAACCTTGGCAAAAGTTCGTTTAAAAGGGGATTTTTTAGATCCTTGTCGCTTGGAGATAGAGGATGATTTACCAAATGATGGGCGCTGGTCAGCCTCATCTTCTGAATCTAAATAAAAATATTAGTTTTACAGTGACCCTTTTACAAAAAAAACTTTTTGCAACAGTATTTGAAGTTGTTGAGTGACAATTATCATAATCATATTTGACCAAAGTCCAAATCTTGGTAAAATATTATTAAACTGACAAAGTAACTGCTCATCTTCTTCTATATATTAAGGGCCCACGATCAATTTATTGATCATTATGGCTCCTATGAATGTAGATGGGATTTGCAATGTCTCCGTGCCTGGTGTTGATGAGGATATTTCAAGAGTAACTGTTTGAGGGTATCATGCACTAGGGGTTGTAAGGCCTGAGGCAATAGACGCAAATGAGTCAAGTGTTGTCGCCTCAACTGTTCCTTTTGGAAGCTTGTTCCAGTCCCTGATTGTCTTTGGTAGGAATGAGAAGTTCCTATACTGGCTTCTCGCTGGTATGAGCCGGAACTGCCTGTCATGGCCTCGTCGTTGTCTATGGGGGAGAGGGACGAGTTTCTGTTTAATCCCAGAACAGTGGACTAGCCCATTATTTATCTTGTAAATCATGGAGAGCCTGGACTGTCGTCGTCGTTCCTCCAATAGTGACCAGCCCAGTGTTTCCAGCATGCTGCCAACACTAGAGGTATTTCTGTAGCGGTTCAGGACAAAGCGTGCTGCCCGTCGCTGTACTGCCTCCAATCTTTCGATGCTCTTCTGAGTGAATGGGTCCCAGACCGAAGATGCATAATCTAAAAGCGGCCGGACAAAGGCTTTATAGGCTCTTTCTTTCACACCGGAGTTGCTGATCTTTAGATTACGCCTTAAGAACCCCAGGGTCTTGTTTGCCTGGTTGCACACATTGTTAATATGCTCGTCCCAGCGGACCTCTCTCTGAATGGTAACACCCAGGTACCTTATGGAGGAAACTGACTCAAGCAAATGACCATGCAATTCATAGTGGTAGCGTAGAGGAGTACAACTTCT
This sequence comes from Omphiscola glabra, assembly GCA_964017045.1. Taxonomy (NCBI): domain Eukaryota; kingdom Metazoa; phylum Mollusca; class Gastropoda; family Lymnaeidae; genus Omphiscola; species Omphiscola glabra. The sequence continues at coordinate 18,669,346 of OZ024797.1, forward strand.
AGAGACTGACAGTGTCTGGCACTTTGCTGGATGAAATTCCATGTCCCAGCTCGCCACCCAAAGCGATTTACTAGTTTTTGAATTTCGGACTGGCATCATTCCGAGGCTTACCCTTTAGTCTATAATCATAAGCCTCCCATTATTAAAATTTACCTCGTCACTAGGCACACACTTTACCACTTTAGTTTAAAGTTAGAGGTAAAAATGTATAATTTAAATTTTATTTAAAAATAATAAAAAAAGGCCTAAAAGTAAAATTTAGATAAGAGTGAAAGTCTAAAGACTAAGTTAGTCACTAAGGCCTCGGCTTTAGGCTTAGTAGTCACTAGGCTCTCTCTAGGACTAGTTCCACTTAGAGTTACAGTAACTTACACTTACAATAATACTGACTAACTAATGCTACTGAACTAATACACTAATACTATAGTCATAGTATCAATTAAATCTGATTAAGACTAAGAATAAGAGTCTTAGTACTCTTAGTACTACTAAGTTAACTAAGAAGACTGAGTACTATACTACTTAGTTAAATAAGACTCTTTGTTACTAGTAAAACAACAACAACACGTTATTAAACAGCTCAGTAGTCACAGTGAAGTGACAGGTCAGTAGACAGTAGACTAACTAGTAGCAGCCATTTAAATAGAAACTAAAATAATCATGTAATCTTTAACTACTGTAACTTAGACCTATTAGTATATATTAGTATTAGTAGTATTAGTTTAGTTTAATTTAGTCATTTATTTCATTAATCAAAGAATCACTGGTCACTATCATCTTAATATATTAAAAAAATAACAGAGTCTTCTGTAAACCGAGTCTTTAATCAATAAAATAGATCTCTACCTGTCAGAGAGGACATTCTTCAACTTCCAAGTTATAACCGTATAGTATATTGTTTTTTTATTTAAGTTTTCTTAGAACGAAATCGAAAACAGGTCGGTTATTTCTTGTAAGTCACATTTTATGAATCAATAAACTGTTAGGTGGGAATTTCCTGAATCAAACATTTTCACAAATATATTCTGAAGAAATAACCGTCATTTGAATTCAGGTTTATAAACTTTAATGTTAATAATTTAGAAATAAATCACAAAAAATCATATCTAAGGATAATGATAATCTAAAGCTGCGAGTGTGTAATTTTTGTGCCCCAGAAAGAAATATTTTTAGCTTATTTAACTAGGTCAAAGAATAGACTGGTCACGTGAGAGCTCCGCCAGTTTGTCGTTTGCTGAAATCGTTAAGGTTACTTAAGATGAACTCAAAAGAAAAGCAACTACATTACATAGACTATAGATGCGTCTGCTGTATTTAAATGAAATCGGATTACTATTTTATAGCCAAGAAAAGTATGATTTTCACATTTTATGATTATTTAATTTGTATGCTAATTTATATATATGTATTTTTAACTATGTAAATTGCCACTTATAACTTATACTTATACTTATACCAACTTAGTTAGGCGGCTTAGGCTTAGGTCTTAGTACTATTAAGTCTTAGTTAGTCTACTCTTAGTAGTCTTAGTCACTCTTAGTCTAAGTCGACTTGGACTTGCTTAGGCTTTTAATTTTAATTGTTTGTTAATCAAGTTTTAATAAACACATAAATATCAGTAAGTAATAAATTATGAATAATAAATACTTAATTTAAAATTAATTTAAAATAGTATAAGTATAGTATACATTTTGGTTAATTTATATATAATTTAGGACTTTCAGACCCTCCTCTTACTTAGTCTTCTATTCTTATTACTATTTAATATTATTTAGGTAAAAAAGTAGCTGTAGGACCGCTCACCCTAACCTGAACCCTAATTCTATCAGCTACATATCAGCCATTATTTATTAGTTACCAATTAAGTAATCATAGTATCATAGGGATTTATTTTTATTTAGTATTTGTATCAATTGTGTGTAGACGGTGTATTAATCATTTAATTAAGTAATTTAATTAAGTAATTTACTAATGTACAAAATGTAGGCCACAGTAGGCGTAGGAATGTAGTTACTTAAGACTTAAGTTACGGCAATGCCTACTGACTACTTAGTACTTAGTAAGTAGTTAGTGCTTAGCTGCTATAACACGTTCATGTGAATGTGGCCTTGGCCTGTGATCGTGAATATGAATATGTAAGTAAATAATAAATGTGTTGCATAAGTAATTAAGTGAACTGAGTGATCAGTGTACACATGGATTTATATTATGTTTACTAGTAATCTACATTCTACAGTCTACACAGCACTGAAACTCGAACTAAACACACCGTCACTGACACTGACAGTTTATGTTATCAGTTCAGGATATTCAATTATTCAGTTGATGTATGAGTTTTTTACTTATTTAAATTATAACATTGTTTAATTTATTGGTCTAATTCAACTTAAACTAATTAGAAATTAGACAATTTAATTAGCCATATTATTGAATTGGGATACCCACTATACTATACTATACTATACTATACTACCTTCTATTCTACTTCTATTCTATTGCCTCGCCTCTAGTCACTTAGTCTAACTGAAATATCTCATTAGGAAATGGCGTCAGCGGGCCGTCGAGCTCGTGCTCTTTATGCCCTCCCTGGCGCCCACCCACACCTGCCATGCGTCGGGTTTCCCCGGCGTCAGGCCGTGCGGGGGAACGTCAGAGACCTCCCCGGGCGTGAAACGTCCCCACCAGCAACCGCTCGATCGGGTTTGCTGATGGAGACCTCCCCCGCCCTGAGACGTCTGGTCGACCGAAGACGCTGTGTTTCAAGCGTCCGCAGTCCACTTTCCTAGGGGCCGGGACGGTAAATTAATGTCCTAATATCTCCCCCCACCCGTCCCGGGGAAGCATCGGACGCCCTCTAAGAGGGATTCTACAGTGGGTTTCCACCTCGCAACTAATTCGCGAAGTAGCTGGGACGAAACGGTTGCCTAGGAGCAGCTTTCTCAGGGCTGCATATTTAGAATCATCGACCACAGGCTTCCACCACAGCCCATCGCCTCATATCCCTTAACGGCAACTTGTAATCATGATCACTTAGTCTAACTGTAATTTTTAATTAATATTTAGCCTTAGATTCTAATTATTAGACAGACGAATTACCAGACTGATTACTAAACTAATAATTGTGTTGTATTTTCAGACTAGTAGATCTAGTTGTTTTCAACTGGCAACTGGTGTTGTATCTCTAAAAAGCTTACTATATAAGTAAGCCATATAATTATTTAAAGTCATGAGACTGTTGACTATAAGTCATTATGATTGTCATCAATATCTTGGTCAAAAGTCAAATGAAAAACCATTAGTAGATTTATAACTTTATATACTTATATAATATACCAGTGCCTCCCAAAGTCAAACAGGAATTATCCACATGAACATTGCATCAGTGATCTATCCCAAAGCCTCATATGGGGGCTTCATATATTCGAGGGGCCCAAAGTTGTGATGTGGAAAAAATCAATGGAAAGTACTTTGAATTAAAATTGCTTTGAATAGGCCCAGCTAAATAACATGATCGAAAAGTGTCAAAGTCAAGGGTCTTCAAAAATGACACTAGGGCTCTGATATATAGCATAGTATACCCCAATATTTAAAAAAAAAATGTACAAACTTTATAAATTTATAAAATGTTCACCTTCAGCAGTTTAGGTGCTGGTCTGCAGACCACCACTTTGCGTAGTTTAAATCAATTCAGTAGATCATGAAAAATATACTCTTTAAAAAATTATCTGCTTTTAGTTACAGTCTGCAGCTTAAATTTGTAAGGTTAAATTACTAGAAGTAGAAGCTAAATTTTATCTATTTAAATAACATATAATATTAAATTATTTTATTTTTAACTGACTAAGTCATCAAATTCATACTTTTCCTGAGATTAAGTCCCTTCTTCACAATGAAATAGGCGATGCATTTTTTTCTTTAAAAATTACCACCTAAAACAGCACAGTCACAGAATTGAATTTAAGAGCTATTGTAATAGATATCTAGGCTGCTAATGCATAATGAATGGATCTTAAATGTCTTGGAGAAAATGTAGGATGAGTATATATTTCTTTTGGGCGTAAATAAAGAAGTGTAAGGCTCCACCCATCTGCGTTATCTTTAGATTTGATCTCTGATAAATAAACACAGTTAAGTAGACCAACACGAGGCTTGTAATACAATGCAACATTATCTCAAAGAGCATTCAGCTGCATACAAATTTATTTAGAAAAGTGTTTTGTTTAAAGATCAATTAAAATCTGAAGTTAAAATCTTAAAGTTTAAAAATATCAATCATTATGAATGCACTTTTATACATATTCATATATCTTATAAATTTAGTTATTTATTATTATCTGCTATAGATTTCAGTAAAGCTATAAGCATAAATTATGGTAATTTACTGTATTAAAGGTGCACAATAAGGTTTAAAAGATGTAGGAGTTTCATAAACCTTTAAAAATTGAGATACCAAAAAACAAAAAAAGTCAAAATAACTTTACATTGTGTCAGATGGTCAAAAAAGGAATTAAGTTCAACTCTCATAAGAATAATGATATAAGTTAAGTAAATGCAATATTTATCTTTACTAGTCACACTTAAAAAGTAAATGTGGCTTCTACCAACATTGTATTAAATTTGAAATTATTTAAAAATATGCGTACACTATCAATGTAAATCTCAATAGTTACCTAAAAATGCAATATCAAATGTATTTTCTATTTAATCTATTTCTTTACATTACATGGTTACTTTTAGTTTTGGTTTTTTCTAATTGATGTAAATCAGTTTCTGAAAAGGTAAGCGTGTTAAAAAAATTTCTTTATATTATTTATTAGCCTACTTTTGTTCCAAATTTAAGAACCCTAGCACATTTTTAAATAGTACTATAATGCACTCTTCACTGGATTTTTTTTTTTTAGGTTTGTCATTTGATGTGCATATCAAAATTTTAACAAAAGACTATATTAATACCAAATTTTGTCTTATATTGAAAGTTACAAAAAGTTATTCCATTTATTTTCATCAAAACAATAACTAAGAATTCATAGAAACTTTGACTTGGAGGTCTATCATTCTAATTCTAGTATTCTTGAAAGTGAAAAAAAAAAGTATTTGATAACTAACAGTAAGAGTTAATAAAAATGTAAAAAATCTGGCAAATTTTAATATTAATCAGATATAGACTCTTTAGATTTAATGCCAGTGGCCAGTGATTGAACAATAATTATTCTGTTATACTTTCTAAGACTAGGTAAGTGTTCAGTGAGTGCTTAAACATCTGAGAAGATTTAAAATGGAAAAAACTCCAAGAGGAAAATACTTTTTAACCCATTAAAATAATCATTTTCAGTTAGAATTGTTTTTTGTTTTTTTGTAAATGCTGGATGAGTTACTGGAACTGAGTATGATTTCATCCATATGAGTAACTATGAGCAAGAGAGGTCACAGAAAATTAAAGTTTGGCAATATAAACTAAATTATTTTTTGAATATAATTATTTCAATAATGGCTATTTGTGATTTTTTTTAAAGGTTTGTACCTTAACATCACTTCTAAATTTAAAAAAAAATCACAAAGAATTTATGAAGATGAAAAGTTCTCCCTACTTTGGCACCAACTTCAGATAAATATTTACATTCCAAAAATATATTTCATGTTCTGTAATGGCAAAAATTTACATGATTTATGTCTAATTAAGCTTAATTCAACTCAATGCTTTTAATAGTTCAGTAAAAATAAACTATTTTTCTTTTAAAGCCATAGCTGCAGAACTGCAGGGGATTTAAAAAAAATATCTGTCACATTATTTAATATATTTTTTTATTGTTGTATGTTGTAGTGGCATAGATAAAATAGCTATTATTGCTATTTTCTGTAAGTTATATACAACTTAGATCTTCTACTTTGTTAGACACAACAAAATACCACTTAAGTTTTCTAAAATTCCAAACAAAGCTATCCATTCACATCTATATTATGCATCTCTAATACATACATCAATTGTAATACAATGCTTATGATTATTTACAGTGAAATACTTGAATTGTGGAGATTGAAACTTTTATGATCATCAGATCTTAAGTATGGGAACATTCATTAGTTATCAGTTTATCATAATGGACTTAATAAGAACAATGATTTACTAACGTTGCTTTATGGTGAAGGTTGATTTATGTTTAGATAAGGCACACTTCTTAAGTTATTCATGGACATTAATTCGCATGTCTTTGACATTTATGGTTATTTCATATTATATCTGTAATATGAAAAACAACAACACTTCTCAAAAACGCTTCTTTCATATTTAAAGATATAGTTTGATCCATGTTGATTATTAGATTTAATTTATAAAATTATTAACACTTTCTCCTTTATTTAGAATTTGTTTTAATGAAATAGTAGTGTTTTTTAAAATGATAAATAGTAGTTGGGTGTTTTTTTTTTTTGGAAATAAAGAAATTAGTTTTTCATTTATAAATGTATTTCTAAATATTTGACCAATATAGCCCACATTCTATATGGAGCCCTTGGTGTAGACTGTAGTTAAGACTTTTAAGAATTAGCTTAATTGAGTATGTAATCGTAGTGTTTGTGGAGAATTTGTTCTAACAAATTTTGAACATTTATGCAGCTTTAAAATAAATTTGAATTTTGGAATATAAAAGTTAGGAACTAGTAATTTTAATTTGTTAAAATTATGTGTTAAATAATCCTAAATTACAACCTCAGCATTTAATTTGGTAATACATGGATTTTGTCATTACAGAATGTAGAGCATCCATTAAAAAAAGAAAGAATGCATGTGTCAGTTAATGCATACTATTCTTCTTGGCCTACCATTAATAATTCAGCAAATGAGACATATTTCTGGGAGGACATGGGGGTGGGTGACGGGTCAGATTGAGTTTTTTTTTTTTTTACCTGTAGACTCCATAGCATAACAACTGCTTAAAGAAACAGTATCACTTGCTTATATCCACAAATTATCACTTAATGGTAAGTTTCATACATATAACAAGAATAGGTTTAAGGAAACTTAATATTTGTTGATGTGGAACATTTTGTATAAGCACTCAGCTACAACTCATTTAGTTGTCATATAATAACAATGGCTTCCTTTAGCTTGATGCAGAGTTATCAAAGATGTCACACTTAAATGAGGCTGCTTACAAGCTGTATTCTTTGTTGATCTGAGTATAATCAGTATTGAATATGCCCTTAAGAAATGGGTGGGCTATATTATCAATTGGTTACTTAGGGACTTGCCATGAATAGGGATCATAGTAGCTTGAAAATAATAATATTTCAGAAGAAGAAACTATCTAAATATATTAGTGAAGATAACAGTTTCTGAAATTCTGCAGAGCCCTTAAATTTTGGCTTTTGTTAAATAAACCTTCCTTATCACTTTTATCAGGCTCAACAAATTGGGTTTATGTGTGCTGGTAAGTGAAAACTGCTCTGATAAGTTTGCTACGAACAATTCTGGTAGCATTTCAGATGTGAACATTTTTTAAAACCTTAAACGTTAGATGTAAGTTTTAAAAATAATTGCATGAATATTGTCATCACTCTATATTAAATCACTGATAGGAGCAGAATAATAAATATTAGTTAGCATTATGTTAGCCTTATAAATCTCCTGGAGAGATATATAAACAAATGTTATTTAGAATTATTTGCTATATTTTAGCCGGGATAAGTTTTGCTTTTACAGAACCAGTCTAAAAGCAGCGTGGCATGGAAAGACTGTAAATGCTTTGAATAAATAATGGACGACATTTTTATAAAGGTGTCATTTTCCCCCTCTTAAAATTTATATGCTGCATGCCCCTTTATCCCCTTTACTCTCGACCCTTGACTTAAGTCTTTAAGGGTGACAGGACAATAGGAAATCATCATTATGCACGGCTCTCTATCCAAAGCCTTTTGTACATGTTTGTTTTTCAGCTATTTGTTCCTTGGATGACCCATTTGGAGCTCTCCCTGGTCAACAATCTTGCTTATGAAGTCAAGTCAGATTGTGTGAGCCATATAATTAAGCTTTATGATAAATTTTGGTGAAGTGCTTTTTATTTGGCACACAGAGACTGCAAAATACTAGAGTAAACCTTGTTTTCCTTTGACTATTTCAGTTAAGTCATGAAGTCCCAGACACTTCCTGACAAGATGGCTACACTCTTCTCCATTTGGGAGTCATATGCCCAACTGATCAGGTGGAAAAATGACAGGCACACAGAACAAAAGATGCAGGTAACTATTATTTCATATGTTGAGGTTGATTATTAAGTGATTACAAAAAGACACATCAAATTTTAGTAACATTTTTAAATAAGGATCATATTTTAATTGGAAGAATAAAAATTTAAAAAATACCAAAAACAATTTTATAGCCTTTAGGCAATTATTCATACGATCAGGGTCTAAACCCATGAATTAAACAAAACCCACATTTAATCTAAAGAAAGCGGAAGTAAAAAATATATGTTTCCCAAAAACTCCAATAAATCTACAAATAAATTTATTTTATTTTCAAATACTTTTTGTGCAGAAAGCATAACCTGTTTTAATGTTAATGGTTTATAAATTCTTTTTATATACAAGTCCTTTAATTAATGGTTCTTTCATGGGATTCTTACCCATACAAAATCATATTGTTGAAGGCATATACACCTTATATTAACCAATTTCTTACACATCTATTAGAGATGTTTGAACCATTTAACATTAAATTATATGTGCTAGTAACAAATCACATCATCAAGCTGCTTACTCTGTTGTGTTTCTGGCGATAAAATATTTAGAACTTATTGACTTATGTTTCGGTTACATTTTTTTGTTATCATTACCCTTATTTAGTTATCAGGTTGTCTTAATCTGTTTGCATACAATTTCAAAACATGAACTATTGCTTTTTTGTAGGTAAGATTTTTAATATATCCTGTTCTGATATGACAACCTAAGGGCATGTTATACTCATTGACTACAAAGTGTGGTACAATTATGTTTACATGGTGTTAACAAGTAGATGTTAACACATGAATCATGATGATACAAGACTGACTTCCATTAATCAGACCTGTTAATATTTGACATAATTGTATATCATAGTTTTGAATCTCCAACTCAGCCCTAATCATCAACATAAACAGGAGTTTTCTTTATTCACACATCTCTACAACAGAAGAAGATGTTATTTCAAGCTAACATAAGCTTACCTGAGGGCAACTTAATATATGAGTTTGACAGATGTACAGAAATGGAAATAAGAAAATTCAAAATATTTGAAAATGTGAATGCTAATTTAATTCAAGCATTTGGTAAGAAGTGATCAAACCAAAACAAACTTCTTGTGGGGCACATGTCTTAAATGTATAACAGTTATTTATTTATTTTAGTGGGAAGAAAATGGTTAGTGAAAGTATTAAGAAGAAAAGTAGCTTCTTGCTGGTGGGCATATACATTTAACAAGGTGTAACTTCTCCACCTCACACCCCCACAAAGACAGAAATTATATTGGGGGGGGGGAGGGGGGCTAAAATAAATTTTAATACATTTTAGGCAAAATGAGTGCCTAACACTCATACTGAACCCTAGTATTAGATCAAATCTGTGATGTAATGAATGGAAATAATAACAGGAAAAATGACTGACAAAGCTGAAATTTGTCTTGAATTTATTTTGTGATTTCAAACTACACCATTTTTTGATGCTGCCTCTTATTAAAGGGCTTAGTTATGTCATGGTTACTTCATTCTTTCTATCATTTCCTTTCCTGTGGTGGCTGGAAACACAACTTCCAAATCCATCCTAGCCACTGTGATTTCTCTTCCTTCATTGGATTTTTATAACTAAAGACAATTAAGGCCAGTTAGATGAAGACCATTTAAAGTTTTAAAATGCATATAATAAAATTACAAAGGAAGTGCAGCTTATGGACCCCTGGCACCTTATTACTCCAAGTGGTCCATGGACCACAAGTTAAGAACCCCTTTTCTAAACTAGTTCTGTGTGCCTCAGGACAGATCTTTGGTGCAATTCCAATTTTGGGAAGAGGCAAGTAAAATAAAATGATAGTATCTGCTAAAACTATAAAATAGGAAAAATTCAGTTTTTAAATTTTTTAAACTTGACATTTGTAGGTTTTACACCATAGATTTGATCTTTGAGCACATGACAAGGTGATCTATTTGGTTACATTATTCCTAAATATGATACATTCCTAAGGATGCAAGTTCCATGTCCCATAATATGTGTGATACATTTTTATATAAATTTTGCATATTTCATTTTTAAAAAAAACATTTCTTTTGTAATATTTCTTTAGGGACATGCTTTCTTTAACAAAAACCAATTAGTGTAATTTGTTTCCACAGCAACAAAGATTTGTTCTGGACAAGTTTCTGACTCATTTTATCAACATAAGTCTCGAAGAGCGGGTGGATATTTGTATTGGGTGAGAATTACCATTATTACTTGTTATTTTAGATATTTGGAGAGTTTAATTTTATAGAAGAGTTTGAATTAAAATAAATATTCTTGTTAAATGGGATTAGAAATGCTAAAATCATGACCAAGGAATAAAATAAGCTTAAAATTAAATTATTTAATAGTCATAAGACTTGTTTCACATTGAAACAAGCATTTAAAACTTCTGTCCTATTTACATGGCAATATATTTAATATGCATGTACTGTACATGGCTAGTTCATAGCAAAGAAACTAGGTCAGTTAGAAAGAAGCAAATATTTTATTGTGTCACATAGATACACAACAATAAACACATGGAAGTTGCCCAGTACCGACATTACCTGTTTAAATAAAAAAAAACTCTCCTAACTTTAAATTATGGGAAGGCTGTTTCATATTATTGTATTATTTAAAAATAAATATTATTTAACTGTTATGCACTGTCTGTTTTAAACTGTTTAAGGGCAAATTTAGATTAGTAGGAAGTAAAAAGATGAAACTGGATTTTTGTCATGTGCATTTATAAATCAATATTGGTTTTAGTTTGAATGAGGGAAGACATGTTTTATGGGGAAAACCCTTGGCTAGTTGTTTATTAGTTGTCTGGTGTTCACTCACATGAATAATTCATGTGTGATATCACAGATCATTTAGTTTATGGGCTTCACTTTTCAGTGTTCCTTTTCCTATGCCAGGTTTATCAAAAAAGATTAATGGTTAAAATATAGGAACAAATAAATATAGTTTTGTCAACAAAACTTTTATGACCGCTTGGCAACAGAATTTGTGCAAATCTGACTTAGTTTTTCCTTTAAATACTACATATTGCATCAAAGAAGTAAGTACATGTATGATATATCAATGTTTGCTATCGTTTTGTTGCTTCTACAAAATGGATATCATTGACTTATATATGTGTGTTTTCTTTATGATCAGTCATTTTCACTTTAAACTAGTCATAATTTTATGACCATAACTCCAACACTCAAAAAATTTCATAATTCATTTTTTGCTGCATTGGGTTACACTCTGTCTGTTTTTTCTTTCTTTTTGTCAGTATCTAAATTAAATATAAATGAGATAAGAGCTCCTAAACATCATTGCATTCCTGTTGACATGAATTTATCTAATCTACCACATCAGACCTTTTCAGATATTGCGAAAACAAATCTAAATATGCAAGAGATATTCTGAGTTATTTCCCTTCATTTTCAATAGAAATTTGTTTCCTCTATATTTAACTTCATAATCTTTTCACCATAATATATTCTAATATATTTTTAAAAGCCAATCTTTCCCACTCACTTAACCCTTCCTGTTCCAAATTCTTCACACTGTTCTCACATGCTGCACTTAAATCTGTACTCCCTGTGCACTGGAAGTAGAGCACTAATTCTTCTTGGATGAAACTTTCACAAAAAAAAGTGGTATATCAATTTACTGGCATTATTTTTAAATTTTTGTTTTCTAACTGCTTTCTTGAAAATTTAGTGTGGGAACTTGACATATGAGGTAAATGGACCAATCAGGTGTACCAAAAATTACTGTTAAGTCTTAAAATAAACAGTTAAACAAAAAAAAAGTTCACATCTGAAAACATCGGAATTGTAATCAACTTTTAAAATTAAATTAGCTGAATTTCACAACTCCAATTTAGCACGCAATTCAGTTCTTGAGTTACCCATTCCACTTACACTTCAAGCAAAGAAATTGTCTCTATTTTTCTCTTTGCAGTCTTCAATATTTTCTGGGTCAGCTGGAAAAATATATACTTACCACTGTGTTCAGTGTTTCTTTAACACAATTTGCTCTGGATGGGGAGGGGCACTTCAGTTTTTTGGTTGCCCAGAGGCGTAGCAAAGTGGGACAGCTGTCCCCGGGCGCCAGACTAGCAGGGGTGCCAATATAGGCTTTGATGAATTAAAAGAACAAAGATAATGGCTTTCAGAGTTGAGAAGTGGGGGTGGCATAAAGATGAATCTAGTCCCCTTGGGCCAAAAACACCAGCTACGTCTCTGCCTGCAGTATGGAAAGGGGGGTGAATGGTGTGGTCCACACATGAGTCAATTTATCTTTACATTGAGGGGTGATATTATCGAACAACTGCAGAGTTGGTATCGTGAAAGGAAGTGCAGCAAAAATCTTATCCCGCTTAAGGTTGAACTAATACTACCTACGCCACTAGTCAGTATATCTATAGGCATGAAAATTGGTGACCAGGGTTAGCTATATTGTCAGTTTTATTAGGGAAGTAGGGCAAAAAATCAAGGGCGCTGATGGCTCTGGAGATGAAGGGGGAGGGAGAGGTCTGGTGCCCCTGCACAACATTTTTTAAGGGGTGGGGGGGGGGTCTGGGGCTCCTGCCCCAAATCTTTTTGATAAGGGAGAAACTCTCATAAATGATGATGAGTCTTCCATTTTGTTTAAGTAAGGCAAAATCAAGAAGAACATTTTGGGGTATACCTGAATTCAATGTTTCTATTAGACTATTTGATTGGAGGAGGGACTTTTTCAAGTTTTTCGGGGAGGCATTATGGCACCCAGTGCCACACATATACTATGTTTACTCGGGTTGTGGCGTGCCAAGGGTATTACTTTGACACAAGTTTAGTTTCAACCCCATACATTGACATTGATTGGCGTGAGGTAGCAGATATTTTGGGTGCCGAAGACTCTAACAAAGTTGGGGGAAAATTGATGCATTCAAAATGCAGGAATGCATTCGGGGACATTCTTGAATTTGGTGTTTGTTTTAGACAATTTGGGAGCGGGCACTTCAGACTTTTGGGTTGGAAGCGCCAAAATTACCCATAATAATGATCAGGGACATCTCTAACTCTGCCTCAACATGAACTAAATTCATTGCAGTTGATGCACTTGGGGAATGCTTTTTGCCTAGTTTATTCTTGCCCCTTAAATCTTTGTTGTATCCAGAAAATGTTGTTGATAAATTCAACGCATTTCATCACTGAACTGAATTTAGTTTTGCATCATTCTACTCTTAATCTGAGAGCAATGGGAGGGATGCTAGTTACAAATTTAGGTGTCACTTGACCTCAGAGCCATTGTGTGGGCCATGCAACTCCTGATTTTCCAACAGTTATGCTATATTGATATAATATATAAATTATGTATGAGATGCTTATGAGATTTATATGCGATGCATATTAAGTGTAGATGCTTTATCTAAATATTTGCTTGTTGTATGTACAAATTAGCATTTCTCATTTTCTCTTTTGCCCTAGGGAGATGAGGAACATTGGCAATGAATTGAGTCAAGAGTTTATGAGAAATGTTGATGAGGTGACTAGGGATCTTTCAGAGGAGGATGCTACACACTCATTGGAAGACTACATGCTTAGAGGGAGGGGCTGGCGTCTGCTATATGCTGTAGATAGAGTTGGCTTAAAGGTATTACAAGGTTTCGTTAGAGATTATATGACATTTATCCATTTTAGGTAAGTACTTAGAAAATAGAAAGTATATCACCCATGATTAGTAGTTATGCCATATGCAGCATTTGATATAGCTGTACACTTATTGTGTTAATAGCATTTTCAAATTTGCATTAATGCCTGGAGTATTTCAATTTACAAAGTGCATAGACTAGAAATATTGTCTTCTTGAATACTTCTTAATTTAATATCATGTATGTAAAATATTAAAAATAGATTAATGATTACTTAATCTTAGTCATCAAAATTCTTAATTGAAAATGATTTTAAAAAAAGGTCAATTTGAAAAATATTACTTTTTAAGATTTTATTTTATTTTTTTAAAATTATTTAAAAAAAAGACTTTTCAATTTTTTTTGTTTCTGTTTCTTTTTCTTTATTTTTGTGTGTGCTGAGGGTTAATTAAATTTAAATAATATTAATCCAGAACATATGTAAAGTAAATTGCTCTTAAGTGGCCCTAGTGTAAGGGGGTAAGATTGACAGCCTAGTAGGGAGACAAAGAAAAGGATAAGTGAGAAACTCTCATGATTTAAAATGATGATGGGTCTTTCATTTTGTTTAAGTAAGGCAAATATAAAAATGCATTTTCAGTTATGAACTCAAATGTTAGATTCAGTGTAGTTTTTAATCTAGTATCTTTTTCTATATGTTCATAGAAAATATCCCACTGCTAAAAAATATATACTTATCAAATGCATTTCAGGGTGTTACCCAAAGACATGATTTATGTGAAGTACTGCTCAACCTCCTGCCATTCTGCTCCCACATGAAGCCATCTTGCCCCCTAGATCAAGCAAATAGCCAGGCAAATGAGGATTCAACAGATTGTGCCAGAAACCAACTGTTTTGCCAATCATTGGATGGTAATCAAACACAATGAAAAGAATGATTTAGTCATGACTTTGCTTATGGTTAATTAGCTAAACTGCTTTCTGAACTGGATATATATTCCATGTTGGGATATATTGCCCCTAAATGTTTTGTTAAACTGGTGTTGGTTAATTTTTGTTATATGTTGTATTGCTTTGAGTGCTGCAGAGATTTAGCTATGGGGGATTGAAAAAAAAAAGATCTTTATTATAAATGTGGCTTGGGTATGATTTTCAATCATATAGTTTTCAATAAAAAAAATTAAGCCATCCTGCCCACTAGATAATGCAATAATCATTTCCTACAAACATGTAAGTGATATTCTGTTACCTTAAGATAAATATTAAAATATTTACATTAATGAGGCCAATTTATTTTTGTGCATTCTATAGGTGCAGTTATCATAAATAAGGATGCATATTTTCTGACCCACCAAATAATGGATATGAAATTAACAATGCTGTTCTTTCTTTCCCCAGAAACTTATAACATTAAACAGCCACTAAGCTCCTGCTTTCAGCTCATGAACAAATCTTCCAAACTAAAACAGCTTGGTTGCCCAAGTGTACAGACTATGAAGTTGAGGAGGGTAGAGAGCACTGTCTCTCAGATGAATGGACTCAAGCATAATATGAAATGTCATGGTAAAAATAATGAAGCTAAGACAAAGAAAAGGATGACCAGATCCACACCTTCAAAAAGGTGAGTTACCAATTTAATGCCTTCATTTACCATGATGGACAAATTATTCTGAAATTTTTATTTTCACACCCAAAGCAAGTTAAATTCTACAGTGAAATTTTGTATCCCATCTTTTACTGTATAGAAATAGCTGTCATGGCCAACTTATGTTAAATTTTGTTGGTTATCGTTTTCACTCAGTCGCAATTAAAAATTGTTTTTTTTACTGTAAACCAAAATAAATTGTTTGAATATTCATTTGGCAGGCCATTACCCACATCAAAATCTGATACAGAAAACGAAGACGTAACAGACCTCAGTGAGACATCACGGCATGAGGAGCGCAGGTTGAAACAACCTAGATATAAACGTGGCATGAGGGGTCACCTGTGGTCACCCTATGTCAAAGACGAAGACTCTGAAACAGACGATGAGTACATTGGCTCATTGGGTCAAGTGGAAGATTCTCACATATCAGTGACAGCATTTCATCTGATCAGAATAATCCTAAGACTTTTACTTTCTCTTGGAGAGTTGGACTTGAGCCAAAATGTCAGAGGGAGGGCCCTCTCTGCAACAATTTTACCTCATTTCTTGCATTTAATATCTCGCTTCCGGCACCAAGTTCCCACATTGGACGCAATGTATGGTATCTCTAAGGCTGAGGAATGGTTAGCTTCTCAAAAGGAGGAGCACATGAAAGGATCTTTGTCTGAGAGCCAAAAAGATCCAAGCCATGATTATGATGACTTTGACAGTACAGATAAACCCAGTGCCAGCCTTAGTCCTGAGGCCAAAGAGCTGAAAAGTGATAGAAAGACCTCACTGTCAGATGAGGAAGTGGAGATTTTTCCTTGGCATGGAGCACAGAAAGTTGTCCTCCTCAAACAAGCTGTGAGAGCAGTGCTGACATTGTCTGGTATAGTAGCCACTCAACAAAATGGAGTCAAGATACTTATCAACCTCAAGACTTATGATACATTGCTGGATTGGTAAGTAGAAAATAAAATTTCTTTAAAAAATAATGTTTCACTCACTTTGATTTCTTGATTCTTTGGACTTTTCATAGTTTTTTTTTACAAATATATGGGGACACATTTTTGGGGATCTTTCCCAGCTATAATTGATTGATGGATTGATTGAATATTTATATAGCGCTTGTATCCATGCTACTTTAGTATGCTCACAGCGCTCTGATGTTCTTAAATCTATTTAAAGAAAAAAGTCTTTAAATGTTTCTCAAATGATTTTTTATCATTTTCAATTTCCCTTAAAGATTGAAGCAAACTTTTCTATAATTTTGGCGCTATCACTTCAAAAGAGCGCACTCCATATGACTTTTTTCTGTGTCCATCAACACTGGGAACTCTCTGTAAGGACTGTGTTGAAGACTACATGTTCTTTAAGGATACATGTTTATAAATCAGTCCTTTAAGATATTCTAGTGCAGAGCCTTCTATACAGCTGTATGCCAGGGACAGAATTTTGTGGTCAATGCGCTCACTCACAGGAAGCCAATGGAGAACTCTAAGAACTGGGATGATGTGGTCAGATTTCTTTATCCGCTATACAATGCGTGCTGTAGTATTTTGTACCTTCTGGAGTCTCTGAATTTGGTTATGCGGTAAACCCCAAAAACAACTGTTACAGTAATCTAATCTTGACTGGATTAGTTACTGCTACGGCATTGGCTGTTCTCTTATTGAGTTGAGGACGCAGCTGACCCAGGGTGCGCAGATGACAGAAGCATGCCTTGACCACAGAACTGATATGGGGAATATTCTAAGTTTACTGTCAATATAAAAGCCAAGGTCTCTGACCGTGGAGGACAACAGGATCTCAGAAGCACCAACTTTTATTGATGCGATGGCAACCTTCCGAAGATTGGCGTCCGAACCACAAATAATTGCCTCAGTTTTATCGTCATTTAATTTTAGTCTGTTGGATGACATCCATTCTTTCACAACAAGACAGCAGACCTCGACAGCCTGAACAGCATCAGCACACTCCAAAGGATCAGGGCGGAAACACTTGTAAAGTTCTGTGTCATTCGCAAACAATTTGCGGGAGATACCATGACTTTCATTAATTTTGCCGAGCTGGCTAGTGTACATGGAGAACAGAATAGGTCCTAAAACTGAGCCCTGTGGCATGCCGCAGGTAACGTTAGTGTCCATGGAAGATGCTTGCTTCACTACAATACGCTGAGTCCTGTCAGTCAGATGAGAAGTAAACCAGCAAAGTGCAGTTCCAGAGATGCCTACCTCATTCAGAAGTCTTGACAGAAGAAGCTCATGGTCAATCACATCAAAAGCAGCCCTGAGATCCAACAGGACCAATATTGTCAGATGGGTTTATAGCAGGTGGAATGGTCTTATAGACTATTTTTTGGTAGTATGAAATGGTGAATAAAAAAATAATAGTTTAAAAAAATTTTTGGGGCACTATTCTACAAGGCTAAGAAATTAAAAGGAGGAAAGTTGTAAAAGATTCCTGATCACATTAGCTAATTATGTCATTTTAAGATGGAGTTTAGGTTCAAGAAGCAGAACATTACATTTTTATATTTCATAATTAAAAATAATATATTTCTCTTTCTTCTTCCAGTAAAATTTTAGACTGGTTGATCCCCAGCAGCCCCAACTTTAGTCGGAGCACTATAACTTCTATGAGTGGTCAGTTGGTGACATCAAAGATGAGCTTTGAGGCTGGCGTGGCCACGGACATAGTCTGTGGCCTTATGCAGCTGACACAAGCCATCTACACCAATTTACCTTTCAACCCTTCTAGTATCAATGATGCCAACTACTTGACTTCCAAGCTCTCCAACTCTGACATTTCTAGTAGGATAAAGCAACTCATGGACTTTATTGAACTTCAGACCCATGAGATGGATAAAACACCACCCGCCAGTGACGTCTTTGAAACAGAGTTTTTATCCTCGGGTGACAGCTCCAAACCCTCAGGACTGGGGGGTGTCATTACACCAGAAATATCTGTGACCCCCTGTGAGAACCCCTTTGAAAGTGAACCTGTGCTGCAGAAAGTTTCTTATTGTGGCCCAGATGGATCTCCTGTGGACAGTCCAGACTTTGAACATAAATCACGACAAGGGAATGCAGTTCCAAGTAGTTTCCTCAATGGAAGTTCTGAGAATTTAAGCAAAGCAGATTCAAAGGAAAGATCCTCCGGACAGGAAAAAACTAGTGCCACTGACAGACTCAGCAGCACGCAGATATCAGATGTCAGCAGTGCTCACATATTTGACACTTCAGCTGATCCGGTACGCTGCATAGGAGCTCTCATAACTACACTCAAGGGGATCAAAGTAAACTACATACACTCTGTGAAATGCCTGAAGAGCCGTCACAGAAAGTGTGAGTATGGCTCATACTATGACCACCATCATGATATATTAGGTGTCCCATACTACACTTCTGTTCAGACAAGTCATTATGATAACACTGATGCAGATTTTGAAAACAGTGTAAATATCAGTCACACCCTGCACAGTTCAAACAAAAAACAGACAGAAGCAACTCATTGGTGTGTTGTTGCTGAAATGTCTAACATTTTACTGGAATATCTGTCTGAAGCTAAATGCAAATCCAGCCATGTTCAGGTCCTGTCCATGCTCCGTTCTGTAGGTGTCTGTTGTTGTCTTCAGCCAGAGAAAATCATATCAGCA
The DNA here is from genome assembly GCA_964017045.1 of Omphiscola glabra. NCBI lineage: Eukaryota > Metazoa > Mollusca > Gastropoda > Lymnaeidae > Omphiscola > Omphiscola glabra. Next base: position 18,688,495 of record OZ024797.1, read on the forward strand.
ATAGTTCCTCAGCTACCACACTTTTCACCGGCTGTAAGGAGCTATGCTCTGGATACCTTGACATCTGTACTGCTGGACCAGTTTCTGGGTGCACATGAGCATCAAGAAGGAACTAAAACGTCAGGCTTTACCAACACAACTTTAAAAGGTGGCATTAATGAGGATCGCTCTGTGTACTCACAGGACTTGTGCAGATGTGTCCACTGTTATCTTGAGGGCTCTAGTCCATTATTAGCGGGGCTCCCAACAACACTGGACTCCGGGTTTTCTAGTTCCAATTTAGAAGAAATGAGAAGGCAGCGTCTTCTTGAGCGTTGGAAGTCTCTACGAACTTTGAGAAAACTGATCATTGCAGAGGATGAAAGTTTGGCAATGACTTGTGCTAAACATTTGATGACTCTTGCAATCAGGGGAAACATCGAGATCAAAGAGGAGCTGTTTTTTGGTATTTACCTTCATGTGCTTCATATGAGAGTTCGTATGCCTGGACTTAATCCAGATAAAACTAATTATACAACCCAAGGGCCCTCAGACCAGACTGATCGAAGTGCACTAGAAGCTTATGGCGAATATCCTAATGTTATAAATAGTGATAATCCGTCAGTGCCATTGTCCATCTCTGATACAAGATCCATGCTAGGGTCTGTGTCTATGATCAATTCCCAGGAGTCTCTCATAGATTCCCTCATGGTCAGTGGCTCATTGACACCTGCAGAAATCTCGTCTGCTGAAGATACATCCTTTGATGGGGCTGTACCAGGTGCCATCATGCTACTCTGTGTCTCAGCCTTGCCCTACGTCCTGCAAGTGGATAAAGTCATGTCCATATTTCTTGCCAGAGGAGGTCTCACTAAACTGACCAACCTTTTGGAATATGAACAGCTTCGGGCCCCTGTGATGAGTGTGTTTGAAGCCCTTGTGATGATTGATGAGCGCAGACTCAGGGGTAACACATCAGACCACAAAACTGTTTATGAGGGTGGAAGTGTCATCCAGACTTTCATTGATACTCTAGCCAAAAGGACTTGCACCGTCACCACAACACTTCAGCTGATGAGTCTCCAAAATGCTAAAGACAGAAAAGCCAGAGACTCACCCCCACTACTTGATGAGAATAATGACTTTCTCAAATTTTATAATGACAATCTGCTGGCATCTCCCAAGTCCCACAAAAGCCATGAGTCAGATTTAAATGACAGTATGTATTTCACACCAGTCAATGAAGATTTAGAAAGAGAGGAGCAAATTAGCTCTCGCAATACAACTAATGAGACTTTACCTGTCCTACTGGACATGTGGAAGACTTGTGCCAAACTTTGCATGAACAGTCGTATGTTTAGGGCCTGCTATAGAGAATCCCCATGCAAGCATGTAGTACAGGTACTGATAGTTTCTTTAGAGTTTAAAATTGCATTAATTATTGCTTCAAGTTGATAGTTGAGATATATAATAAGGTTAGATCTTTAAGTAATTACAACCCATAACTAAAATTTTTTATATAATTCACTAATAACAACTATTTAAATTTTAGTAAATTGACATTTGTGGAGGATTGTATTTAGTTATTTCAAAAATGTGGTTTATAATTGAGTGATTCCTAGAACACTTATTTCCAGTGCTATTCACTTTACATGTCAAATTTGTTACCCACATATTCTATATGACCCACAAAACATTCCTGCTGTCCTAGCAGGCTATCTAAAAGTTTCTTCTTATTTGCATCATAGATTTGACAGGGTATTAAAAAATAGCTATAATAATTAGCTCATTTGATTTTACAAAACATATCCGTGTGAAAGCTGTCAACAATGTTACTCTGTTATTTTTAAATAAGTTTGATATTCTCTTCTGTGACATGTCATGTTCCATGTCACCACTGGGCAGACAAGTTGATTCATCTATTTCATGTTTTCAAAGAATATTCTTCTTGACACAAAAAATTAGGGAGCACAAGTCCTGGTCACTGGAATGAGATTGACAAGTCTATCCTAAACTTTAACTATACTCTAATTTCAGGAAACTCTGATACTTGCATTAAGTTTACTTGGAGAGCTCAGTGACAATGGACGATGTCCTCTGGGGCACAGTGAGACTTATAATGTACAACCAATCAATCCTTGTCTTAAAGAAAATAGCTGCACACATGCCTTGAATGAGGATAAGAGGTTCAGCAGGCAGGACACGTTTTTGGCAAACCAAGGTGAAAATGTATCTGGTGATGTGGAGCCTAACCCCAGAGTTTTGTTCAGTCACCAAGCCAAGCTGGAGTTCATTGAGGCTGTTATGATGGTCTGTTTCTCATGCCACACCATTGCGCCTTCACAAAAAGTAAGTGTGCTGGATGATATTAGTCAAAGATTTATACACCAACAACTTCGTGACATAGAGGCTCTTCTGGGAAACAGTTTTATCAATATCCATAGGTTGCGTTAAATGATTACTTTAAAAGTTTTTGGTGGAGACTTAATGAAGATAATTCTTCAAATTGTTCTCTGTGTTATTTTGTATATTTGCACATTTTTGGCTTATACGAAGAAGCCAAGTATTTTTGAAAAGTTAAAAACTAAAAGAAGTTATTTTACTTTTGTTTCAATCCAACAAGTACAGTGGTTCTCAACCTTTCTAATGCAGCGACTCCCTTTATACAGTTTCTCATGTTGTGGCGACCCCCCTAACACAAAATTATTTTCTTTGTTACTTCATAACTGTAGAGTGCATGTGTTTTCCAATGGTCTTAGGTGACCCCTGGGAAAGGGTGGTTCAAACCCCCAAAGGGGTCGCGACCCCTAGGTTGAGAACTGCTGAACTAGTATAATATCTCAACTTGTGTTGTGGCTCTTTTTTTATGGGTGTGGGGATAATTTAACATTTTTTACATATATTTTATCTGTACTAACTAACACACATATTCTGGTGAGGGCCTGAGATTACTCTCTTAAGGCCCCGGCTAGTAAATTGGCAATCAACTCCATCTGCTGAGCTGTGCCATACAACATTTTCCTCACATAGGGTTCCCCCTCCGCCCTGGCCTCCCCCGGAAGCTCCAGTGAGGGACATTCGGTCAACAGATGCGCCAGCGTTTCCGGGACCAGGTTGCAATGCCGGCAGGTGGGATCCCGATTGTTGTCTAGACGCCAGAAATACGTGCCTATGGGGCAATGCTCGGTGCGCATTTGCGTCACTAAACTCTGCTGCTTTCGGCCTAACCCCCACCATGGGTCTTGTTTGCTAGGAGTTTGCATGTTGGAATAGACGCCTCTTGCGGTCGTATTGTCCGCCCACTGCCTGTACCACTTTTTCCTAAAATGGTCCGCCAGCCAGTTCTTTATTCCCAATCCAGTCATTGGTGTTTCTGGCTGAGGCTGGGTGGCCCCGGTCTTCGCAAGAGTGTCCGCTTTCTCGTTGCCACTGATGTTGACGTGGCCAGGGATCCATTGCATTGTCACCGTGCCTCCTAGTTCGCCGAGTTTGCATACGTCATCTAAGATGACGTCAACCATGTGAGTGCTACCCTGTCTCTTTCCCAAGACCTCGAGAGCAGATCTTGAGTCCGAGAACACGATCACGTCGAGCCCCGCAAGCTCGTTCTCTCTCAGTGTGTGATACACACTCTCCAGTGCCCTGTGTATAGCCTCAAGCTCCGCATCAAAGTTTGATGCTGTAGTCCCACAGGGTCCGGAGAGTTCTTGACTTTCTGGCCCCCCCGCTGGGTATAGTATGAGCGCACCATACCCAGCAGCGCTTTCTCTCAGATTGGCCGATCCGTCTGTGAACACTTTTACAGGTACTTCGGAGTACAAATCCATGGTCTCAAGGGCGGCCGCTCTCTGAACATGCTCAGGGCTCCTTTTTGTCACTGCCGTGTCGGTCAAGGCCAAGTGTATGGAAGGACGTGAGGGTTCCGCGTACGGCGGATTAACTGGGATTCGGGTCAGCCTTTCTCTATTCTGGGGCAGATCGACGGTCCTCTCAAGCTCCACGACCTGGTGCATGAATGAGGATCTTTTTAGTCTTCTGCCCGCAACCCAGTTATTCTGCATTTGATACGACGGTTCTCTTTCTGTCAGCCGTCGGTACCTCTCTACGGTACTTAAAATAGCCTTCTCCCTCCTTATTTCTAGCGGTTCCACATTGGCCAAGACTTCTACAGCAGCTGTGGGTGTGGTCCTGAATGCACCACAGATGAATCTCAGAGCCTGATTCTGGATTCGACCCAGCTTCTCCAATGCAGTTTTGCTTGCAAAGGATTGGACCGGCATGCTGTAATCCATTACCGACCTTACACTGCCTAGGAGTAGTGCTCTAAGCGTACTTGCGCCCGCGCCCCAACTTGTGCAAGCTAACTTTTTCACCAGATTGAGCTTGGCGGTCGCCTGGGAGCAGAGGTCGTGTACAAAATTATGCATTTGCACCTTTTGATCCAATTTGACTCCCAGGTAAACCGGTTGCTTGTCCCATTTGAGCGCTACATCCCCCACCTTCAGCTCAATCTCCTGTTTGAGAATGGTTCGCCCATTGGTAAATAGCGAATAGACCGTCTTCTCGGTGTTGATTTCCAGATGCCACCGCTGCATGAACCTGTTGATAGACGAAAGGTCTTGCTGTAATAGCGTTTGCAGGCGGTGGACATCTTTACCGGTGCTCCAGATAACCAAATCATCAACATACATCGCGGCATTGGTTACCAAATTTTGTGGCAAGTCATTAATGTATGCCAGGAAAAGTGTGCAACTGAGGGCTGACCCTTGTGGGAGCCCCTCCTCAAGGGTTCTTTTCCTGGAGGTTTCACTGCCGAATTTCGTGCTTATTGTCCGGTTTGTGAGAAAACCGGCAATCCACCTGTACATATTGGCAGTTACTCCCATCTTTTGCAATTTCAATAATAGACCGGACCTCCAGACTCGGTCGTATGCTTGCCGGAGGTCGAAAAATACAGCCACTGTATGTGATTTTTTCTGGAGCCCATCTGTTATGGACTGGAGAAGACGGAGCACTTGGTCTACAGGCTGCATTCCCTTGCGGAAGCCCGCCTGTATTGGACTCAGGCTGTCGGTACTCTCCAGGTACCAGTACAGCCTTTGATTAACCATTCTCTCGGCTACCTTCCCTAGACACGATGTTAGGGAGATCGGACGGTAGCCGTTAGGGTGATTGAGATTTTTCCCTTCTTTGGGAATAGGGACGATGGTAGCGCTAAGCCAAGCTCTGGGTAGGATTCCAGTTACCCATGATCTGTTTATGATTGACAATAGCTTTGTCTTCGCTATCGGGCCAAGGTTTTTTATCATTTCATTACAGATCTTATCCGGACCTGGTGCCTTGGCGGCGTCGCACTTGTCAATGGCGGTTTGCAACTCAACCATAGTGTAAGGGGCTGTGAATATCTCATCATGCGGTCCCCACCGTTGGGCCTCTTCTCCATGTTTCCGAAGACGGTTAAGGTTCCGGCTCTCTCTGGTCTCTTTCTGCTTCCTGTTAATCCTTGCAAAATGCTTGTTCAAAGCCTCGGCACTCTTGGCATCTGTGGTAGCCGTGCCAGTAGTCGTTTGCAGAGGACGCAGGTTACGTACCTTTCCCATGCAGGATAGAGAGTCCATCAATCGCCAGACCTTTTTTCCGTCTTTCAGGTCGAGTTTTCCACATGTACCAACCCATTTTTCTTTCTTTGCCCTGTCAACCTCCTTACGGACCTCGGCTGTCAGTTTGTTGTAAGCTGCACGAGCAGCAGCCGTCTTTAACTTTCCAGCTTTGGCCCGTGCTTTCTTTCATTTCAGCCAACCTCTTATTCCAAAAGGGGCGGAACTTGCGGGTCCCGTTTGTTCTAGGGACTGTTTTTCTTGCCACTGCGAGTATTGCACTCACAAAGTTGCTGTATGCAGCGTCGGTGCTTTCAGAGGCATCGGGAGTCCCAGCTGACTCCGCGATCATGCTTTCTGTTCTTTCTCGGAACAGGGTCCATTTGGCTTTGCCAAACAGCCAGTGCCTCCTAGCAAACCTTGGCTTTGTCAGCACAAGATCTAAAATAATGAGGGTCGGTCGATGGTCACTGCCAACCTCATCTAATACTTCCCACTGTATCTTTGCCTCGAGTTCGGCAGAGACCAGTGTTATGTCGGGCCGTGACATGGCACTGTTGCCTGTGTGGAGCAGTGTAGGAACACTGTCACTGTTTTGCAATCTGATGAGGTTGGTCGTGAGCTCGACCTCCTCTTTATCTGTACTATAGAGTATGCTATGTCCAGTATAGGAGTTCATTAAGAATTGTGGCTACTGAATATTATGTTTTATTACATGTGATGTGTGCTTGAGAGTTTTAGTAGTTGGTGAATGCTCTGGCTGCGCTTGACTTGTTGACGTATTTTTATGCTCCTTGTGACATATTGTCTAGTCTGTTTGTGACGTAAATTTTATTTGCCTGGCAGTGGTGAATGGAACTTTGTGGAAGTAGGATGTGTTTTATGGAATTTACAGCCAGTGTATATAATTCGATGTTAAAGTAATATTTATTGTGATAAATGACTTGAGTTGATTCTGTGCTAGTACGACGTTTTACAACGTGTAAAAAAAACTTGATGAACTAACCAATCTAGTACAAACAGGCGTTGACCCGGGGGGAATAATATAAATTTTTTAATATATATTTTGTCTATCTTATAGAGAGGATCAGAAGATGATTTATGGCTGCGTCTCAATTCAGCCCTACAAAGCTGCATTCACCTGGAGCCCTGTAAATTGTCAGCTGTCTTTCAAATGTTGCTAAATGTGGCCCTGCCTAGATGTCCTTCCATCCTAGAGTACTCTTATTCACAAATTGTTTTAATGTTGGTGAGTAATTGACTTTTTCTATCCAATTAAAAAGAGTTTTTACTGTTACATAAAAAACCTTTTGTTTACATTTTCATTACAAGAATTTAAAGTTGTTTTATATTTTAACATAATATTTTAATAGAAACATTCGGTTAAAATAATAGCACATTCTGCCTGAAAAATATTCATAATATAATCTTTAGATGAAGATGTTTTTTTCTCTTCAAATCTTTTACTTCAACAACCTGATAACACCCCCCCCCCCCCCCCTTTTACGTACTACCATAAAAAATAAGCAGCAAAACTTTGAATATTATGACTAAGTCTTTGAAATGGTTCACACTGATTTTATGAAAGGAACACATTTTTCTGTCTCATTTTTATTTTCTGGGAAATCTAGAACCTGAAAGAACGTGAAGATATAGCCGATGAGGATGAAGTGAGGCAACTGCTAAAGCTAGGACTAGATGAAGATGGAGAAAGTATTTTCACAGAACATGGCTATGATGGAGATTCAGAATCATCCATCTGTTTTGATTGGAAGAAAGGTGGGTGAAACATTTGTTTTCTTTTTTTTAACTACATCCTTTTAACTTATGGATTTTCACAATATGAATGGGCTGAATTTCATTGGAAATTTAAAAAAAAAACAACCCACTAAATTTTAGTCTTTTCATAGAATCAATAATAAACCACAACTTTTTTCTCATAATAAAGGTCTAGAATACAGTTTGCAGAATCAATTGGGCACCTGCAATTATTCATGCCCTTGTTTCCCGGCTGTGTTCCGACTGTTTGTGGAACTGATGGTGGCTTGTCATAGAGTTGCATCAAGGGGAGTAATTCTTCACACGGTCGCCCTGCGTCTTCTACAGACCCTGAGGTCAAGCAGACGAGCTGTACGAGCTGTCTGCTCAGAAAACCTGTTGGAAGTTTTAGTTACTGGTTTCAAAGAAGTGTTGATACACTGTCCAGAAAATGGAAAACGTAAGAATTTTTATAAAATTACATATTTGTTTTTAAAACATTATTCTTGAGTTATATACATAATAAAACCAGGGGAATCTGTTATTTTTTATCAATTTCTAAAAAAGATCTGGCAGTGAATGGACGGAGAAAAACGATTGGTTGTAATTTTTTTTTAAAGTTGGAACCATCCTTTTATATAGTTCGTATTCACTGATGGGGAGGTGGGGGTTGTCAAATAAATTTGTGGCATACGAGACTCATGGGTGAGGGGTTTGGTAGGAGTGTCAAAGATTATAAAAATATCACCGCAACGTATCGTATTGATCGTGATGGTCATATTGTTTTGTCACAGTGAACTAGCTATCTGTGTCAACAGTAATATTTAGACTAGTCGCCCTAGCGACAACTTCACTCACCATCTCCTTTGACTGCTACCAAGCCTGTGACGTAGTTTTGTTACATAATTTTTTTGTTCGTCTGAACCGCGGCGATTGTGAAAAGAGAGAAAACTAGAAATGGTTTTTAAATAAAATACATTATTCAATTGTTCTGCACTGGAATATTTGGATTTGGACATATTTTATAAGATCTAGTCAGCGGCATTTAAAAATATTTTTAGAACTCGCAAAGCAGCTCTGTCCCCTCAACGATTTTTAATACCAAATTGGATTTGGAATCACAATTTTTTTCCCATTAATGAGGGTGGGGGAAGGTTGGTTCCGCCGAGCGAAATAATGACGTCACAGCACGGAAAGACGTGTTGGTGGACTACAGTGTTTTGTGACTACCAGTATGTCATGTTAGATATTACCACTACAGCTATCTCTTTATGAAAACACAAAGCATTAGTACTATAACTGCGAAACATTGTAGTGATATCTTTATATCCTTAATAATGTGATGTTGTCCAGTTGTATTTTCACAAATGAACTCGCTAGCTATACTTTAGTAGTAGAGAAATTACAGTAATGTTTAGTTCACTGAATTTTCAGCACGTGTGTGATGTATATTTCGTTGAGCTACGCCAGTGGTTCTAAAATTATTAGGTTTTCACCAGGCTCCCTGTGTGAAATTCTTACAAGTGCACTTCGAAATAAGTTCCTTTCTAAAGACGATTTTCGAGCCTGGGCTGACTGAATCACTTGGGGTGAAAACCCGTGTCACAATTTGTTTACTGTAACAATAGTAACATCATAATATATAGTGGGTTTTGTTAATTTTGTATTATTGTTATTGGGGGGGGGGGGGTAAAAAAAAAGTACCTGTTAAACAGTGGGGGAGGGGGTTACATAATTTGACTTTTATGGGTACCGGTACGTGCTATATAGATAGCCCCTCCTTGCGTTTGTTTGCTTTGTATGACATAATTGTATGACATAATTATCTCTTACGCCGCTTTCCATTTTTTGACGCCAGCTTAACTCGATTCCACTGAACACGCTACACGAGTAGTTATCATAGACATAATGTAGGCTGTATTTTTATTTATTTACTATTAAGATACTGTATTGTACGATTTTGAGACGATATTGTACGATTTTAGGAGTTTGAGGGTAAATAGGTCTGTATTAATAATTAAAATTTTCAAAAACAAAAACAAAAAATTTTTCAAGAAAAATCCCTAATGAAAATTCCTTGTATTTTTAAATAGAATCTACACTTCAGGAGATTATACTGTCTCTTGTGCAAGTGATTGCTCAAAGTGAAATCTCATCATCAGAGCTCAAGCAGTATCTCAGACTATTTCAGGACAATACTGAAACAACAGTAGGTGCACATTTTAATTGTTACTTTAAAATATGCTATTTATTCTGGTAGTCTCACAATACAAGAAAAGAGACCTGATTCTTTCTAAGAGTGTAAAAAACAAAACAAAAAAAAAAAAAAAAAAAAAAAAAAAAAAAAAAAAAAAAAAAAAAAAAAAATTTGGGGGGGGGGGGGGGGGGAATATTTTAAAGACATAGAAAATCTGTTCTATATTTTTAAAAGTCTTTTTGTTGATTAAACATGCTACATATGAGAAATAAATTTTCTGAAAATCTTCAACTACACACAAAGCCAAAATGTTTATTTTACTTTCTTTTGTAGAACTCCCTGCTTTCAACACTTCTATCTGTCATTGAGGAGAGTCCAGTGATGCCAACATCAGTAGCTATATTTCCTGTGAAAAGACACGCAGCTATTCAAGAAGAAAATGCAACTTCTAATTCAGGTAATTAAACTTTTCAATACTGGTTTATCCTCCCTCCATGCACTAAAGTTTGTATTGACTTCATGTCATTTTACTTAAATTTGTTGTGTAAAAGTAGTATTAAAATATTTTACTTGTTTGTCATATTGCTTAAACTTGTTTTGTAATAATAGATATTAAAATATTGTACTTGGTTGTTATTTTGAAACAGGCAATTCAGAATCAGTTAGAGAACAGGAAGTTTGGCAACACACAGCTATTGTATCTGGTATTCCATGGCCTCCATGTAGTAAAGTTATAGTAACTTCATGTCATTTTATTTAAACTTGTTTATGTAAAAATTAGTTTTAAAATGTTGTTTTTGGTTTTAATTTTGAAACAGACAATTCAGATTCAGTCGGAGAACAGGAAGTTTGGAAGCACACAGCTATTGAGCTTGATGTATCTGGTATTCCATGGCCTCCCTGCCAAACAGGCTTTACGATAGCCCTCTGGATGTGTGTGGACCAGTTTGTCTGTGTAAACCAAACTGGGTCCAAAAAGTCTGGCCAGGATAGGAGTAAGTAGTTGTAAATGTTATCCTAAACTAAATTTTAATGAAATTGCTGTATTTTAAAGGATTTAATATTTAATATCATAATTCTCTTCTTAACTGGTTAACTACCATAAGCTCCCTGTAGCGCCAAACATTCCTTCTATCATGACCATGAGCAGCTGTGAGCATCATGGTTTGTTTCATAGCACATTTATTTATTTATTTAGTCTTACTTTTGTTTCCAGATTTAAATCTATCAACAGGAAGTTAATTAAAACCACATGGGACAATCAGAATGTAAACAAAAAATGAGAAAGAAAAGCGTATTTTTTGTAATATTTATCATATTTTGAGGGTAGTTAGCAAGTATTTTTCATGGCAACTAGCAATAACCCGATAAGGTTACCAAAAGCAAACATGCTGTTAATAAATTGGAAATATGTTTATTCAAATGTGGATTTGTTTACATTTGGTAACCTTTTCTAATTTGGTGTAGGTTTTATTTCATACATTATTAGAAGTGTAAATAATTAAATAATAATTAAGTGTTTTGGAAATTCTCAACTTGAAGGTAAGTTGGCACATTTTTATAAATTTTGAATGCTTTTCTTTTGTAAATAATAATTTAACAATATTAACACAAAATTTTTTTTTAGATTTATCTTAAAAAGAAAATTCATTTATCTATAAAATGGTATATTACTTATAAAAATTTGTTAATAATTAAGAAAATGGCAACCGACTTTGTACTTAACCCTGCATGTAGGAAAATGTGACCTACATTTAAATTTTAATTCAGCCTCACACGGTTTTTCAATGTGGTAGCCATTCAGTTAAATTTGCTTTTTCTGTACATGTCATCAAAGTCATAATCATCCTGTAATAGAAACAAATAATTTGAAAAGAAATAGATTTTGCCATTGGTCAAGAAAAAATAACTTGCAATTTTGTAATCCTTACTCCTTGAAAAAAAAAAGTAAATGCCATAATTTTCCAGGGGATAAAACTTACCCAGTGAACGAAAAGCGACCCTTTTCCAATCCACGTTTACAACTGTCTGAGTGTTTACTTGTTGTTGCTATTGGTAACAAGGACAAGATGTTTGAGGTCTGGGTCCATCCTAGAACTGCTTCTCTTATTTGCAGGTAATTTGTTTCAGTGGTAATCATATTGTTGTCAAGGATTTCTTGATACTATACAAATGTAATTTACATATTAGATGATCACGATGAATATCGTAAAATTAATTATTTTTTTATTGAAATTTTACATTTGGTTTCTTTAATAGTGTCCCACGTTGTGTTCATAAGATTTAATCAAAATTAAATGAAAAAAAACACCATAAAAAATATTCATTGTACATCATTAACTATTACTTGTAGTCTATGTTAATGTCTTACCAGTTGAGAGTCTCTTTCCATGAGTCAAACACTGGCTAAGTAACGGTCTAACTCTATGTAGTACACCCACAGAGTGGCTGGAGAAATCTGAGTAGAACTAACTAAAATATGGGGTTTATATCATAGCTTTGTCAAATGAGCTACTTAATAAGTTACGTATCTTGTGACATCCGTTTTGCTATCCTATCAATCAATAGCCTCACCCCATTTCTTGACGGTACAGTAAATTTACAGTTAATTGTAATATTAATTGAAGCTATTCTAGCCAAAGCGTTAATATATTTCTAGACTGACCACAGGAACTGCAGAGGTTACAGTTCTTAAATATGTTTCCTTTGACCACTTGCTGACACCTGGCAGATGGCAGTTGCTTGTAATTTCCTACATAGATATTCTGGATGGGAGCACGTTTGTAGGAAAGGTATAATTTAAATGATTTTATTAGCAATTAAATAAAACCTTTAAATCTTTATTTAAGAAATTTTAAAACATTTCCTTTTTAAATTCTGTGAGAAAAGATAGTCACAAACTTAAATTGTCATCAAATTCAATCTTGATTGATTTAATAAAATGCTTCAATTAAAGAATCCTACAATTCTGAAACATCCACAAAGTATGAAATAAAATGTGCATGTAATTCAGTTGTGAAATTGATCTCCTTTAAAGTTGAATTTGCTTGTTGATGGCTGGCTGAAGAAGGATGTAATACTAGACCACCCAGCCTCTCTAACTAGACAGCAAAAATTCACTCGACCTTCCCTATGTCTTGGTGATGCTCGTCACAGTCCCGCTAAAATTCATACTGGTACCTGGAGATTGGGCACTTTGAGGTTATTTAGAGGTTTGCAACAATTTTGTATGGACATAAAGTGTCCTGTGTAATAGTATATCTTTAAAATGTTCTTTAACAATTATATATAATGCTAATTAGGTATACAATTTTTGATGCAAATACATTAAATGAAATTAGTATACATGTATTTGTTATTTAGTTACCAAATGTTTAATGCATATTCATTTGTAAAAATCTCACTGTTTACAGATACTTCATTGAGTGGTGACTTTTGGTTCCACTTGTACTGTGTGGGTCCTAACTGTGAGGGTATAGGAAAGTGTGACTGTGGTGAGCTCCAGGCTTGCTACACTCCTGCTATGCTGAAACATATGGTGGATGTTGCACATTTGAACTGGGATGTGATGGTTGGTGCAGCTCAACTGCCAGATATAGATACAGCCAGGGTAAGTTTTTAAATTAAAATTATTTTTACAAACATATTTCTTATTTTAAAAAAAGAATTATTTGTAATAAAATTGTAAGTTATGTTGTTAAAATTTTCAATCTATCATACTGTCGTGTTCTCCTGCAGGCAAGTGAGCTCCTTGTCTACAGAGTGTGCCACTCAGGGGTTTATGCAAAGATGGTCCTGCCTCTGACGCCACCTTCTTCAAATTCAGATGACCTTGGCCTTGTCCCACCATCAGGATCACAGTCTGACCTACTGACCCAAAAACCAGTTGTTGTGAAAGCCAATCTAAGGGGAAAGGTGAAGGTCAGATATATGAACACTCTGGAGAAAGCTGTGGAACAGGCTGGTGGTGTTGAGGCAGTTTTATTTCTAGTGGCTAAAGTAAGCATGACTTATCTACTAAAACTACTTTCTTGTTTGTTTTTTCAAATGAATTTATTGTGATGTAAGAAAATATTAGTGCAAATAATGTAGTGTTTATAAAAACTGTCAAGCTGAAAAGGTGATAGAAATTTCCAAATGTGCAATAACTGTTAGGTTTGTTTAATTTATTTTAGATCTTTGAAGACAGCATGAAAGCTGTAGATAAAGGAGGCAGCCTAGAAGTGGCAGAGCATCTGCAAAGTAAAGTGACCCACATCTTGTTCCAGCTAATTCACCGGTTTCCTGCTTTAGCCCAGTCCTTTAATGAAGCTAAGGGCTATACCATGCTAACAAAGGTGTTAACAAGCTCAAAGAGCATTGTAGGATTCCATTTGTTAAAGGTGTGTTCTTAAATTACATTAAGGCAATGAAAGGCTTATATAATGTTACTTGAGATATATATACCTCCTTAGTCAGAGTTTATTTTTAGCATTATTTAAGGCCAGATAAATGGAGATTGAACATATTTCATGTTTGTTTTTTTTAAGCCTTAGTTACTGAAAGTTAATTCCAATGTGTCTATGTCATATTCATTTGAGCTTGGATGTGAGATGGAAGTTTCCCATAATTTTGAATGCACATTAGTAATTTTTAATGCTGTTTTACTGCATTTTAGTTAATTTTATCGCATTGCTCTATTAGTGATACAAAAACTTTTATATTGACTGACATTGTTTTTAAGGTACTCTTGGATGCTTGCACCACAGAAACACTATTCAAGACCAGCCCCAGCTCACCTCAGCCTGTCTTGAGAAGCAACCCAGAGGCTGTGATTAGAGATATAGACATACTCACCCAACTTTTATTGCATTGGAGGATCTGGCACAGGGGATGCGACCAGGTCACTGTAACATTGTTTGCTGCTCTCGAGGCCCTGGTCAGTCCTAACCATCCTCATCGTAAATTTAACATCAAGCAGATGTTGGCTGGTGGAGTCATCAACAAAATCTTCAGTATTTACCTTGTATGTATTCAATTCTGTATTTTAACATCACTATTAACTACACTTTAGTATTTACCTGCATAAATTCAGTTCAGTAATTTAACATTGCTATTAATTTTAAATTAAGAATAAAATTTAATTGATTTTTTAAATATCAATCTCATTTTTAGAAATAGCTTAATTAAACCCTATGTTTGCATTCTCCTTAGTAACATAATTTTCCAATTTAGCTTAAAATAATCACAAATTATTTATCTTAATACCTATGAAAGAAAACAGTTTTATCTGTCTAATGTTTTCCTATACAATGGTATTGGTCAGTTATAATGCTTGATGTCCTTTGCCTTTCCAGGAAAGAATCCAGGATAGCCAGCAATCCCTCTCAGTGTCTGTGAGTCAATCAGCTTCCATTGTGATCACAAGCCTGTTGGGCTCACCACCTGACCTGCATTTGTTGATGCCTGTCATGGATTTCTTGCTTCTTGTCCACCCAGCACCCAGCGGTTTCATAAATTTTAACCCAAATTATTTCTACTTTAAGTTGTGGTGGGGTGAGTCAACAATCGCTACACTATCACTGCCCACTGTTTTAAAATAAAATGTTATTTGACTTTAAACTTCAGATCTTTTCTAATTCTTCTTCCTGTCCAACCCTAAATTCTTTGCCTCTGATTTAAATTGAAATTTTTTCCCAGTGAACAATTGATGGCTCATAGACTATATTAGTTTTGTACTGGTTTGTTAGCCCTGTTTATATATAACAACATATTTTTTAAAAAATAATTTTTTAAAGCGATAATAAACCCTACAAATATGTTTTTAATGAAAGTTATATAATTTCAATTGTGCTTTTTAAAAAAAAATTAAGATGGTGAGCGACCACGATCATTTAGCTCTGACCAGAAGAAAATGAAGATAAAATCTACACGCACAATTAGTGAAAAATCTGACGCTACTGTGGAACAAAGTAGAGAGGTTACAACCGGTAAAGATTTTATTTTTCTATGTATTTTATTTTACCAACAAAAAATTTAAAATGTGCAAGTATCCAATTGTATAATTTATTTATGTTTTATTAAATTCCTTTCATCTGTCATTAACTTTTTTATAAGGGTTTCTAATAGATTTTAAATTTTAACTGCAGGGCCAAAACTTGTCTCTGTGCACGATTCTACCAAATTTGACCCTACCTTATCACTCAAGAGTCTGGAAGCAGACAACCTGGACAACTCTCAGGATGAGAATGAAGAATTCAAATTTCCTCCCTTGAAGCCTGCCAACCCCAACTCTGAACAAACATTGGACATGGATGCTGACTATGAAGAAAGTGATACCAGCTGGAGGCTGAAGAAGAAATTCACATCCTCCAGAGTCACAGATGCAGCGACATCCATCAGTTCAGTTCAAAATTTAGACACCTCTGACCTTTCAAGCAGCAGTCATGACTCCCATGATGATGCCGATTTGAAAGATTTAAAAGCTAGATCTGTCCTGGAGCAAAAAGACTTGAACAGTTCCTTAAGTGTCAGCCAGCCGTCTGGAAAGAGAAAAAAGAAAAGCTCACCTAGAAGGAAGCTGGTTTATGCAAGCTCAGATAAAGAATCAAGTGTGGGGGACTCTGTCAAGATGGGGATGGAATTAAATGCAGACAAAAATGAAATCGATAGTCTGAGGAAACATAAGAGAGGCCACTCTGGCAAGGAAAGGGTGATGGTGAACACCCATATCTTGCTCAGTGACTCATCCCATCTTGAGGAGGAAGTTGACCAGGGACTGATGAAGCTTTGTATAAGTATGTGGACTGTTAGGGAAATCTTAATTCACAAATGCCTGTAATTCAGGAAATTAACATGAAATTTATATTGTGTTTGGCAACAGATGTGCATTAAGCAAATTTTAAATAAAGGATGTTTTAAAATCATGATTGCATTTCTTAGAATTAACAAATCTTTGGGATTTTCCTAAGAAACGATTTTCTATCTAGAACAGGAGTTCTTAACCTTTTTTGGTTCCTTCTTAAATTTTTTTGGTTCCATTGAATCCTTTAGCCAGTCAGATGAGGGCCACATCTCTTCCCCCCCCCCTTCCCCCACACACTCCTCTTATAAAAAAATTGCAAAGGAAATTCCCTAACCTCTTATCACCTACCCCCAAGAGGTCCATGCAACACATGTTAAGAACCCTTGATCTAGAATGAAAATATTACAAATAAAAGCTATGCCTTTCTATATCTAACCTATGCAAAATTAAAAAAAACAACTAATGATAAATAAATTGAACATTCAGAGAACATTTAGCAATCTGTTTTAATAGTTTGGCAAATTAAATTAACAGTTTTTTTAGACCCCTGTTATGTATATACATGTTGATATCATGATTTAATAGGTGACTTTTGATTTTATTGTAATTTTGTTTGAAAACAGGTTTAATAGAATATCTGACAGACATCATAAGTGGGTACCCTGAGCCGTCACTTGATAATGTCTTCAGTAAGGTGGTCAGTCCAAAGAGCATGCTTGTGTTGGCCAAGAACCCATCAAGTGGCATGAGATTGGCAGTCATGAAGGTTAGAATATTAGCTGTACTACTTGAATCACATTTAACATTTAAGTAACTTTTGATTCACAATCAGAAGTTGGAAATATGGCAGACAAGGTACAGGAAAACCTGAAAAAAAGATGCAACAAAATAATGAATGAGTCTGCAAGAAGCCTTCTTCAGTGAACAGTACAGTAACTGAAATATAACATTATAAACTTAGATGAAATGTTACATCCAAGAGGATAGCAAGAGAAATGTAGACCATTAGTATGTAAGAGAGTTTATATAGGAAAAGGGGGAAAGAAGAGAGGAAAAGTAAGTATACAGCGATTGGTTGTAAAAAGGAGAGTGCAGAGAAAAGATGGGGGAACACGACATTCATGCCATGCAGTGTCAAGGTCCCATAGATGTGGATCAAATTGTTCTCTAAGTTTACTCTCGTATGTATGTAGAAAAAAAATGACTAATGCATAAGGCCCTGGAGCCTGTGTGGTCGATTCTATTGAAGTGAGTTGCTATAGGACATTGTTTATCTTGCACACTGTTGCGAATGTGCTCAGTGCATCTGAGTCTATATTAACTCTCTTACCTACTAAGGGTCTACTTCAGTCCTCTTGTTCTCCTCTTTGATAAAACATTTCAGCAAAGTTTTTATTTTTAAAAATTTTTTGAACTCTTGTTTGCACTGCTTTTTAAAAACATATTTCCTTCTACCTAACCTAATTGCAGTCTCCTTCTCCCCCTCCCCCAATCATAAGTTTTCTTGTTATGATTTTGAGAACACTTCAGTAAATTAAAAAAAAAAACTACTGAGTAAAGTTAAAAAATCCTATTGCATTGATTTTCTTTGTTAGTTTTACCTCTTTAAATATTTTATGGATCTATGCAAACTTTTTTTTTAAACAGCTCCTTGGCACCTATCTTTCAAAGGCTCCACCTAGCTTGATTGATGCTTTCATGAAAATGGATGGATTTTATCTTTTGGCTAATCAGCTTCGATCTTTCCCAGTCAATATCCACCATATGGAAAGTGCTATGTCAATTTTGCTCAAACAGGACTTTGTGTTTGACGGCAAGTAAGTGATACCAAGTTGTAATGTACCATATTTCTGTTTTTGTGGCATATACATTGTTGGAGAGAAAAAAGTGACATTAAAAAAAAATGTATATGTTAAACTTATAGCTATTAATATAAAAATATATATGTTGAGAAAGAAATTAAATTTATTTTGTAAATTAAAAAAGTCCATTCATTATCCGGAAGTTAAATGAATAAAAATAATTGTTGAAATAATTGAAGCACAAAGAGAAGAGAAATTATTGAATGTGAATCATCTTCTTTACAGCTTTATGGTTGGTGACTTGGGAGAGCTTTCTACAATACAACAAGTGGCTCCCGTTCTGTTTTTGTCTCTCCTGGAAAGTACAGTATCTGATCCCAAGCTTTGTAGGAACTCCCTCACACTGTTGTCTCAGGTAATCAGTCTTGTTGGGGACAGGTTTTATTGTCAAGTTGAAATAATGAAAATGTATGAGCAGTCCATTATAGTTTTACTGACATTATTTTAAGGGATGTATTTCTCTTTGGTTCTCAACCTTCATAATACGATGACCTATTAATACAGTTCCTCATTTTGTGGTGATCCCCCAACCATAAAATTATTTTCGTTGCTGCTTCATAAACATGTGTATTCCGATGGTCTTAGGCGACCCCTGTGTAAGGTTTGTTTGATTCCCCAATGGGGTATGACCCACAGGTTGAGAACCACTGATTTAGGGAGCTGGGGCGGGGGGGGGGGGGGGTGAAGGCAGGCACATTATTTTGAATATGGTAATTATTTATTATGTTAATAAAGTACTTAATTCAGGCAACATTGTAAAAATAGAACCATGATCAGGATCTAAAGCTTGATTGCTGAATACAAGGCACCAATTGTCACTGTTCCGTAGGTTATTGGTTTCTTTCCTCAAATTGTTTTACATGTTCATATATTGTACTCTCACCAAATTGAACACAAGTCCTTTTCCATTTGCAATGTCAACTTTAATCCAGAAATGTATATATATCAGGCTGTACAATGAATAAAACACATGTATTATGCAGCTCGCTATAAGTATAAAAAGTACAGCCTTTCCCCAAAAAATCCTCATGCTTGCTCAATGAAAATGCAATGGACTACGATGAGTCACTTCCTTGTTTTGTCACGTGATACGTGTAAGCCTTCGGTAGCCTATGCTACACATAACAACAGACAATAACTGATTAGCCATTATCATTAATTTTAAAGCAAAATGTTTGTCTCCATCAGCGCTTCCCCAATGTTAATTAAAAATTTTACTTTGCAAAATATTCTGAATACATATGTTTTTTTAAATGACATTTATAAATGTGACAATAATTATAATTCAGCTTGATTAAAGGAAGAAAGAAAAATTTGTGAGCGACTAGTGTGTTGCAGACAGCCTACCGGAAGTCTTACTCGTACTTACGCTTATCACTTATCAAGTGACAAAACAATGGACTCATACAGTCCATACAGCAAAGACAGACATGACATCACAATTACCATAAAAATATGTCACATTACCTCACAAGCCCTCAAGGTGGGAAAAGTGTTCACTAAGTAAACTACTACACAATGCACACCACACACAATAAAACAATATTCGGTGTGCAAAAATTTTAACACCAATCAAGCCCAGGGGACCAAAAATAAAGTCCTTAAAAAAAGTTCTATAACATGACAAGGACTTTGGTGCCCCTGAGACTCAATGGTGGCCTTCTCTGCCTCATAACCTACACTTAGTGGGTCAGAATTTGATGGGGATGGTCTCAGAATATTGGAAAATAAGTCAACCTAACTAGGCAGCGATTAAGATAAGATAAGGTTCTTTTATTGATCCAAAAAAATGGAAATGTTTTTTGATTTCATTGTACATACACATTTGATAATGGGATTTAGAGAGACTGAAGAAAATAGGCAGGTTGATTGGACTCGCCAACCTTATAGTGGAGCTATTATGGGGATTTAGAGAAAACCTGAGTATAATCCTCAACTACAGAAGCTGGTAGACAGCCAATTTTGAGAGAATTAAGAATATATTTTTCTATGCTCAGAAACTATTTTTTTAAAAAGATAGTTGTCTAGCAAGCAAAATAATCTAGTGAAAATGTTAACAATTTGAATAATTTAATGTTACATCCTTCTTTTTAACCAGATTTGTTTCTTTTTAAGGGCTTAATTCTATGTTCTTGAAATGGTGGACATTAGGAACATTAACACAAACTTGAAAAATTCTAAACAGCTCCTGGAATCCACACCCACCATGAGCACTTTGCTACTGGACCTGGGGCTGGCAGAGACCATGTGCAACCTGGCAAACAGCATACAAAGACGCTATGTCAGGTAAATCGTTTTAAGCTTTTTAACATCCACATAGTACTTTGAATATAAAATATAAGATTTTCAATGATTTTTTAAAAAATATTTTTTTTTACCATTTGTCTTCTAGTGAACCATCACAGGAAGAAGATGAGCTGACAAGAGTTTTGCTGGTTGATGTTCAACATGTTTTATGTTCAGCAGTGGTCTCAGAGTTCAGGTGCATCTTTTAAAACAACACCCTACAATCAGGCCATTGGATTTCTTTAATAATAACTATTATTGAACAAACATATCTTGCTACTGTCTCACAAGAAGACTTGCTAATTTATTGAGAAATTATGAAGGGATTTAAGTTATAAATAATAAAAATTTGAAAATTATTTTTCTTTTAAAAAAAAATTTGGACATTTTGTTTTTCATTTACAGATAAGGCAACAATTATTTTTTTCTTATGAATACTAAGACTTATTGATCAAATAGTGCTCACATAATTATGCGAAAGTATAATGTTAAATTTATGTCAATTATAATGTTTAATTTGTGTGCATATTCATTAGTTGCCTGCCATTGTATTAACTTTTTAATTATTGCTTCCAACCCAGCTGGATGGGCCCCACTCATTTTCAAAATGTTGAGGATATGTTTACCTTACTCAAGGCACTTGAGGATCATGAGTCGGGTAAATCTTTAACTAAACTGGCTAAAAGTTTAGTCAAAGAGCATAGTGTCTTTGATTTACCAACTTAAAATACAGCTTCACCCAGTTGAGCTCAACTTATTCATAGCCTAGGTGCAAGCTATTTTCATAATTAGATCTACTCCTGTAGGTAATCACAGCACAACTGAGGCTGGTAGATTTCTATAACTTATATTTAAGTTATAAGTGACTCTGGTAATTTCAGAATGACTTTAAAATGTTTGAGTCTTTAAGAAAAGTTTCATTAAAGCATAAACATGTTTAAGAATTCAATGCATTGAATTTAACATCAGAGCCTGTTTGTGTGGGATGAACAGTATCAAATAGTTTTAAAAATATTTTGTTCATTCAACCTTTTAGAGTCAAGTATAAAAAGAGCAGACACAGCAAGAGCCTTTCAGATTTCTTTAGTCGTCAAAATATTAGAGTATGTTGACAAACGCAGTGAGGAGTTGAATTCAGTCTCCCAAAGCTGGTTTACATCATCCACTGCCAGTAATGGTAAGTAAGCCCAACCTGTGTCCCTTTTAATCATTTCTAAGAGACTGAAATATCAGTACATAATAAATCATAGACTGCCTTGCACCACAGTCTTGATGATATTTTAGAAAATGTCAACTAAAAACTGCTAAATATTTGTGTATTACTGAGAATTTATCCTTTATCAATTTAACTTTATCTAATCATAAAGGGTTGGTTTATTAATAAATACATTGAATGAAGAAGCACCGGTTGTTGTATGGTAACAGAATAAATGTAAACATGACATTGAAAATTTTGATGAAATACTTTTAAGCTAGAAGCATGAGTGGTTTATTGAATTTGTATCTAATTATCCTTAGTGAAATTATTTTGCTCTTAGTTTACAAGTAAGATAAGCACCAAGCACTGTAACTCTTATCAAAACACCCCATTTTTAAAAATCGTTTATCTTTCCACTCCCATTCATATTACTATCCTGTGTATAGACAATGGTCACTGTTGTAAAAGGTATAATTCTGAGTACAATACAAGATGATGGAAACTTTTACAAAAAAGGCTTTTGGGAGACTCACTCAGCAAGTTAACCAACAAAAATGGATTCATTAAAATCGATTCAGCTCTATGCTAAGATATTTTGTTTCAAGTTTTAAACTTTACAAAATATGCCTCGTTCAGTTTTGACCTATCCAAGACTTTACAACAGTCAACCCACAATTTTTTTAAAAACATTAATCTTATTGATAAGTAACTTCAAACCCCTTTGTGATTAGTAAAGAAATTTTGCAATCATTAAATTTAAAATTACAAACTAACTTTGTAAGGGCTTTATATTTCAAAGACATCGTTTTATTTTCACAATAAGAATATCATTATTTTATCAACCATTATATGTATTTTCATAGCGAGAAAAAATATAAAATAATTGTTATCTTTGGAAGTAGTCCCAGATATAAAGTTTATAAAAACTAATAAACACTTATTAAAATTATTTAATTAATGTTTTAAATATTAAATCAGTTACCTATTTTGAGACATTCATGCTAAGCTGTGTGTATGAAAATGTATTTTAAATTTTAGTTCTTCTTTAATATTTTTGCATACACACCTACAAAGATTTTCAACCAGGCATAGCATAAATTATATAGCTAATTAATTTGACAGAACGAGTGCACCTCTCCTATTAAATAAGATTTTCCCCTTTTGATGTCTCTAAAATTTCAGTTCACCAGTATGTAAGTATATTTTTAAGACCAACTTATCTAACCTATTCCCCATCCTTTTTTGTATATTTTTTTCAGCCTCTCTTTCCTCTTCCAAATCCCTCCGACCTCGGCAAACTCCATCCTCAAAGTCATTTTCTGCATCATCAATGACAACAACTTCTCCTGCTCCACATTCCCACCTGAAATCCACTGTAACATCCCAACCCATTAAAACAGTAACAAACTTGACTCGGCGGTCTACCTTCTCCTCACCTGACATGATGGGTTTCCTCTCAGATGCAGCACTTGAGGACCGGTTAGCCAACCAGTTTGATAGTGACTCATCCAGCTCTTCCCGAATCGGAACCCCACCTCGAGGTGTTGGAAATGGGCACAAACACTCTCGCATAGGAAGCCTCTTTAGCCGGAAAAGAAAAATAATTTATGCCAGCATTGACCAATCAGATCTTTTGGACAGGTTTAGAAAAATCTTGGTCACAGCCACTGATATTGCCATCATGTTCCGTAAGAAATTCTTGTTTTTATGTCGTAGAAAAAAACAAAACAAAAAAACCCAAGTTAATAATGCTTTAACTAATTATTTAAAGGCCACATTAATCAAGTCTTGTGGTTGACAGTAAGGATACGTCACATTAGCCATGTAATATTTATACATTCAAATTTGCATTCTAGCCCGTGAAGAGCAGATTAGACCAAATAAAGAAAGGCCTCTGAACTTGTTCATTGAACCTAATACTCCCTGTTTGGATGACCGTTACCTCAAACACCTATTTGTTACCATCTTTAGGTTCTATCAGCACAATTTGGTAAGTTCATTTCCTTTCATTTATATCTGTTAGGTTTTAACTTTTACTTTTAAGCCTTAAGTGCTTTCAACTCTCAAATTTTGATACATTTTATAAGATATTACCTTAAATTCCCCCTGATATAAAAATTAAAAAAATTTTGTGATTACATAGCACTAAAATAAAAATAAAATTTGATAAAATTAGCTGCTGTTTGAGTTCTAATCTTATGATTCTATATATCTTTTTAAAGATAAAAGATGTCTACAACAAAAAATTGAAAAATCCTGTCATGAATGGTGCAAAAGATGTTCTTAAAGCTCAGGTAATTGTAAAGGACTCAGTTAGATGTTAATTTCATGGTGAATATCAATTGTAAAACAACTCAATTCATGTATTTGTTGACTAACATAAAATTTAATACTTAGAAAAGTGTCACATTTTTCATGGAGCATGTAATTTACTTGTAACTTATGTTTACTTTTTCTTTTTGAAAATATTTTGACCTAAGCAGCATTCTTTTACATTGGGTTTTAATTCTTGTTGATAAATGGACATATTTAAACTTTTGAATAAGTTACTATTACATAAACTGGAAAAAAATTTACATAAATATGTGTCTGGTTTTAAAGTTGGTGAATGTCTTATTTGCCAGTTCACCAGACTGTTCTTGTGTCTGATGTCAACAAAAGTGGACTTTGACATGAGAGCGTACACTCTGGCTTTCATCATAACAGAACCACTGGGAACAGATGCACTGAGAGCTGTCATAGTAGAAAAACAAGTTGTATGTTTCCTAATCATTATACACTTTATGGCTTATATGCTACATGTAGGCTACAAATTAACCATCAAATATTAAGAATCACCAGAGAAAGTAACTAATTTTAATTAAATGCAAGGTTTTGACCCAGTAATAATAAGAGGGTTATGGTAGGTATTCTTGTCATTTTGGACATCTCTAAACCTCTAGTTTCATATTTCTGTTTCAAAATTTAATCAAGTTTTCTTTTAAAATCTGACAAGTGGAGAGAAATCTATCATTCATTTTGTAATATATTTCTGTAGGGTATTGAACTGAGCTTCTACCTGTATAATCTGCTGGCCATTTGGAAAGACTGGTTGAACCCTGCCCAAAGAGAAAATGGTTTCTCCCTCATGCAAATCCTCAGGAGTGCTGGGTACACTGTCAACTCACCTGATCAGGTGTTGACCCAGGCACAAGTCAACAGCCTGATGGAGGTAAGCTAACATATGGAGGGACAATAGTCACAACTTGATCACATCATTTCCATGAAAAATAATAGTACAAAAAACAACATATCAAACAAAGTTAATTTATGCTTTCTACCATCCTTAATCTCTTCTTCTTTGCCTTTTTAACTCACCCCCAGTGCAGCATAGGCCAGTCATGATTGCTTTCCAAGTCTTCCCATTGTTAACTATCTTCTCTAACTCTTTCTATTCTTTGTTACAATCTTTAATACCCATTGTAATTTTTTTGTTTATACCAATCCGAATGTGTGTGTTTATTTGTTTTTGTTCATATCTGTAGAATGAAAGTTGCCATAATGTGTTTTACTGCAAAAAATTGTATTCAAAATCTGTGCCAACTAAATATTATCACATTTTATATGACTTTATAATATCTTTTTGCAAAGCTTTAACTGTTTTTGAAAATACTGTTTATATTTCAGGACAAAAAGGTTATAGAAGCTAGATATTTTAAAGACTACACTATGTGGGTACAGAAAAGACAAATGGGGACAGTCAGGTAAAATGCATGTTATATATTTTATTATGCAAGATTGCAATAAAGAGGTGACAAAATTACATGAAAGTTATTTACATAATGTTTCAATAGTTCCAGTCCATTTGACTACAACTCCCTGTAAAAAAAAATAGGACCAAAATTTGACTCATTCATTTAGTATCTAGATATTTGTTTATTAAGTGAAATTCATGTTTCCTTTGTGTTGACAAGAAAATTTCCTCTTGACAGAATCAGCCAGAAGTTTGAGCCTGTGTGCCGTCGCATCACAGAGCAGGCCATGACAGTGAACCAAGATGTCAACCGCTTGCAGATAGAAGAAAGAAAGAAACTCATCATACACATCAAGAGGGCAATGACCACACAGATACAGCTCAAGAAACAATGGCAGGAGCTGGTGCAGATGTTAACACATGAAAGGTTAGCATAGAAAATGAGCACACAATCAGTGGTCTACATTTACAATAGGTCATTTAAATAAAACATCATTAAATAAATGGAAGGGATGTTACCCAATTTTGTTACAACTTTTTATCTGTTAACCTTCACACATTTTAAAACACTTGTTGCTTTTTTGCTCCATGTTGTGATATTGGTAAAAAGTGTTGAAAGGTATAGAGATGAATGAGATACTGAAAAGGTTCTGGAATGTCACAAATGATTTTTTTCTATATATGTCTTGTCTTGGCTCTTAGTGAATGATCACATTACATTTCAACAGAGGTGTATGGTACCAGCAGGCCTCTTACCCACAGTCCTGGCAACTTGACCCCACTGAGGGACCAGGAAGAGTACGTAAAAGATTACAGAGATGTCACCTTGGAATAAATAAAAAGTTCCTGAAGCCAGACCATCAGTGGAAACTAGGTCATAATTTTTATTTTTATTTTCCTTACCCATCATTTTATAAGTCGGCACATTTGCCCTTGTATTAAGTGGGTAGACTGCTTTCAAGCTCTGAGAAGTGAAATATTAAAAACAAGTTCTGGCGAAAGCTCGATTCAGAGAACAGCTTGAAATATAGAACAAAACAATGCGCCAAATGTTTTGTCACAAACAGAACAGGAGAGTATGGACATAGAAAGTGGAAATAGCCAAGATGGAAATATAGAATTGTTGGGAAATAAGTAATCAAACAAAATAGTCCAATAGGTTGATGCGTTATGGTGATATTGTACTTAAGCAGTTGCCTTAGTAAGTCTCTCCCTACCTCTCCAGATCTTATGTTAAACCATTCATTTGTGTTTGTACAGAGGCTGAAAGCAAAGACCCACCATTGTTGTTTTTGTTTGAAGATGACCACCAGATGTCAGACTCTGCAGCTCTTATCTATAGACTATATACCAATGAAAAAATACAGTAAGATTTTATTTTCTACATTTTTACATTTAAAAAAAAAAACCTTCTAATTTCTTTAAATCTTTGTCAGATGAGCTGAAAATTACTTGATGTTAAAGCCTTGGTGAAATTAAAAAAAATGTTTGTTTTTTTTTATTTTCAAAATCTTAAGTTTTTTTATGTAAATGAGAACATTTGATTGTTTCTGAACATTGGTTTCTGTCATTATTCAACAGACACACATGCAGATGTACAGCTGTTTCTCCTGCAAGTGAAAGCAAAGGAGAACTTCTTGTGGGTCAGTCAATAAGTATAACTAATATTTATTTATCTTATCTTTTTTTCAATGATCATCTTTCCTTGTTATAAAAGGCTTTACCACATGTTAATTTTTATTAAACAAAAAATTTCAGGTGAGATGTGCATTTTCTTTGTGGCTGATGGAGCCATAACTGGTGCAAACTACACTCAGTTGTTGCTAGGAAACCTTGACCAGCTGTCAATCACCTGGCCGCACACTGATATTCGAGAACTTCACAAGCGCTGGTACCAGCTCCAAGATGTCGGTCTGGAGATTTTCCTTATCAGTGGCCGCACTTGTCTGTTGGCCTTTCAGTCTATGCGGGTGAGTTAAATGGGCATTTATGCCTTAAATTCAAAGTGTCAAAACTTCTTCATTCACTGCTCTTATTGAAATTTTATTGAGCCATAGCTGATAAGTAATAAGGTCACTTGGCCATATGAAATGTTTGTTATGTGCAAATACAATCTGTTGTACAGTCAATGGTCAGATTTTATCTTAAACAGCAGTTATCCTAATGTGTAGTTACATTTACAAGCATCACTCTCTGACAGGAGAGAGATGAACTGTACACCATCCTACGTAACACACTAGAGCTGCCAAACCTTGTTGCCGCTGAGACCCTCCAAACCATTCAGCAAAGTTGGCTGGCAGGGGAAGTAACCAACTATGACTACCTCATGCACCTCAACAAGTTGTCCGGAAGGAGCTACACTGATTTGATGCAGTACCCAGTGTTCCCCTTTATCCTAAGGGACTATCAGAGCAATCAGCTGAACTTGGATAGTCCACAAGTGTACAGGTGTGTGTGGTTGCAAATGGCAGCATTCTCTTCTGGCTTTATCCCATAGCTATTACTGTTAACAAATGTGTCAATTGTACAGATGAAAATACATCCAATATACATTGTAATTACTTGAAATCAATTAAAATATTACTGATTACAATAGACAACACTCAATTAACTGAAGCGGATAATAGTCATTTACAACCAATCCTAATCGCTAGAGGTAAGGATTGCTAATTTTAACAGCCTTATAACAAATTGGTGTTAAACAAGTCACTGTTCTGTTCTATTGAAGAGTATTTCTATACCTGTTCTCATCCTTTCTGCTTAATTTCAAGTTTTCCATCTCAGATATCTCTCTAAAAATAATCCTCTTCAAAAAATACTTTTCAGAAATCTGAAAAAACCAATTGCCATTCAGGATAAATCAAAAGAACAGCGCTACAAAGATAATTTTGAGGTAAAAATATCTTTATCATAATTTCAAATTAGTTATAGCCTAACTGGTGGAAGTAAAATTAAAATAAAATAATTTTATTTTTAATACAGTTCTTGGGAACATTATAAATTTCATAAACCAGATCCAAAAACTTTTCCATCATGATGCAAAGGTTTTAGTTCTCAATTGAACTTTTTGTCATGACCACTCCTGTTATAAACTGGAAATGAAATAAGTTTCTTCAAACATCTGTAACTCCCACTTTGTTGTTAATAGTTCCTTTGCCAAGAGGCCAGTAGACCAGACTCAGAGAATGAGATGATGAGAGTTGCTCCCTTCCACTATGGAAGTCATTACTCCAACAGTGGCACTGTCCTCCATTACATGGTTCGAATGCCACCTTTCACTAGAATGTTCCTCACCTATCAAGGTACACAACCTGCTAATAATTATGTAACATTGTTATGTTTCAAATTCATTTTAAAATATGGATATCTTATTTCATCTAAATTAAAACAATGTTTCTGTTTTCCAGGGCAATGGGATGATTTTTATCAAAATTAATTAAATAGATGATTTTTAACTGTGCAGATAGCAGCTTTGACATTCCAGATAGGACATTCCACAGTATGGGAACATCATGGAGATTATCCAGTTTTGAGTCAAGCACTGATGTCAAGGAACTCATACCAGAGTTTTTCTTTTTTCCTGAATTTCTCATCAATAGTGAAGGTGATATTAGTTTAAAATGTAGTTTCAAAAGAAATTTGTTCATGGTGAAAGACATGTATATAAGAAGTTCTTTGCTTTGCATGGTCATTGATAATACTTATTTATAAGAGGGGAAGACACAACCACCTGATGATTACCATAGATATAATGTTGAAGGCTTTATAAATTTCTTTATTTTTAGTAAAGATGTTACAATCAATAATTGTTACTGGTAGTTATGAAAAGATGTGTTGTTTTTTTTTAAATTTATAAGTAAAGGTTTGTTATTTAATTATTATTTTAAAAGTAATTTCAAGAAAACATCTTAGTTGTTCTTAAGGCATTTAACAAATTTAATATAGTCACAAACTTTTAAGAAAAGAGGTCTTAAATGAAACATTACTTCAAATAAGAGATACACAAAGTAGATGGATTTGTTGTAGTTGTTTAACACAGATCTGTCTCATTAGTTTTATAAACAACTAGTTTGTCTTCTTGTAGGATTTGACTTTGGCCAGCGGCAGAATGGAGAGTCTGTGAATGATGTTAACCTTCCCCCATGGTGCCAAGGTGACCCCCGGCTATTTGTCCTCATTCATAGACAAGCCCTAGAGTCTGCACATGTGACTTCTCACCTCAACCATTGGCTGGACCTGGTGTTTGGATACAAGCAGCAAGGAGAGGAGGCTGTCAAGGCCATTAATGTTTTCCATCCATCTGTAAGATTTCTGATTATTTTAGGCAATTTAAAGATATGAAGACACTTATCTATTCATCCCAGTAGCACTACAGCCCATATAGGGCTTTCTTCCACTCAGACCTAACTGATGCTTTTCTTTTCCATGCTTGGATTCCCAGCTGCTGTAGATATGTTTCCACATCATCCATCCATCTAAGCCTAGGTCTGCATTTCAGCTGCTTTCCTCTGGGGTTTTAGTGGTGCACCCTCTTCACTCCTCTGTCATTTGGCATTCTTTCTAAGTTTCCCGTCAAGCGTAGCCTGCCCTTTTTTATTTCTGCTATTAATTTGGGATCCTGACATAGTATATGCAATTCCTGGTTGGTTTGTATTCTTCATCCATATTCATCTTTTGTTGGTCCATACATTTTACGGATAATTTTTTCTCCCATGTATTTAATAGGCTTTCTGCCATTTTTCTTTGGGTCCCAATATTCACTTGGGTATTTTACAACTGGTCTGATTACAGTTTTATAAATAGTTTTCTTTGTTTTTCTTGAAATGTTTTTAATTTTATATATTTGCTTATTTTTTGACTAATGATTAGGCCCTGTTTCCGGCTGATATGCTTTCTTTTATTTCTATTAGCAATTCATTTATTAAGGATCGTATGTATTTGAAATGATTTACTTTTTCAAAAGTGTAGTTTCTAATTTTAATAGTTTGACCTGTCTGTTCTTCAATTAACACAGACATGTAATTGGTTTTTTGGTTGTTAACTTCCAGCCCTGCTTGTATCGATACGTCTTCTAATTCAATTTAAGCTTTTGATTGGGGGTTGGGGGGGTGGCGCCCCTTACAGCTTTCTAGGTAGTTGCCTTATTTTTTGGGTAAGGTTCCCTAGCCTTTGTGGATCCCTAGACTTTGTGGATCCATGGCCTTTGTGGATCTCTAGCCTTTGTGGTTCCATAGATTTTGTTGATCCCTAGCTTTGAATCATCCATTTATTATTGAAACATATACCTTCTTTAAAAAAAATAATTAAACACCCTGTAACTGGTATTTCTAAAAATCTGTTATTTTTTCATATTTATATTTCTGTCCCATAGACATATTTTGGTGTTGATGCCAGTGGTATCCGAGACCCACTTAAGCGCCAGGCCTTGATAACAATGATTAAAACATATGGACAGACGCCCAAGCAGCTGTTCCGTACACCACACAAGGCAGTGCAGCCTCAAGCCACTACTACTCCTCAGCATGTGGGCATGGATTATAGACAAGTATATGTGGTAAATATAATATAGGATGATAGTCAATGTTTGATGAATATTTTATTGGAGTATAGACAATTTTAATTGGTAAATATTTTATGTGATGACAGGCAATTATGTGGGATAAATATTTTATGATTAAAATAAATTAAAAAGTCATGTTTTTTAAATCGTGGGTGGAGTTGTCATATGCAAATTCATCACTTTCAGCTGTGTAGCTAATGGGTAAGTTTGGTGGGTTAAAAAACGGATGCAGACAAAACATTTTAAAATATGTATTTGTTCATTTAATAGGACTGTTGATG
The DNA here is from genome assembly GCA_964017045.1 of Omphiscola glabra. Lineage (NCBI taxonomy): Eukaryota > Metazoa > Mollusca > Gastropoda > Lymnaeidae > Omphiscola > Omphiscola glabra. Next base: position 18,719,730 of record OZ024797.1, read on the forward strand.
ATTGCATTAATCTATGTCTTCTTTCTAAAGCCCCCACCTGTACCAAGTGTGAAAGGCCTGAAGTGGGGCAACTACTTAGGCTCACTTGATTTGGGCCCCCCAATGTCAAGGGATCTTGTAAATGTTGCACCGAAAGTGATCACAAAACTGGTGGCTCTGCCTTTTGGTCCTGTGTTTGGTGTGGAAAGAAATGCCAACATTCTGTTACTTCATGGCAAGAAAAGAGGTATTTTTACTACATTAACTCGGTAATTTTATGGGATAAACATGTGTTTACCACAGTCTAAATAATTATCTGATAAAGTAAAGAATGTATAATTATTAACACAGTGTAAAACATTCATAAGTAATATGTTCATGCATGAGCATCCTTATGAACATTTTTCTCCTCTGCTTTGTTTCAACTGAAAACTTCTTTAAAAAAAATTAAACCACGATAAGGCATTTATTAAATATTTAAAAAGTAATTACATTTTTTTTTTAAATAAGGGGGATAAAAATGTGCAATTTTAGTATCTTTATCAACTAATAATTATTGTTAAAATTATAGAAGTTTTTAAGGAGGCTTGCCGTCTATACCTTTTTACAACTTTAATAAAAAATGAATTATTTGATTATTAATAGTTATTAATACTAACTAAGTGACTCCGATACTCCACTAGATATGGCAGTGAAGACGGCTGATGTTATGTGGGCTGGTGTTGTAACATGGGACTACCATGATAACATCATTCGTATAAGTAGCTCCAATGATAAACCCCTCATTAACTTGATGCCCCACAGGTCATTTGGAAAGGTGGGTCACTTGTTTAGTCCACCCTTAAATGTAAGCAATAAAACAACCCCATCCATTAGAGTAGTTATAAATAGATTTAATTTGGAATTGGCTTTCTTCCAACAGTGTTTCATTGTAATACATTTATTCATCACTGGTGTTTTTAGTAGAGCACTTTTTATCTTGTCTACGCTAAACATCTCATTCCTATTCATTGTGTTAAATTTGAGTTGTATTTGAAAAATATTCACCACAAGTTGCTGACGGTTGCTAAGAAACATGACCATTTTTTGCCAGAATGAGATCAAGACAAAACACTTCACACATCCTATCATTCATTCATTAAAATGTGGAAAAAAGAATCAAAGTAAAAGTAGCCCCAAAAGTGTTGCTTGGCTTTGTTTTTTTGGTAGTTTATGAATTAATGTGCCAAATTTCACAGAACGGGACAATATGACTTTTCCTTTACAAGGTATTTGAAATGTAACATGGATGATACTTAAAGCTAGCAGGGTTTAGGAAGAGGTTATCATTTTATAACCCTTAAATGAATATATAAAGTTTGTATGAATATCTCCCCATCATGCCTAATGTACATTTAGGTAACTTGTGTGGAGTCAGTGCCTGACTGTCGCTTGTTGTTTACTGCTGGTAGTGCTGGAGTCATCAATGTCTTCTCAATGACGCACAATTCTTCCAAGGTAAGCCACCGATAGCTTAAAGATGTATTACTTTATCAGCCAATGTTTCATTTAATTGTACATATCTTCTCTATTAAGTCTGTTTTTACTTGTAAATTGTAATAGTTATAGTCCTGAATGTGAGCTGCACTGACATTGTTCACAGGCTGCAAGACTGATCAGTTTTTGCTCAATGAAATTAACAAATGTGATTTTAACATAATACATGACAAACTCATGAAGTAAAAAACCTCTATAAAAACTTAGGAAACCTGTATAACAAATAAATACATTACTGATATTCTTACTTTTCTGTCATTTATTTTGTTTTTACCTTGGCCTTTTATGAAACCACCAATGATCTTTAAGTATCTATAGTATCACAATTGCTATTTTTTACCATAACTGATTCATAAGGACAAAAATTCACTTTAAACAGACCCATAGGTTTTTAATTGAAGAATCAATATGTTCACTTAACACTATCCCAAAATTAAGTTTTAATAACAAGAGAAAACAACATGTAAACTCATGTTCTTGTAAAAAAAAATTAGAAAATCCAAAACTATTGATCGATCGTCAATAAATCACTTGCTTATGAACTAACTTGGATATATCACTTCCAGCCTAGCAGTCTACAGTTAAGAGGAGTCAAGAAAACACTGTATGGCCACTCAGCTCCCATTACCTGCTTGTTTGTGAGTCAGGCTTTCAGTGTTCTGGTCAGTGGTAGCATGGATGGAACTTGCATCATCTGGGACTTGAACAGATTGAATTATGTCAGGTCCATCAACAGCCACAGTGCAGAGATCACTGCTCTCACCGTCAGCGATACATTAGGTGACATAGCCAGTGTCAGCTGGACAAGTGAGTTGACTTTATCTTAACGTTTACCATTTTCTCTCCCCTGACTTTACTAAGGGAAAATAAAAGACTAAGATAGCAAACCCCAAAGAAAAATGATCATGTGAGGGTTCAGTTGTTTAGAAAGGCAGCGATTCTAAATGGTCAGCCATCATGAAACTCACTCTATTGCCACACTCAATTAAACAATTTAAAAAGCAATGCTTGTGTGGAAAATTTTAGAAAACCCAGTAATAGAAAAGAAAACAGCAATTTTTTATAACTTTTAAAAATAAAAATTAAATTTCTTGAGAGAAAATAAGATAAAATGTGTTCACTGTTTCCAGGTAAAGAATCTTGTAGCCTCCAACTTCACACAATAAACGCAGCCCATGTAGCGACCCAGGAAGTATCTGACATCATCCACTGTCTGGCCTACTCCAGTGCTCCAGAAGGCAGATCGGTCAATGTGGTGGCTGGTGGCATGGAGACTGGCAGCATCAGGTGGGTGGCACTCATGGTTATCTAGGATAGAACTTTAGTTTTAGTTTCTATGATTCTTGTCAATCTGAACCACTGTTACATTAGATAAATATGGGCTGTTTATACTTGGAGCATTTTTAAAGTAAGCTGCATGTATGAAAGTTTGTAGATGCATGTCAGTTAAACCTGTTCACTTATGAGGACTGGGATTATTCATTTTCAAATAAATCTATTTTGTACAAATTAAATATCAGAGTGATGAATAAGTTATGCTTTGTTCCATAACAATTTTTTTTTTCAAACTTGTTTTAGTATTAAGTTTATATATTTTCTTCAAAGTTCCTGATAATAATGGTGTTAAATTGGTTACGTTATTAACTAAAAGGCTAGAGTTTATTTTACTCACACACGTTCTTCTCCTTTTTCAGATTGTGGAGTAGCTGGGACCTCTCACCACTAAGAGATCTCACAAAGGATAGTTCAAACTTGGCCCCTATCATCAGGTACATGGCAACATTTTATTGACATTACTAACCATTAGTCTTTGCTGGCAATTTTTTAAATTTTATACATAAACACATAACATGGCTGGGATAAACTCAATCTATATTGATAGCATTGTGAGGTGGAGCTTGCCTCTCAGTCCTAGAGTTTTACTTAAAACATTCGTACTTTCCATGAAATATACAACTGTTATGTATTTATTCAAAACAATAAAGTAATAACATAATGTGCAAAGAATACAAGTAGCAAGTTTCACCATGCTCGTCTCGGTGACACACAGTACACACTAACTCAATCCACAGAAACGGTCATGCGCAACGGTTGCCCTGGTTGTCTGTACAGTTTAGTCCACTATAACATCATGCTAGAAAAAGTCATTAGAAGCATACACTTGAGAACCAGTGGAACCATAACAAACTACTTCCAGAGGGGTATCACAGAACAACAACCATTAGGAAATCTATACAGCCAGCCATTTCAGTACCTGGCATAAGCAGAAGATATAGTGCTAGTGGGCAGAAACAGAAATGACATAATTAAATCATTGAGGGAGCTTGAAGATGCCTCTGTCAAAGCTGGTCTTGATGTAAATGAAGTGAAGACCAAATATATGATAATGTCACAAAACTCCCACGCTGATGGCAACATCAATATTAACTACCACAAATTTGGGAAAGTGGTTACTTTTAAATATCTAGGGGCGACTATAAAGGAGCACAATGAAATAATGTCTGAGGTGAAAGAAAGTATAACAGCAGGCAACCGTCCACTATAACAAAAACATTGACATTAATTTACACACAGAAATTAATAGTCTTGACATAATTTAACAATTTGGACATGATGTTATTTGATTCTTTTACACCTGAATAAAATTTCAGAGTATAGTCATCTCAAGTTGATGATTTCATGATAAAATACTTTTATCCTGCATAATCACAAAGAAAACAAATTACTAATTAAAAAATTCTTGCCTCAGCTGTAAAAAGGAAACTGCAGAGACATTTTGGCAATAAGATATTTATCAGGTTTATTTTATTTTTAAATTCAACAAACATTACAGCATTTCTTTATTATTTTTTGTTCACATTTTTTATTTAAAAAATCCCCGACAAGTTTGAGCTAATCTTTAAAACTGATTGTCCCTAAGTTTGACCTTTTCTGTGGACTCACAATACCTTCTGGCCTCTTCTGCTGATGGAGTTGTCACACTGTGGGACAAGGATGTCAAATCATTGCGGGAACATGCAGAAAAGTTTATCCCTGTGATTATGGAAGGTGACAAGTGAATCAAAAAAAGAATGTAAACCAGAAAGGTTCTCCTGTCAATCTATGTGATGTCCTCAACTCATGTCAAAGGAGTTCAAGACACCTGGCTTGTGTCCACAAAATGCTAGTGGATCAGACATGCAGGTTACTTATGAAAAGTAATTAAAAATTGAGATTTAAATATTTTTTTAGCTACATTTACTAACAAAATGTTATTATAAAAGTTTTACTTGAGACTGAGTTAGGTGTTACAGCTCATCTATTCTATATTCCAGTATTATTTCTTCTTGGCATAATTCATTGATTCCTTTGTCCTACCTCCTTATAGTCCAAACCTACTCAGAAAATTCTTACCTTTTCATTTATTTATATTTGTATTCACCTCTTAGAATTTTTTATTGACTTATGGATTAAAAACATTTTAATTTTTTTTAAAAACATGGTCAGAATCTCAATAATTTGTTCTTACAATGTTACTTGATGGCCCCATAAGGATTTCTAATGCATAACTACTTTACTCTTTATTGCAAAACTATTCTCAATAAATGTATTGCGTCACAGCACTTTAACAATGAACAAAACTGGTAAGAAAGATGAAACAATCCAGAATTATTTTCATTGCATGTATATTTTTTAAAATGAATAGTTTGCACTCCCTGGATTTGTTTTATTTGTTCATATAATTATTTATTATCTTTACATAACGGCTATTTTCAAACAGAATTCAGATTCAAAATATTTACTACACAATACCAATTCAAGCTGTTTGAAATTGAAGTGTTTTATGAAGCCAATGCAGAAGATATCCAGATATTTACATATTCATAAAATCATATATTTCTACCTTGTGCAAGTTATGTATTATTTAGTTGGAAAAAGTTTATTTACATCAAAACAAATATTTATAATGAGATTAGCTTCATATAAGCAGAGAAAAATCTCACAATATTTTCATATAACAAAGGACTATAAAATTTTTTTTGTGTTTGGAAGGATGTAACATTTGTAGGTTTGTCCGAGTACAGCATTTGCCAAAACTAGCAATACTGAAATTCCTGCATCTTGAATCTGTACTTGTGTTTCTCATCTGTGCATGGCTCCAGCTGCCATGTGACTATACAAGTGAAAATGATTAAAAGGTGGGCAGTTGTTATTGGAAATTGGTCCCTCCATTGAGGAAAAAGTATTCATAGTTAGCAATATTTTTGCTCATACGTTAGCGACAGTGTTTGTATAAATGTGGAAAAACAATAGCGTTTTTTAAAAAAAAATCTGCACCAAATAACACGGTTCTGAAAAGGTACTCTGTCAAAAGAAGGGTAAATTTGATTGACTTGTAAGTTAATGTGACTTTCTTTTGAGAACCACGCATTCCTATAAGAACTGGATCCCTGTAAACCATAGCCAGAACTTTCCACAATACATCATCCTGGCTCACAGATCTGGTTCTGTCTGGCATTGTCCAACCTGTATGCGCTGTGAAAAATCCCTATTTTCTTAAACAATCTTGAAAGTACGTATGGTGATGTTCAGTTTAAAAGATGTTCATCATAGATTTTGTACGGCCAACGCAGCACCTTCTGTAGAAATGGACGCTACGGGACCCATTTCCAACAGCACTGCCCCAAACAACTTCCTTGACACCCTAAGGAACACATGGCAGCTGGAGCTATGCACTTTTGACAAACACATATATGAGATCAAGATCCAGGAGCTTCAGTAATGTTACTTTTGGGGCATAACTGAATTTAGAAGAAATCTACAAATTTCTTTTTGGATTTTGAATTTTTAAAAAAGAAAGCTTACTTTTTTCTATTTACTTACGCTCTCATTCTTTTGTGACACTCCATGCTGTTATTCTTTTGTCCCAAGACCTGTTGTCATTCTGGTGGACCCCCTCCATCTATCACTTCATGTTCCCCCTGTTGATGTTGCTTTTTATTGGCTTTTATAAAAGTATTTTCTTATGATGCAAGTATTGTTAATGTAGACATCAGAGAGTTGAGATTTGTAAAAAAAAAAAAATTATTATATTATCAAAAACAATTCAAGAACTTTTTATATTTCAGTACAAAATGATTGTTGTTCTTCTTTAAAGAAGAAAAATTGATATTCTATTTCTAAAAACCAATTATTCTGATTTCCTATTTATTTATTCTTTGACACCCTTTTTCCCTAGCATCATTTTATATCAACCTTACCTATGTATGAGCTTACTTATATTTTTAGCTTATTTCTGGATATTTGTTGTGTACATAATGGTAAAATATTGGTGCTGAAATAGTTGTGGAATATAACTATATTATTGAGTTGTTCACTTTCCTTGTATTGTTCATTATATAAAAAGAGTCATTGAATTTTACTAACATTTTGTTGTTGAGACTTTGTTTAAAATTTTCTATTATCTGATATTGTTATAATGTTGAATCGAATGGCAGTTAGAGGTTATTTTAAATAGTTTTCTTTATTCTATAAGACATTTTGAAAGACATTATTTCTGTTAATTCCTTACTAACGAATGTTTGTGTGAGTCTTTATTTACAAATTTGGAGACCAGTACAGACTAATGCATAGGATGTAGTTACAGTTAGCCCCACACATTCCTCTCAGCTGGTGACCACATTTACTTACAATCAAATATTCCCTATCAAACATTCAAATTAAGTCTCTCATATCTGAGTCACTGCAATAATATTTTTACTTTGTCTATTTGCTTTACTTATTAGTCCTGTTACTTAAAATGAAATGGTTGCAATTATAAAAGCAACCATGACTTGTAAATGTGAAACAATGAGATGTACAATTGAAATAATGTAGAGAAGGCTGTTGATAAATCTTGTTTATTCATTTCCTTTTTTCTTTGAAAAGGGAGGAGAACTTATTACATTTATATTGCTCTTCTGTAATAACTTATGTTGTGCTCTCATTTAGTTGCCTGGTTTTAGTCAAATCAATTTTTAACATATAAAGATGTCACTTTCTGAACTTAGTTTTCTTGAAAAGGAGAAATATTACCGTATTAGACATTTTCATTTCATGGGATGGTATGTTGAACTTTTTGTAATATTACTGAGGTCAGCCTGACAAAGTTTCAAAATGCTTAATTTCTTTGTTAATGTCAATAACAAATAGAATAAATAGTTTGTCAACTTGTATTACTTAAATTTGCAAAAAAATATAAATATGTATTGAAATCAACTTTTGAAATATGAAATAGTCCCTTGAACATTGAGCAAGTGAAAACATTAGATTTTAAATTTAGCATAGGAAACTGGTTTTGATTGATCTGATAGTGATAGTCTAACTTAGCTATTAGTTCTCTCTGTACATTTGAAAGATTTGTATCAAGTGTTATAAACATTCATTTATACAGGTTCTCATGTTGCATTTGTTTTATGCAGGATCACAAATTTATGGATAGCCTTTTAACATCATGTCATAGAATATTTGTTTTTAGAGTCTTTGTGTAAATACTGTTCAACTGCTTCTATTTCTGATTCCTGGATTTCTACTGAGCTGACATTTGGTACACAGTTTAGTCTGGAGACACTTCAGTAATGCAATTTTTGGCAAATCTTTGATTTTCTTTTCATATTAAAAAGAAATTAAGGCAAATATAAATGGCCACCAATTGTCTATGTAAATTTAACACATCATAGGTATACCTTTTTTTTTAGATAAGTTGGTAGATCATAGGGCTCATGAGGTGGATATAGTTAAAGTTGGTAGATCATAGGGCTCATGAGGTGGATATAGTTAAAGTTGGTAGATCATAGGGCTCATGAGGTGGATATAGTTTAAGTTGGTAGATCATAGGGCTCATGAGGTGGATATAGTTTTTAAAAGGATGAATAATTTTTTTTTAAAGAGAGAATATTAAATTAATTTTATTTATTGATATTATTGCTTCCTACTTGAATGAGTGATGGTGAGGGCATCTCTGTCAATGCTGAAATGTTTGTTTGTTAGTCTTATAGTTAACTGGCATGTCTCACAGTTCTTATTTTGGAATATCCACTTATAGAGCCCAGGGTTTCATTACACCTTTATTTTGTTTCAAATTAATGTGATTTTTTTTTATATAGCTCACATAAAAACTGCTCACAAGAAAACATTCACAAAATTACCTCAATTATTTGGCACATGGAAACACATATACCCAAACTTACATGCCACTTTTGTGTCAGGTCAACCATGAAAAAAATAGTTGAAAATATGTGTATTGATTATATTAACAGCCAGCAGTCTTGGGTTAAGGGCCCTAATAATAAGAAAATTTCAATGTAATATTTGTTTCACTCTATTGAATATTTTATATAGTCCTCTTTTATTATTCAGTTAAAAATCCAAATTGTAAAGAAACAATTCCCTACCCTATTATTTTATTCGTTTCCTGGTTTTCCTTATCTAAAAGAATATTATTATTAAATAGTTTATGAAACAATACTTTTCATCTATTGATTGTTATTATTATTTGAACATGTCCATGTCATTTAAAATGTCCATTTATTGATTTACACACATATCTTTAAAATGAGCAGATATAAATTGCCAGGTCAGATCAATTACTTAAGTATTTTTTAAGGGTTTTCCTCTCTAAAATGTGCAGTTGCATATTTGGCATTAAAAATTATCCTAGAATTTAATAAAAATGTGCTGATGTTATCAGTTATGATCCATGTCTTGTACAAAATGGTTTGAATGCAGTTTCACAGATTTCTTATCTGTCTGACCATCATTGTTAAACCCTGATATAAGTGCCTTCCCAATTGTCTTCATAGGTCACCAGATGGTTGAATGGCAATACTTGTTCAAATACTCATTTAATCATAAGTGAGCAGCTCACCTCTGCATTGTCTCTAGAATCAGTATTTGAGGAACTTTTCTGCCCAACATTGAGCTAGTATTGTGTCCCAATATTACAGTGGAGAGACTCAAGCAATATTATTATGCAGATTTTTTGTTGATGATTTAGTCACAGCTCTGTGGATCATTCATTGTGATTTTTAAAATGTTTCTTTAGAGCTTGCATAGAGTATAAAGTTAATATCTACATATTTTTTATAAGGATTACCTCGTATTTTACTATTGAAATGGTGAATGTACAGAAGATTATCTTTGTCAAACTATTAAAAAGAAACTAAAATATAATTAAGAAATAATCTTCTTTTGTGTAATTATTTCCTCATTAAATTTATTTTGGACTGTATTAGAGTAGCTGGGTTTTTATGCAAAACCTTGAAATATTGGACATTGAATAAGGATATTATATCAATTTTTTATATATATAAAAAAATAATTTTGTCTATTTCAATGATAATATTTGTTAAAGACCAAATTATTTTGTATAGAATTCATAGATTATTATTGGCATTTGTAGAGAACACGTTACAGATGAGGAAGCTGTGATAGTCACATTAGTCAAGTGATTTTTACCCACCAACTACTGCAGTATTGCAGTGTTCTCATCATCTTCTAGTCCAGACACCTATCAGTATCACTGTGCATTATGCTGTGTTAGATGAATGTTACTTTCATCATGTTGTTCTTATGCTTTGATACAAGAAATATAAAATATTAAATCTTTTACTATTATGTTTCACTTGTTATTTTTTGTTTAATTTCTAGACATAAGTAATTAAATACTATGATGATGTCTGTGTAAATTGTGTTTGAAAGAAATGATTTCTTTTTCTGTAAAAGTAACATTTAAAAATTATAAGGGTTTCAGCAAGGTAGATAAAGCATGGTGGATAGTTTAAAAAAACTACAACACTTTTGATTGATATTGATAGATAACGATTGATCTATAAGGATTATTATTAATATATATATATATATATATATATATATATATATAAATATGTACAGTTCATCAGTTGAAATTGACCTTGACCAACTTAATCAACAGTGTATGTGTTAATTCTTACTTGGATGTGGGTGCGCCGATGGCTTATGAGACCGATTCTGGCACAAAATGTCCTTGTGCAGTAAGTGCGGAGAATTGTATGGGGCATCTCCAGGTGAATAGTTAACCTGGGCTTTTCTGACATGTCTTGTGCTCTGCAGCTGCTGATCTGTGTAACCAGGACGTCCGATTACACGTTGGAAAGAGAAATACCGTATTAGTAATCGGCAGTTGATTCTCTGCATATGTCTGGAGTTAAAGAAGACCGTTACTGTTGCAATGCCCCACTCCATACTTTTCTGGAACCCCGTCCAAAACGCTGCCCGCGTCCCACTCGAGCACTGAAGTCACCAAGAATTATAAGCTTGCCCTGCCTTGGAACGCCAGCTGTGACAGCGAAGATCCTTGTAGAACATGGCCGTTATTTCAGGGAGCAATGTTTAGGGCATCTTTTCCGATCCCTTCCGCATGCCATGGAGTTGAGCAGTGTGGTCCTAAAGAGGTCTGCTCCGTCACTCAGTGAGCTGCCGGAACCACTGTTGCTCCTTTTCAGGGATGAACAACCCAAGTGCCTTAGCCGCCTATGTACAGGTTTGCGACTACGACTGTCAGTGTACCCATACCTGCTGCTACCATATGGATAACAATTGATCAAGCTCACATCAAATTGCCATGGAAAAAAAAAGGGACATTTTACTATTCAGCCATATACAAAAAAGAGACATTGAACTAGTCAGCTTGGTTCAAAAGGAGACATTAAACTAGTCAGCTTGGTTCAAAAGGAGACATTGAACAAGTAAGCTTGGTTCAAAAGGAGACATTAAACTAGTCAGCTTGGTTCAAAAGGAGACATTGAACTAGTCAGCTTGGTTCAAAAGGAGACATTAAACTAGTCAGCTTGGTTCAAAAGGAGACATTGAACTAGTCAGCTTGGTTCAAAAGGAGACATTGAACTAGTCAGCTTGGTTCAAAAGGAGACATTAAACTAGTCAGCTTGGTTCAAAAGGAGACATTGAACTAGTCAGCTTGGTTCAAAAGGAGACATTAAACTAGTCAGCTTGGTTCAAAAGGAGACATTGAACTAGTCAGCTTGGTTCAAAAGGAGACATTGAATTAGTCAGCTTGGTTCAAAAGGAGACATTAAACTAGTCAGCTTGGTTCAAAAGGAGACATTAAACTAGTCAGCTTGGTTCAAAAGGAGACATTGAATTAGTCAGCTTGGTTCAAAAGGAGACATTGAACTAGTCAGCTTGGTTCAAAAGGAGACATTGAATTAGTCAGCTTGGTTCAAAAGGAGACATTAAACTAGTCAGCTTGGTTCAAAAGGAGACATTGAATTAGTCAGCTTGGTTCAAAAGGAGACATTAAACTAGTCAGCTTGGTTCAAAAGGAGACATTGAAGTAGTCAGCTTGGTTCAAAAGGAGACATTAAACTAGTCAGCTTGGTTCAAAAGGAGACATTGAATTAGTCAGCTTGGTTCAAAAGGAGACATTGAATTAGTCAGCTTGGTTCAAAAGGAGACATTGAACTAGTCAGCTTGGTTCAAAAGGAGACATTGAATTAGTCAGCTTGGTTCAAAAGGAGACATTGAATTAGTCAGCTTGGTTCAAAAGGAGACATTGAACTGGTCAGCTTGTTTAAAATAGCTAGTGCACCCTTAGAATTAAGAATAATTTTAAATTGAACTTTAACTTTAACCAAATTTGATGTGCAGATTCTGTTGGGTTGTAGAGTGAAGCCCACTTAAACATCTGATGCATGCTGTTGACATCTTGAGACTGAAATTTGCTCTAGTCATATTTCTAATGTAACTTTGATTCTTTATTTGTTCACACGTATAAAATGTATTCTTCCGATTTGTTTGAGTAACTATATTGTGTACTAAATAGTGTACTAAACAGTGTAATAAATAGGCCTACCAGAATAGGAATTATTCATTTACTATCCGCATTGTTTGGCACTCATTGAATTATCGTTGCCACCCTGCTTTACGTTAATGGAAAGTCCTAAAGGATACTGGGATATGATCATTGAAGCCTGGTCATGGTCATTGAAGCCAGGTCATGGTCATTGAAGCCAGGTCATGGTCATTGAAGCCAGGTCATGGTCATTGAAGCCAAATCATTGTACGTAGACCTTCTGGTTTAAAATGTAGCCAATAATTTCAACGCACCATTGAATACTTAAAGGGAAACAATTTCTGTAAGTTATATTTTCATGGATTGTTTGATTAATATCCCTTGACATTGCAGAAAGCTGTATAAAATAATATTTGAAACATTTTGTTTTGTATACATAGATTATTGTTGGGATTTTTTTGAGAACATGTTAGGGGTCGTTCCTAAATTATCCCTAAAATGACCTTTTAAGACCCCCTCCGCCCTGTCACGTAGTGTCACAAATTCTTTGACCCCCCCCCCTTTTTTCCCGTGTCAAGCATACCTAATAAAATCAAAACATACATAAAATTTTCATAAATAAACAAAGATTTTATAATATTATTTAACATTTTCCCATAATGGATTAAGATGTAGTATTATTAGAAAACTGTGACGCGAAACAACGAAGTCATCCACAAGCCAAATGTAAAATGGCCACAACAGTTTTTGCGTCATTTTTCGATATGCTCAAAAGGTGTGAGCGACTGAGTTCATAGTATCTCTAATACCCGAGCCAATTTCGACCTCAAATTAATGTTTTTAAAATTAAAATTAATTAAATAAAGATTTTTCAAAACTAGAACATTTTAAATTAAAAAAAATTAAAAAATAAATAAAAAACATGATGTTACAAATTTTTACCCCCCCTCCCCCGTCACAAAGTGTCAGAAATTTTCGACACCCCCCCTCCCCGAGCGTGACGTAATTTGCGAACGACCCCTTACAGATGAGATGGCTGTGACAGGCACATTAGTCAAAATAAGACGGAGCCATTCGCCATTTCGCTGTTGCCTTTAAATTATCGCTTGTAGTCATTGTAGTTATACACCGGAGTTACGACGAAGCTACATGACTATTTTATTCAAGACATTGGTGAGTTTTGCCATGTACATGATGCTACTTGACTATTTTATTCAAGACATTGGTGAGTTTTGCCATGTGCATGATGCTACTTGACTATTTTATTCAAGACATTGGTGAGTTTTGCCATGATGCTTCATGACTATTTTATTCAAGACATTGGTGATGCTTCATGACTATTTATTCAAGACATTGGTGAGTTTTGCCATGATGCTACATGACTATTTTATTCAAGACATTGGTGAGTTTTGCCATGATGCTAAATGACTATTTTGGTCAAGACGTTTGTGTTCTTTGCCATTTTAAAGTTTCATTATATCACGTTGTCTTCTTGTGTTTGTTATGAAGTTAAAATGTTCAACTCATGAATTGTTGGTTCAAGTGTGAACTGATCGCTACCGATCTTCCTATAGCTCAGTGCTCTTCAAGTGATGTGTCCAGACACAGTAGTGTGTCGCATGCAGGGTGTAGGTGTGGTCAGGTCCTTGTCGTGTGACGTGGTCAGGTGCTTGTCGTGTGACTAGTGTTGGCAAAAAGCAATCTAAGACTCAATATATACATATATTTTCTGTGTCATTCAAACAGAATACCTAGAGCCTTGATCTATTAATAATGTTGTGTGCTTGCGTGTGTTCAATGTTCAGAACACATTTTATTTCTTTGTGTCTCAATTACAATACATTTGGTATAAACTTATTTTGTACATCCCTATTATTGAAATTCTTGCTAATCAAAACTCGTCCAGTCAGTGAGACATAACAGCATTTTGCGTCTGTTTTTTTTATGCACAGGAGCGGATTAGGTTTCCCAGCCGCCGTAGATCTGTCTTTTCCCTTTCAGATCTGTCTTTTCCTTTTCACCAATATCAATATCCCCCCCCCCCCACCAACCAACCTCCTCATCTCGCATCTCCTTGTTCACTTCCGTTTTACCATTACGTCGTCATCGATGATCTGGATAAAAACTGGAAAATATTTGTGCAAACCCACATACCAACTAATAAATGAATATGCAGTGGCGTAGCTGGGGGTGGGTGCGGACCGCACCGGGTCACACCATGTCAGGGGGGTGACACCAAATTGAAAAAGTGCATATTTACAGAGAACACACTGCTCGACCTAACCGAATTTCATAATAGGATAACCGATCACACGTAAATAACCAATCCAGATGCGTGGTAGATTAAAAGTTCAAGGGTAATGTGTCAGAAATAAGGCAACCCTATAATTAGATCGTAGCTATATTTATCATAATTCTGAGAAATAAACTTTCCATTGTCACTACATATGATGTGGTCGGGTGATATTGACACCAAATACGATGTGGTCGGGTGATTCTAAGTACACGAATCAAATCGGTAAAAATCAAAAAATGATTTTTTAAACCCATTAATAAGGTTAACAAAACAGTTCCATACAAAATTTGTTAATATATTTCAATAATTAATTTAAATGTATGTTATTATTATTATTTTTTTTTTTGAAATCCAAATATATCGAAACCCAGAAATACTAAAAATAAAAATAATAATTTCGCCGATTCTTCACTAGCACCGCCCCTTAACATTTGAGCATGATTGACAAGTTTTCAGCCTTGAAGTGCAGGAAAGGAAAGTTTATAATGAAATAAATTAAATGTAAAAATCATCTATAACTTAACGTTGTTACAGATCTTTAAAACCATTGACATCCTGAAACTTTACTTGATTTGTTGTGCTTCTTGATATTGTTATGCTGTGGACTTCTCTTAACATCGCGGAAGTCGGTGCCGGGGGGTGGGGGGTGGGGGGGGGTGGCTGACACCATGAGTTTTCCGCACCGGGTGACACCAATTCTAGCTACGCCACTGGGGACATGTACAATGGGGCACACACGTGCCAGTGGAAACTGCTATACAAGAACACACACAAAAAATGAAGACACCCGTACATGGACAGACGCCAACCAATGAGCAAGACACTTAGTCTGAAAACACAATGTGCTTTAATTTGTGAAATAGTACATCAATCAATGTCATACCCCCAGAGTACACAGTACACGCAAGAGTTGAAGTACTAAAGTATTGGGGAGATACTCGAAATAAATACTGCATTCATCTTGCATTAAATCATTTTTTAAAAAAAGATGTGTGTGGGGGGGGGGGGGGGAGATATTTAAAATTTAGTGGCAAATACAAAAATGAAAATAGCAAAAGATTTGTTAAAAAAATAAACTAAGAATATATGTTAATGAAGTTATTTCCCAAATTGTTTGTAAAGCGATGGAAATAGTATGAAGTGAAAAATGTTGGGGAAAAAAAATAAAAATTGGAAGTCACATTTTAAAAATATAAAAAAAATTGCCCCCCCCCACCCTTATTTAAATATATTTATCATGACACCTCTTTTATTAATGCATTCTTCATAAAGTATAAAAATAGCATGACCATTGTTTATTAGTAGGATGAAATAGGGATGTATACGCCCGATCCACAGATAATATGATGAGGACATGTAGTTTATGCTCAATTCACACGGTCAAATTTTCGTCAAATTTGTTTCAAATTTTCATCAAATTTCTTATTGAACGCACTATTTTGTTTTACTGAATAGTGCGTTGAAAAGAAATTTGAAGCAAATTTGACCGTGTTAACTGAGCATTCATCAATAGCAGCCGTTTTAATTTGGTGAATACAGAAAAGTCACAAGACAAACATTGCCAATATGCTGATGAGCATTTACACAAACTTAGTACATCTTTGTTGTGGGATCTGCACCGGAAATCATTCAGAGAGAGAATTAGATAGAATTTTTTAAATAAAAAAATTGATGCAAGGGGGTCATTGTGTTTTTTTGTGTGTGGATTAAATGAGCAATCCATGGGTATGCTGGATAATTATTTTTTAATACAAAAAAAGAAGCTGTAATGTTTGTCACAGGACAAGGCCTCTGATAATTTAATCATATAAATAGGAGCCGATTGTAAAAATATGGGAAATTCATCTCTGTTAATGCAGTTAAATAAGTTGTTAGATAAATTGAATTCCTTAATGCATATAGAATTGCGGATTCAAAAAAAATATAAGGAGACACTGCCATATCACAATTCTTGACTTTGATATAAACAAACTACAAATGCATAAGGGATAAACATCCAGACCAAAATTTTGGTTTTGAGAGTCTCATTATGGGTTACCTGGCAATGCTACAAAACCCGTAGGCCAGGGTGGCGTTCAGTGGCCAAGTTGGCAGTTCACTAGTGAATTGCAACTTATCACTGGGCTAACAATAGCATAAAGCAAAGATAAGATCTGTTGCATTGATCTGATAAACATGTCACGAATCTAATGGTAAGTTCCATGCCTGATTAAGCTATGTATAACCAACAAAAAAAAATAATTAAAATCCTAGTTTGTTTGTACAAGACATAAAAACACCGGAAAGGGGTACTTGTACTTTGTGAAGTTAAAAACTTAACTGTTAGCAACCAGTACAGTTTCCACTATAAACAACAACAACAATAATAAAATTCAAATACAAATAATGGCAAAAGAAAGATTCACCTGGAGACAAATGAATATGATTACCCAGAATATACAGACAAAGCTATTCAAGTATTTGGGAAAAAAAAGACAGGGACCAAGGGATATCTAAACCAACTGAAACGATGACCTATTCTATTTGCATAACAATAATTTATAATTTACACCATATAGTTTCAAATTGCATTTCAAATATTTTTTCCCTACTTTTATTTAGTAAAAAAATCTTGTTCAGATACAGAAAAATGCCAACTTTATTTCAAATCAATACAAATCCCTCACAGTTTAGTTAAATAAAGTATAGCAGCAGTATATAGTATATATTTGAACTATCATGAACCCATCTTATTATCTTCCATTGGACCTTGTTGTCCACTTTAATGTTAAATGTATTGTGTAAACATGACAGAAATGACTTAGGATGAATTCTTTAAAGTTCTTAGAACAGGAGGCTGTTTGCGTTCTAAAAAAGGACAAGTTGAATGTTTGCCTACGCGAGATTGTTTATTTGTTACGTTCTCCATCCGGCACACATGAATCGAGTAGTCCCCCCATGGGTAGAGAGAGTCGTCCATTAAAACGTTGTTGTCGAGTGCAACATTAAATGGTTGATTGGCTTGTTTGACTCTCATGTCAGCCTGGTTCTGTTCACAAAGCTTGTATGAGATGGCTTGGCTAGATTCATGGCCTGAAACATGGCTGAAATTTCAGATGTAACGGGCAGGCTCATTGGCTGGTCCAGTATATGTGAAGGGAATGATGATGGCTGATAAATTAATACCCCCCCCCCCCCCCACACTTTTTTTTCATTGTCGCTATCTTTCTGCCACTCATTTTGTGGGAAGGCGGGGTGAAACACTTAACGTATAATACCGCGTATAATGCAATATACTTATACTTCGAACTTCTGCCTTATGTTTTATTTAAAGAGTCCTCGTATATCTGGTTTGAGATGTTATTTATAAGTATAAGCAATTTAACGGGATGAAAGCATTACTGTCACACACGAACAGAACGAGTAGCTTAACCTTAAAGTCACATACGAACAGAACGAATAGCTTGACCTTGACCTTAAAGTTATCCATGCGTTATTGACACACATGAACAGAACGAACAGCTTTTAGTAGATCTGTAATGGATCTGTATCCACACCAGTTTTAGTAGACCTCTATCCACATCTGTTTTAGTAGATCTGTATCCACATCTGTTTTAGTGGATCTTTACCCACGCCTGTTTTAGTAGACCTCTATCCACATCTGTTTTATTAGATCTGTATCCACATCTGTTTTAGAAGATCTGTATCCAAATCTGTTTTAGTGGATCTTTATCCACGCCTGTTTTAGTGGATCTGTATCCACATCTGTTTTTAGCAGATCTTTATCCACATCTGTTTTAATAGATCTTTATCCACACCTGTTTTAGCAGATCTGTATCCACGCCTATTTTAGTAGATCTATCCACATCTGAAGTAACAAAACGTACATACTGTTTCCTATCACCGTGCGTCTCCACCGCTGAGGTTCACCTTCTGACCCGTGAAAATTATCAGCAGTTATCATCAGGAACTCTGTGATGAAAGAGTCTTACTTAACAGCTGAACATGTTTTACAGTCCTTATGTTACACACCTGACAACGCTTCAATGGAAAAAACAGCTCACACATTTCAAGCCATAAATAACATCTCAGACAAGAAATACAAGAATGGACTTGCTATCAACACCCCCCCCCCCCCCCCTGCCGGGCCAACTTTTTTTTGGCTCAGCTTGTCATAAAACAGGAAAATGTCTAACTAGACTATGCTGGATGTTACCATGACAACCATATGTTTTCCAGACCGAAGCAAAGAGACACGTTTTTTTAAAATTCAAATTCATTTAAAAAACTTTTATTATGCAGGTAAAGAAAACAAAACAAGTGAAACACTACAATAAAAATCAGGGAACAAACAAATTCCATGACAGTATCGGAATTTTTTTCACTGTTGCAGGGTGTTGGTGAACGCTGGCTCGCGTGTCACCTTTAACACGCGTGCTCTAAGTTCTATGACAAGACTAATTAAAGTACAGTTCCAGCTCGCATGCATCAAAATGTTTGACTGAAGCTCGTTACATTAGTTTGTGCGTTGTGATGAAAACATAAAGATGAAAACAACAAACGCGTACATTTCTGTGAAGGGTGGAATGAAAAGTCAGTCACCGTCCTAAACAACTGTTTGCGACCATCTTTCTCTTTAAACCAGTGGTTCTTAACACATTCTTTGGAGACCTTTAGTCCCTACGATATTTTTTTTTAAAGTAGCAGAATTGTTGTACAGGATACTTTAAAAAAAAGTTACTAACCTTTAATATTTGTCATTTATTGCAATAAATATATTTCATTTATCTTTTATTCCTAGAAACTGAACCCCGAGATGTAAATATGCCCTGAAATTAAATATACATATGCCCTGAAATTGAATCTAAATATACCCTGAAATTGAATCTAAATAGAGCCTGAAATTAAATCAAAATATAGCCTGAAATTGAATCTAAATATGCCCTGAAATTGAATCTAAATATGCCATGAAATTGAATCGAAATATGCCCTGAAATTGAATCTAAATATGCCCTGAAATTGAATCTAAATATGCACTGAAATTGAATCTAAATATGCACTGAAATTGAATCTAAATATGCCCTGAAATTGAATCTAAATACATCGTGACATTATCATGGGGACCTTTTTTCTTAAGCTCTTCCACTAAGGAACAGGCAGAAGGACATTAAAACTTGAAGGTGCTCAGGTTTGGGCAGGCGTATTTGGGAAACACTGCATTGTGCCATATCATCACCATCTTCGACATATCATCACCATCTTCGACATATCATCACCATCTTCGACATATCATCACCATCTTCGACATATTATCACCATCTTCGACATATCATCACCATCTTCGACATACCATCACCATCTTCGACATATCATCACCATCTTCGACATACCATCACCATCTTCGACATACCATCACCATCTTCGACATACCATCACCATCTTCGACATATCATCACCATCTTCGACATACCATCACCATCTTCGACATATCATCACCATCTTCGACATACCATCACCATCTTCGACATACCATCACCATCTTCGACATACCATCACCATCTTCGACATACCATCACCATCTTCGACATATCATCACCATCTTCGACATATCATCACCATCTTCGACATATCATCACCATCTTCGACATATCATCACCATCTTCGACATATCATATACAAAATGTAAATCTTAGGATTACCATTCGATTAAATGGTTTATTCTATGTAAATGATATAACAATAGTCAATATTTTATTTCATGAAATTTTGACTATTTTTAAAGTTTAAAAAAAACTGCTAAAAAACATAAATTATTTATGAATATACACAATTAATGTATCTTATATAATTGACATAACACTGGCTTCTAAATAAAAAGATGCTTCTAACACAGGAAATAAATACAGAAAATTGTGCTTGGCAATTGTTCCCTGGCAGTAAAAGCGGAACTAATGATTAGTAATAATGAACACAGTTGAAATTCATTAAAAGCATACATTGAAAAAAAAAAGAAAATTATTTCACTTATGTGTAAAACAAGAGCATGTGTTATCCAGAAAAAAAATGAAAAGAAACTTTTATATACAAGGGGTGGCCATTTATGCATATTAATGATCTTACTTCCGTGTCTGTGTCTGCTAAAGTCTCTCCCTTTGTGAAGAATATAATCGATAAATTTATAGCTATTAACATCTGAGTCGATTTGTTTGATTTAAAGTATGTATTGACATGATCTTCTCTCTGTGCCAGCTGCGGGAGAAATGCAGGGAACAACATATGCCTCTATACATCGCTTTTGTCGACCTCACTAAAGCTTTTGATATTGTCAGCAGAAGCGGCCTTTTCCAGGTCCTAAAAATATAGGCTGCCCAACACGTCTGCTTAACATCATCAAGCAGTTTCACGATAACATGCAGGACAGAGTGTGTTATAATGGTGCCACCTCAGAGGATTTTCCAGTAGGTAGTGGAGTAAAGCAGGGCTTCGTGCTGGCTCCTACTTTATTTGCAATCTTCTTCTCATCTTACTCCAGTATACCTTCAAGAACGACAGCGAGGGGATATACATCCACACTAGAGCTGAAGGGAGATTATTCAACATTACCCGCCTTAGAGTTAGAGCTAAGATCAAAATATGAAAGGTCATGCTACGCGAGTTCTTATTTGCAGATGAAGCCACTTTAATATCTAACTCAGCAGACGGCCTGCAGAGCCTTGTATCCAGCTTATCCGCTGCCTGCAAAGAGCTTGGCCTGATCATTAGCTTAGCTGACTCCCTCCCCACTATCTCAATTGACGACTGCGACTTGGATGCTGTTGACAGTTTTACATATCTGGGATCGAACATTTTGAGCACCCTCTCAATGGAGGATGAGATAAGTGGTAGGATAGGGAAGACCAACTGTCATGGCTAGACTGAATAAAAGTGTCTGGTTCAATGCTAAACTCACAACAAGATCTAAGCTGCAGGTATACCAGGCCTGCGTACTGGGCACACTCATCTACGGATGCGAGTCTTGGACCACATACACCAGGCACGAAAGAAGGCTCAATGGCTTCCACCTCAGATGCCTGCGCCGCATCCTTGACATCAAATGGCAAGAAGAAGTCCTCAACACGGATGTCCTGTCTCAAACAAATATGTGCAGCGTCCAAGCCATATTAATCCAAAGACGCCTCCGTTGGCTTGGGCACGTTAAGCGAATGCAACCTGGTCGCATACCCAAGGACGTGCTATACAGCGAGCTGGCCACAGGGAAAAGATCGGTTGGACGGCCTCGTGTCAGATACATAGAAATATGCAGAAGAGATATGAAGGCGGACAACATCGACATCTTAATGGGAGGACATTGCGGAGGATCGATCCACATGGCGGGACATCGTGAAGGAAGGATCACTATGTGCCGAGGAGTAAAACAGCTGTAAAAAGCGCGCAGAGAAAGGCCAGAAAACACTGCTCCACGGCATTCGTGTGTGGGACATGTAAAAGAGACTTCCACTCGAGGATTGGTCCCACTAGCCACACAAAGAGATGAAATCTAAAAAGATAAATCTATCGTCTCTTGTAGACGGAAAGATGCCACACAAGTGAGTCGAATATATTTTCTTTCTTGCGAGCAAATTTATGCAGATAAAGCAGTTGATGTGTTATCCTGGGAAGAGCTCACCCCCCCCCCCCAAAATCTATTGTTTCCTCTTTTCTCTATTACATTATGGGAGTCCCTGGTGAAAGAAAAACGGCCCAATGCTATTTCTTCGTGTCCTTTTTCAAGCCTTCGCTGACATTTGGCGGGTCATTTCCTTTTACTTAATAATTTGATCGCTGGCTAATAAATCGGGAGTCCAGGTGTCCCAACATTTTATACATAAACTTGAGGGGGGGGGAGGGTAACTGTCATCAGAAGACATGCTTTTGACTGCTGGTTGTTGGATGGTAAGAGTCAGATAGGTGGATGGTAAGAAAATGGTAGGTGTATTGTAGGAGTCTTTGGTGGATTGAGGAACATGATAGGGGGATGGTAGGAGACTAGTAGGTGGATGGTATGGGCCTTGCATGTAGATGGAAACTGGTAGGTGGATGATATGAGTCTGGTAGGTGGATGATATGAGTCTGGTAGGTGGATGATATGAGTCTGGTAGGTGGATGGTATGGGCCTGGTAGGTGGATGATATGAGTCTGGTAGGTGGATGGTATGAGTCTGGTAGGTGGATGAAATGAGTCTGGTATGTGGATGGTATGGGCCTGGTAGGTGGATGATATGAGTCTGGTAGGTGGATGGTATGAGTCTGGTAGGTGGATGATATGAGTCTGGTAAGTGGATGGTATATGTCTGGTAGGTGGATGATATGAGTCTATTAGGTGGATGATATGAGTCTGGTAGGTGGATGGTATGAGCCTGGTATGTGGATACTATGAGTCTGGTAGGTGGATGACAGGAGCATGGTATTGGACTTGTAAGTCGATGGTAGGGGCCTTTAAAATTGGTGGTATGGGCGTTGTAAGGGGGATGGTAAGGGAATGTAGGAGCCTGATATGTGGATTGAAAGGGCCCTTTAGGCGGATAGTAGGAGCATGGTAGCTGGATGATAGGAGCATTGTAGGGGCCTTGTAGGTGGATGTTAGGACCATGGCAGGCTCAGTGTAGAAGGATGGTTGAATCCTGCTAGTAAGATGGTTGAATCCTGCTAGTAAGATGTTTGAATCCTGCTAGCAAGATGGTTGAATTACAATGGGGACCTGTTAAAAATGGCAGGTAATTGTAAAGGGCACTTTAGGGGAATTTTAGGGGCAAGATTGGGGCATGCTAGTTGTATGTTAGGGGCATTGTAGATCTACTACATAGGTAGAGCCTAGAGAGAACACCCATGTGCAATAATTTGGTCCACCAATAATAATAATTTTAAAAAATTTAAAAAAAAGAAATCATGGAGATTAGACCTTAAGATTAGACCTTAAGATTTGACCTTAAGATTAGACCTAAAGATTAGACCTTAAGATTATACCTTAAGATTTGACCTAAAGATTATACCTTAAGATTAGACCTAAAGATTAGACCTTAAGATTAAACCTAAAGATAAAACCTTAAGATTAGACCTTAAGATTAGACCTAAAGATTAGATCTAAAGATTAGACCTTAAGATTAGACCTAAAGATTAGACCTTAAGATTAGACCTTAAGATTAGACCTTAAGATTAGACCTTAAGATTAGACCTTAAGATTAGACCTTAAGATTAGACCTTACAATTAGACCTTAAGATAAGTGTAAAGAAGCCGCGTCTAAATAAATTTAAAAAACCAAACAACGTATTTCCAACAGAAATGGAGGCAATGGAGGAAACAAAAACCAGCCCAAAAAAGAAAAGGAGAAAGTTACCTACTGCATCGAGGATGAGAGAGTGAACGAAAGCAATGAGGGACGCAGCTGGAAATGAAGGAAATGAAGCTCTGGACCAAACTGGAATTTCAAAATAAAAAATAGCGACCCAAGGCCATTCCCCGAGAACAGATGAATCATCATCAGGTCCCGTAGTCCTTCGACCGTTGGGGCGCCACAGATGACATGTACACTATTCTTCTCCATTCCTCTCGGTCTTCTGCCCTACGCATAGCATCGCCTAGTTTTAATCCAGTCCATTCTTTGATATTATCTTCCCATATTTTTCTTTGTCTTCCTCTTCTTCTCCCTCCTAGAAAAGATGAATATCAAATGGTAAAACAAACTTATAATTTGATGTAGAAACTGGAATATTGGAAGGAGGGGGGGGGGCGCTTTTTATCAAACAATTTTGATTGACCAGATTTAAATTGTATTCCAGCACGCGCGGGTTAGGGGATGATTGCTAAATATGAAGCACCGAAATTCTGTGGGATTCAGTTCTTCCAAAATACTAAATGTTTTTATAAATATCGCCGATTTTAATTAGGTGTTTTCAACCAAGTTTTACGACTCGACATTTCAGTGCGTGTCAAGGTGAAGATCGTTGATGCGTGTGAGAATCCGATGCAATGGCGTGCCCTTCGCCCTTAACCAAAAAGAAAAAAAGCAGCAGACGATAGTGTTGACAATTCTGTGTACCGTGTTACTGTAAGTAAGCCTCACTTGTATAGTTACCGTAATTGTTTTTTTGTTTTTGCAGTTTAAATATAAAAAATTGTGAGTAGTTTGTAAAACAAAAGTAGAATTAAAATGTATTTTCTATTGTTAACAACTTTAAAACGATAGGGGACGAACAGATGTATACGAGTAAAATAATGTTAAAAAATGAAAGTCCATCCTATGTCCCTCACCGAACCAATATGAGTCACATTATCAACACAAAAGAGTCTTATTTCATCAGATTTATTTGTCAAAATATCACAATATGGCACAGCCTCACTGACCAGTGACCACATGTATAGTTCCTCCCGGACTGGTTACCGAAATTCAAGGGCAGTTCTAGAACTGTAAGGAATAACTCTAGGTCAGACAGGATAATGTTGGGGGGACATCCTCGCCAGCAATGCACGTGACGCAGAACGGTCGGGTCAAGGACGACAAAAGCCGATGACACACTTGCAAACATCGTGCTGTTTCCTGAGCAGCCGCTGGCCCCTCACAGCAGACGCAAAAAAAACCAAACGTCGCCATCTTGGGGAAAGTGGCAGACGACGTCAAGAAGAAAAGGAGAGTTTCAAACTCCGAGGAGCTGTGACCTTCACCTTGGTATGAGATTGTTTATGTGGTTCGCCGGCATGACCATGCGGTGAAGCGAGCCGCGTCGTTTCTTGCAATGGCAGGTGAGAATTCTCCAGAAGGTTCGCCGGAAGTTGACGTTGCACAGCGCGTAGCACAGCGGGTTGATGGTGCTGTTGATGTAGCACAACCAATATCCTGGGTGGAAGAGAAGAACAAGAAAAGTTGTTTGCCAATAGTCATTTTTAATTAGGAGGTTAAATTAGGAGGTTAAATCAAGAGGTTAAATTAGGAGGTTCAATAAGGAGATTCAATTAGGAGGTTCAAATAGGAGTTTAAATTAGGAGGTTAAATTAGGAGGTTAAATTAGGAGGTTAAATTAGGAGGTTCAAATAGGAGGTTAAATTAGGAGGTTAAATTAGGAGGTTTAAATAGGAGGTTAAATTAGGAGGTTAAATTAGGAGGTTAAATCAAGAGGTTAAATTAGGAGGTTCAATTAGGAGGTTAAATTAGGAGGTTAAATTAGGAGGTTAAATTAGGAGGTTAAATTAGGAGGTTAAATTAGGAGGTTAAATTAGGAGGTTAAATTAGGAGGTTAAATTAGGAGGTTAAATTAGGAGGTTAAATCAAGAGGTTAAATTAGGAGGTTCAATAAGGAGGTTCAATTAGGAGGTTAAATTAGGAGGTTAAATTAGGAGGTTAAATTAGGAGGTCCAAATAGGAGGTTAAATTAGGAGGTTAAATTAGGAGGTTAAATTAGGAGGTTAAATTAGGAGGTTAAATTAGGAGGTTAAATTAGGAGGTTAAATTAGGAGGTTAAATTAGAAGGTTAAATTAGGAGATTAAATTAGGAGGTTAAATTAGGAGGTTAAATTAGGAGGTTAAATTAGGAGGTTCAATTAGGAGGTCCAATTAGGAGGTTAAATTAGGAGGTTAAATTAGGAGGTTAAATTAGGAGGATTAAACAAAGAAAGAAGCAGACCATAAAACAAACACAATTTAATCAGAAGATGTTAATAAAATTATTGTTCGATTGTCGCGATTCCGAAATTGTGTGATTGTAAACGAACCGTCCAGTTACGTCACCCACGTCTTCTTTCTGGTCTGATGGTGCTTGACAACACAATTTTAAGGGGGTCGGTTGTAAAAAGTTTATAAAAATATGAAACGACTATTTACTTCTTTTTGACACGGCTTTAAAAGGGAGGCGGGAAGAGGGTCAATTTAATTTTTCCGGTGAACTTTGACCTGCCAATAGAGCACCAACGTTGATAAAAACACCAAAGTCAATAACTGAGCTTGTTTCTTGCACAAACCGTTTGTAAAGAAATGACTGTGAGCACAAGAGTGAGCTGGGCAGGTAGTAATGTGTCGCGCCTACTCCCCTTTACATAACCACAAAAGCCGCAGTGTATATAGTAGCTTTTGCAATGGAAATTATTACATCACTAGCATCATGATACAACAGTCGTTTTATATCTCTAGCACCATGATACATCAGTAGTTTGATATCCCTAGCACCATGATACATCAGTAGTTTGATATCCCTAGCACCATGATACAACAGTCGTTTTATATCTCTAGCACCATGATACATCAGTAGTTTGATATCCCCAGCACCATGATACAGCAGTAGTTTGATATCTCTAGCACCATGATACAACAGTAGTTTTATATCTCTAGCACCATGATACAACAGTAGTTTGATATCTCTAGCACCATGATCAATGTTCCCTCTAAGGTTTGCAGGTTCGTGTGCAAAATCATAAAGTTGTGTGCAAAGTTTTACTTTCCAGAGTGCAGCGTACCTGTTCGAATGTATTTTTATAAAAATTTGCTGCGCGGATGCTCAAAACTGCTGCGCGGCATCTGTGAGGTAGCTGCGCGCTCGCGCAGCCGCGCAGCTTAAAGGGAACATTGACCATGATACCACAGACGTCGATTAAAACATTTTAATTTTTATCCGGACGATATAGTTATTTTTTTCTCTACCGATCTCCCTCTCGTGTTAAGGGTAAACAAAAACCATTGTGAGCAAGGAAATGAAAAAAAACGTCGAGTGGCAGAAAAAAAAGCAATAACGTTTATCTTTAATATTATTTTTAATAACTATAATAATCTAAAAGAGAAAAGTCTCTTTTCAAACAATTTCACTCTACTCGCATTTCCCTTTTTGTGGACCGTATTTTCTTTTTTTTCTCTTCAAAAAAGTGAAAATTTAAGACTTTCTCGTGCAGTGTTCACCTGGTGAACGGCTGGAAAAGAATACTGGGTGGACGGAAGAGGTTTACACTGCCACTCAAATTATCATGCTTCACCACGCTGGCTTCGTGAAAGGGTGAAATGGCTGATCTCACATCTACTTTTTGATTTGAGGTAAAGAGCTAAGTCACTTTCACCTGGATGTTAAAAGCATTCGTTGCTTAAAAAAGTAAACAGCTCTACTTGTGTCAATAACTTACATATTATAATTTTAATAATATATATATATTTTTAAATTATTAAAACGCACTAAAATTAGAATAAAATATAATTAAAATCTTTAAAAAGTTTTTAAAACTACAGTATTTAATTATTTTTTTTTATCTTCTGCTTTTTAGCAATAGCCACATATCTCGTAAGTTTCCAAAGGAAAGACATGACCATCAACAAATGCATTCTAAAGCAAGACCACGTGGTTTTCAAACTTCAAGCACCTGGTAAATCAAGCTCCCCATTGAACAGAGGCTGAGGGGATGAAGATATGGAGGTGGCACCCCGCCCCTTTGACTCACATATATGAAACCCTCACATAAAACATGGCTGCTCCGCCAATTAGCTCAATAAAGACGCCCCTGGCATACTCAAAGTTTACGAACGTATTTTTTAAAATTTATAAATACAGAATCAAAAAGAGAGAAAAGAAATGATTGCATTGAACTATCCGCGTATGAGAATCTCTTCTTCCAACACTTCACTGTGAGAATCTCTTCTTCCAACACTTCTCTGTGAGAATCTCTTCTTCCAAAACTTCTCTTCGTTTTGTCCCTAGTTAATACAGCTTTGCAATATTAGTTCTAAATGTTTCCAACAATTTTACGAATTCATGGAAATAAAATAAACACTTCAAAAACCACAACACGTCCCTGCAACTCCCCCCTCCCACACACACACACACACTCCCTTCCTTTTTTTTTTCTTTGTAAGAACTCTCGATTTTTCGACACTGAACAAAATGTGTAGAAATGTCTTGTAGATAAAATGAAAAACGGCCAAACGATGAAATAGATGCAGAGCGCCGTCTGTGTATATCTGTCCAGACAAGAAACCTCCACATCAATACCTTTCTTGCCCTCGGCCAAGTTCTCGATCGCTGGCTGTGTGGCTGTGGCTGTGTGGCTATGGCTGTGTGGCTGTGATTCCATCTTCGCAAACTTCTCATCAGAATAAAATGGAGTAACAAAAACTATCTCTTCTCCCCCCCCCCCCCTCCCGCACTTCTGGAGTTTAAAAAAAATGAGTGGTGGCTGGAGACGGCATCCATGTATTGGTGTCAAAAGTGGACACAATCGGTCACGTCCCCAAACGTGACCACTGATAGTGTACTTTACGTGGCCGTCAGAGTGAGCAGTGCGGTGGGGTGATACAATAACATGGTTGGGGGGGGGGCAAGGTCGAGGATAACAATGGCTATTTGGACTCACTTCCTCCAGACTCAGTGATTGGACACTGATGGTCAAATATAACCTGGTTTGGGTGGAGGTGTGGGTTGGGAGGATAGAGTGAACAAGGTCATTCATTCAGACCATATGTTTCGTAAGGATGAGTTCATCGTCAATTTAAAATAAATTGCAATTGGAAGTCGTGTAGCCAGTTTTTACTCTAATTGAGTGTGCGTTAACTTGTGTTAGAAAGTAATAAAATATGCATATATTGGCTTGTTTGTGCTGTAACAATGTGCATATATTGGCTTGTTTGTAATGTAACAATGTGCATATATCGGCTTGTTTGTAATGTAACAATGTGCATATATTGCCTTGTTTGTGCTGTAACAATGTGCATATATTGGCTTGTTTGTAATGTAACAATATGCATATATTGGCTTGTTTGTGATGTAACAATGTGCAAATATTGGCTTGTTTGTAATGTAACAATATGCATATATTGGCTCGTTTGTAATGTAACAAGGTGCATATATTGGCTTGTTTTTAATGTAACAATGTGCAAATATTGACTTGTTTGTAATGTAACACTGTGCATATATTGGCTTGTTTGTAATGTAACAATGTGCATACATTAGTTTGTTTGTTATGTAACAATGTGCATATTGTTGACTTGCTTGTAATGTAACAATGTGCATATATTATTAGCTTGTTTGTAATGTAACAATGTGCATATATTGGCTAGTTTGTAATGGAACAATGTGCATATATTGACTTGTTTGTAATGTTACAATGTGCATATATTGACTTGTTTGTTCTGTAACAATGTGCATATATTGACTTGTTTGTATTGTAACAATGCATGCTGACTTAATGATTCATTCGAATGGTGTTGTCTGAATGCTAGTAAGAATACGGGCCGTGTCTCATCCGTTAGGTCTTAGATAAATAATAGAGTCGCAAGGCTACTGCACCTCACTGTGCACACCAGTGTCTTGCTAGCACGTCGGTTCTCAACCATCGGAAAACACATAGTTATGAAGTAGCCACGAAAATAATTTTATGGTTGTGTTAATACAGGATCGCGGCATTCGGAAGGTTGAGAGCCACTGATCTAGCATATAATCTCACAGGTCATTCGACACTGGCTTCTAACGTTGCAGAATAACAATATTTTGAATATTTCTTAAACAACAGCTTAACGTTTTAAATACTGAATACATAACTAAAGCTGTTGTCTCTTAAATTTCTAATAAAAAACGCGAGGTAATATGGATTTAAGACATTATGGGTAAACATCTCACGCCGTTTGAGGATCAGTTGGGGGACCCTGACTTTGTACAGTAGTTTCACGAGCGCATCTACAGACAAGTCCACGAAACTAAACAGATCAGACGCCCCCCCCCCTTTCCCCGCCCCCGCACCGGTCCTCTAGACCAGCTGTCAGTGAAATCTTCGGCCACACTGGTAGCGAGTGTCCATTGATCCCCTTCAGTGTTTACATTTCATTAAGTCGTGTCCACTCGGGGGCCCCGTGTCCAAACAAACCCCCGTGGAGTAAACCTGTTGGTAGATTCTTCAAGAACTTCCAGTGGTTGATTCAATTTAAAAGCATGCCAAGTGGGGGCGGAGTGGGGGCGTATAGATGAGTGGGGGCGAATAGGTGAGTGGGGGCGAATAGGTGAGTGGGGGGCGAATAGGTGAGTGGGGGCGAATAGGTGAGTGGGGGCGTATAGATGAGTGGGGCGAATAGGTGAGTGGGGGCGAATAGGTGAGTGGGGGCGAATAGGTGAGTGGGGGCGAATAGGTGAGTGGGGCGAATAGGTCAGTGGGAACGAATAGGTCAGTGGGGCGAATAGATGAGTGGGGACGAATAGGTGAGTGGGGCGAATAGGTGAGTGGGGGCGAATAGGTGAGTGGGGGCTAATAGGTGAGTGGGGCGAATAGGTGAGTGGGGGCGAATAGATGAGTGGGGGTGAATAGATGAGTGGGGACGAATAGGTGAGTGGGGCGAAAAGGTGAGTGGGGGCGAATAGGTGAGTGGGGGCGAATAGATGAGTGGGGGCGAATAGATGAGTGGGGCTAATAGGTGAGTGGGGGCGAATAGGTGAGTGGGGGCGAATAGGTGAGTGGGCGCTAATAGGTGAGTTAGGGCCTAAAGGTGAGTGGGACTAATAGGTGAGTGGGGCTAATAGGTGAGTGGGGGCGAATAGGCTAGTGGGGGCGAATAGGTGAGTGGGGGCGAATAGGTGAGTTGGGGCCTAAATGTGAGTGGGGCTAATAGGTGAGTGGGGCGAATAGGTGAGTGGGGGCGAATAGGTGAGTGGGGGCGAATAGATGAGTGGGGGCGAATAGATGAGTGGGGCTAATAGGTGAGTGGGGGCGAATAGATGAGTGGGGGCGAATAGGTGAGTGGGCGCTAATAGGTGAGTTAGGGCCTAAAGGTGAGTGGGACTAATAGGTGAGTGGGGCTAATAGGTGAGTGGGGGCGAATAGGCTAGTGGGGGCGAATAGGTGAGTGGGGGCTAATAGGTGAGTGGGGGCGAATAGGTGAGTGGGGGCGAATAGGTGAATGGGGGCTAATAGGTGAGTGGGGGCGAATAGGTGAGTGGGGGCGAATAGGTGAGTTGGGGCCTAAATGTGAGTGGGGCTAATAGGTGAGTGGGGCTAATAGGTGAGTGGGGGCGAATAGGTGAGTGGGGGCGAATAGGTGAGTGGGGGCGAATAGGTGAGTGGGGGCGAATAGGTAAGTTGGGGCGAATAGGTGAGTGGGGGCGAATAGGTGAATGGGGGCTAATAGGTGAGTGGGGGCGAATAGGTGAGTGTGGCGAATAGGTGAGTGGGGCTAATAGGTGAGTGGGGGCGAATAGGTGAGTGGGGTTAATAGGTGAGTGGGGGCGAATAGGTGAGTGGGGGCGAATAGGTGAGTGGGGCTAATAGGTGAGTGGGGCTAATAGGTGAGTGGGGCTAATAGGTGAGTTGGGGCGAATAGGTGAGTGGGGGCGAATAGGTGAGTGGGGGCGAAAAGGTGAGTGGGGACGAATAGGTGAGTGGGGCTAATAGGTGAGTGGGGGCGAATAGGTGAGTAGGGGCGAATAGGTGAGTGGGGGCGAATAGGTGAGTAGGGGCGAATAGGTGAGTGGGGGCGAATAGGTGAGTGGGGGCGAATAGGTGAGTTGGGGCGAATAGGTGAGTGGGGCTAATAGGTGAGTGGGGCTAATAGGTGAGTGGGGGCGAATAGGTGAGTGGGGACGAATAGGTGAGTGGGGACGAATAGGTATGTGGGGGCGTATAGATGAGTGGGGCTAATAGGTGAGTGGGGGGCGAATATGTGAAATGGGGCGTATAGATGAGTGGGGCTAATAGGTAAGTGGGGGCGTATAGATAAGTGGGCTAATAGGTGAGTGGGGGCGAATAGGTGAGTTGGGGCGTATAGATGAGTGTGGCTAATAGGTGAGTGGGGGCGAATATGTGAGTGGGGCTAATAGGTGAGTGGGACTAATAGGTGAGTGGGGGCGAATAGGTGAGTGGGGACGAATAGGTGAGTGGGGACGAATAGGTATGTGGGGGCGTATAGATGAGTAGGGCTAATAGGTGAGTGGGGGGCGAATAGGTGAAATGGGGCGTATAGGTGATTGGGGCGAATAGGTGAGTTGGGGCGTATAGATAAGTGGGCTAATAGGTGAGTGGGGGCAAATAGGTGAGTGGGGACGAATAGGTGAGTGGGGCTAATAGGTGAGTGGGGCCGAATAGATGAGTGGGGCTAATAGGTGAGTGGGGCTAATAGATGAGTGGGGGCGTATAGATGAATGGGGCTAATAGGTGAGTTGGGTCGTATAGATGAGTGGGGAACTATAGATGAGTGGGGCTAATATGTGAGTTGGGGCATATAGATGAGTGGGGGCGTATAGATATGTGGGGCTAATAGGTGAGTTGGGGCGTATAGATGAGTGGGGCTAATAGGTGAGTTGGGGCGTATAGATGAGTGGTGGCGTATAGATGAGTGGGGCTAATAAATGAGTTGGGGCCTAAACGTGAGTGGGGGCGAATAGATGAGTGGGGCTAATAGGTGAGTTGGGGCCTAAAGGTGAGTGGGGGCGAATAGATGAGTGGGGCTAATAGGTAAGTTGGGCCGAAAGGTGAATGGGGACGAATAGATGAGTGGGGGCGAATAGGTGAGTAAGGGCGAATAGGTGAGTGGGGGCGAATAGGTGAGTGGGGGCGAATAGGTGAGTGGGGGCGAATAGGTGAGTGGGGCTAATAGGTGAGTGGGGGCGAATAGATGAGTAGGGACGAATATGTGAGTGGGGGCGAATAGGTGAGTGGGGCTAATAGGTGAGTGGGGACGAATAGGTGAGTGGGGGCGAATAGGTGAGTGGGCGCTAATTGGTGAGTTGGGGCGAAAATGTGAGTGGGGCTAATAGGTGAGTGGAGCTAATAGGTGAGTGGGGACGAATAGGTGAGTGGGGACGAATAGGTGAGTGGGGGCGAATAGGTGAGTGGGGGCGAATAGATGAGTGTGGCTAATAGGTGAGTGGGGACGAATAGGTGAGTGGGGGCGAATAGGTGAGTGAGGGCGAATAGATGAGTGGGGGCGAATAGGTGAGTTGGGGCGTATAGATGAGTGGGCTAATAGGTGAGTGGGGGCGAATAGGTGAGTTGGGGCGTATAGATGAGTGGGCTAATAGGTGAGTGGGGACGAATAGGTGAGTGGGGACAAATAGGTGAGTGGGAGCGAATAGGTGAGTGGGGGCGAATAGGTAAATGGGGGCTAATAGGGGAGTGGGGGCGAATAGGTGAGTGTGGGCGAATAGGTGAGTGGGGCGAATAGGTGAGTGGGGCTAATAGGTGATTGGGGGCGAATAGGTGAGTGGGGTTAATAGGTGAGTGGGGGCGAATAGGTGAGTGGGGGCGAATAGGTGAGTGGGGCTAATAGGTGAGTGGGGCTAATATGTGAGTGGGGCTAATAGGTGAGTGGGGGCGAATAGGTGATTGGGGGCGAATAGGTGAGTGGGGGCGAAAAGGTGAGTGGGGCTAATAGGTGAGTGGGGCTAATAGGTGAGTGGAGGCGAATAGGTGAGTGGGGGCGAATAGGTGAGTGGGGGCGAATAGGTGAGTTGGGGCGAATAGGTGAGTGGGGCTAATAGGTGAGTGGGGCTAATAGGTGAGTGGGGACGAATAGGTGAGTGGGGGCGTATAATTGAGTGGGGCTAATAGGTGAGTGGGGGGCGAATAGGTGAAATGGGGCGTATAGATGAGTGGGGCTAATAGGTAAGTGGGGGCGTATAGATGAGTGGGGACAATAGGTGAGTGGGGGCGAATAGGTGAGTTGGGGCGTATAGATGAGTGTGGCTAATAGGTGAGTGGGGGCGTATAGATGAGTGGGGCTAATAGGTGAGTGGGGGCGAATAGGGGAGTTGGGGCGTATAGATGAGTGGGCTAATAGGTGAGTGGGGGCAAATAGGTGATTGGGGACGAATAGGTGAGTGGGGCTAATAGGTGAGTGGGGCCGAATAGATGAGTGGGGCTAATAGGTGAGTGGGGCTAATAGATGAGTGGGGGCGTATAGATGAATGGGGCTAATAGGTGAGTTGGGGCGTATAGATGAGTGGGGGCGATAGATGAGTGGGGCTAATAGGTGAGTTGGGGCTTACAGATGAGTGGGGGCGTATAGATGAGTAGGGGCGTATAGATAAGTGGGGCTAATAGGTGATTTGGGGCGTATAGATGATTGGGTGCGTTTAGATAAGTGGGGCTAATAGGTGAGTTGGGGCGTATAGATGAGTGGGGCTAATAGGTGAGTTGGGGCGTATAGATGAGTGGTGGTGTATAGATGAGTGGTGCTAATAAATGAGTTGGGGCCTAAACGTGAGTGGGGGCGAATAGATGAGTGGGGCTAATAGGTGATTTGGGGCCTATAGGTGAGTGGGGGCGAATAGGTGAGTGGGGGCGAATAGATGAGTGGGGCTAATATGTAAGTTGGGCCGAAAGGTGAGTGGGGACGAATAGATGAGTGCGGGCGTATAGATAAGTGGGGCTAATAGGTGAGTTGGGGCGTATAGATGATTGGGGGCATATAGATGAGTGGGGCTAATAGGTGAGTTGGGGCGTATAGATGAGTGGGGCTAATAGGTGAGTTGGGGCGTATAGATGAGTGGTGGCGTATAGATGAGTGGGGCTAATAAATGAGTTGGGGCCTAAACGTGAGTGGGGGCGAATAGATGAGTGGGGCTAATAGGTGAGTGGGGGCCTAAAGGTGAGTGGGGGCGAATAGATGAGTGGGGCTAATAGGTAAGTTGGGCCAAAAGGTGAGTGGGGACGAATAGATGAGTGGGGGCGAATAGGTGAGTGGGGGCGAATAGGTGAGTGGGGGCGAATAGGTGAGTGGGGGCGAATAGGTGAGTGGGGGCGAATAGGTGAGTGGGGCTAATAGGTGAGTGGGGGCGAATAGATGAGTAGGGACGAATAGGTGAGTGGGGGCGAATAGGTGAGTGGGGCTAATAGGTGAGTGGGGACGAATAGGTGAGTGGGAGTGGCGAATAGGTGAGTGGGGGCGAATAGGTGAGTGGGGCTAATAGGTGAGTGGGGCTAATAGGTGAGTAGGGACGAATAGGTGAGTGAGGACGAATAGGTGAGTGGGTGTGAATAGGTGAGTTGGGGCGAATAGATGAGTGTGGCTAATAGGTGAGTGGGGACGAATAGGTGAGTGGGGGCGAATAGGTGAGTGAGGGCGAATAGATTTGTGGGGGCGAATATGTGAGTGGGGACGAATAGGTGAGTGGGGACGAATATGTGAGTGGGAGCGAATAGGTGAGTAGGGGCGAATAGGTGAGTGGGGACGAATAGGTAAGTGGGGACGAATAGGTGAGTGGTGGCGAATAGGTGAGTTGGGGCCTAAAGGTGAGTGGGGGCGAATAGGTGAGTGGGGGCGAATAGGTGATTTGGGGCTAATAGGTGAGTTGGGGCCTAAAGTTGAGTGGGGACGAATAGATGAGTGGGGCTAATAGTTGAGTGGGGCTAATAGGTGAGTGGGGGCAAATAGATGAGTGGTGACGAATAGGTGAGTGGGGGCGAATAGGTGAGTGGGGGCGAATAGGTGAGTGGGTACGAATAGGTGAGTGGGGACGAATAGGTGAGTGGGGGCGAATAGGTGAGTGGGGACGAATAGGTGAGGGGGGACGAATAGGTGAGTGGGGGCGAATAGGTGAGTGGGGACGAATAGGTGAGTGGGGGCGAATAGGTGAGTGGGGGCGAATATGTGAGTGGGGACGAATAGGTGAGTGGGGGCGAATAGGAGAGTTGGGGACGAATAGGTGAGTGGGGACGAATAGGTGAGTGGGGACGAATAGGTGAGTGGGGACGAATAGGTGAGTGGGGGCGAATAGGTGAGTGAGGGCGAATAGGTGAGTGGGGGCGAATAGGTGAGTGGGGGCGAATAGGTGAGTGGGGACGAATAGGTGAGTGGGGGCGATTAGGTGAGTGGGGCTAAAAGGTGAGTTGGGGCGAATAGGTGAGTGGGGCTAATAGGTGAGTGGGGCTATTAGGTGAGTTGGGCTAATAGGTGAGTGGGGGCGAATAGGTGAGTGGGGGCGAAAAGTTGAGTGGGGCTAATAGGTGAGTGGGGCTAATAGGTGAGTGGGGGCGAATAGGTGAGTGGGGGCGAAAAGGTGAGTGGGGCTAATAGGTGAGTGGGGCTAATAGGTGAGTGGGGGCGAATAGGTGAGTGGGGGCGAATAGGTGAGTGGGGGCGAATAGGTGAGTGGGGGCGAATAGGTGAGTGGGGACGAATAGGTGAGTGGGGGCGATTAGGTGAGTGGGGCTAAAAGGTGAGTTGGGGCGAATAGGTGAGTGGGGCTATTAGGTGAGTTGGGCTAATAGGTGAGTGGGGGCGAATAGGTGAGTGGGGGCGAAAAGTTGAGTGGGGCTAATAGGTGAGTGGGGCTAATAGGTGAGTGGGGGCGAATAGGTGAGTGGGGGCGAAAAGGTGAGTGGGGCTAATAGGTGAGTGGGGCTAATAGGTGAGTGGGGGCGAATAGGTGAGTGGGGGCGAATAGGTGAGTGGGGGCGAATAGGTGAGTGGGGGCGAATAGGTGAGTGGGGGCGAATAGGTGAGTGGGGGCGAATAGGTGAGGGGGGGCGAATAGGTGAGTGGGGGCGAATTGGTGAGTGGGGGCGAATAGGTGAGTGGGGCTAATAGGTGAGTGGGGGCGAATAGATGAGTAGGGACGAATAGGTGAGTGGGGACGAATAGGTGAGTTGGGACGAATAGTTGAGTGGGGGACGAATAGGTGAGTGGGGGCTAATAGGTGAGTGGGGGCGAATAGGTGAGTGGGGCTAATAGGTGAGTGGGGGCGAATAGGTGAGTGGGGGCGAATAGATGAGTGGGGGCGAATAGATGAGTGGGGGTATAGGTGAGTTGGGGCGTAAAGGTGAGTGGGGGTGAATATATGAGTGGGGCTAATAGGTGAGTGGGGGGATGTGCGTGGTGGCTGAGAAGGTGAGGTGTTTCATACATTGTATCCCTGTAGATGTTGTATTCCTGTAGATTTTGTATCCCCGTAGATGTTGTATCCCTGTAGATGTTGTATCCCTGTAGATGTTGTATCCCTGTAGATGTTGTATTCCCGTAGATGTTGTATTTCCGTAGATGTTGTGTTCCCTTAGATGTTGTATTCCAGTAGATGTTGTATCCACATACATATTATATCCTCAAAGTATTAAAGTTGCTACGTTCAATACACGTCATCACTTTGTTATTTGGACCCGAGCATCTGTTCCCTCGTGTATTAACATGAAACGGTAGAGATGAACAAAGAGATCTGGTCTCTTGTCTTGTCTCCCAATCATAGAGACTGAACAGATCTGGTCTCTTGTCTTGTCTCCCAACTATAGAGAGACCTACCAACAGGCCACAACCTTTACCCTTGTAGATCTGGTGGGGGCTCTATGGAAGGGGACAGCACTGTCCAAGGATGAGTCACATGCATGGAGTCAATTATCGTCTACAAAGTCGGTGAGTGCAAATATCAATCCAACTGATAAAGAGTGACGAATCTGCTTTGTCATTAGTTAGGAGACGTCTTTCAGACGGGACAAAACTAATGTTTTACAGACGGGGAAAAAAAAGTCGTAGAAAAAGGGGGCAACTTTTTGATCATGGGATGTGAGGCACTAGGGGGCAACAGTTTCTTATAAAGATCTAGTTTACAGCTGCCATCAAGTCTTCTTTGATTGTCTGACCATGGCTTGTTCTTTTCCTAGAAGAAATGGAACTGCCCTCACATAAAAGTGATATCAGGCATGAATAGACCTTTCGGGTCACGGCCACAAGTCGGTGAACTATAAGTTATTAGCGTTGCTTTATTTGAAGATATCTGAAAGCGAAATTGAGTGAGTACTGCTTCGGGCTTGGGGGAGGGGGGTGTTAACCCCTGGCCCAACTAAGCTTTGAAGTTTTGTTCAGGGTTGAGCAGTGGCAGACTGACCAGGATGTCAACTTGCCCGTTCAAAAGTGCCCCCCTCCCCTTTTTTATAAACTTGTGCCCCCTAAAACATTAGAAAATATAATTTTTATTAACATTATAAAAATAAGATAGAAGCTCTGTTATATTTTATTCTATAGTCATGTGACCATTCAAATGTTATCTGTGAGCGAGATCTTCAGTTGTCCCAAGTAATAAGGGAGAAGAGGAGAGCAGGAGAGAGCAGGAGCAGGAGAAAGCAGGAGCAGGAGAGAGCAGTAGAGGGAGCTGGAGATCGACTTTTTGATCTATTGGCTCAAACTGTACAGCATGGAAACATAGCTCCATAAATTTTGTATGATACACTTTAATAGAGTTGCAAGCTGCCATGTTCAACATAATGGTTTGCAAAGTAACATTTCTAAAGTAGCTTATTAAGATGTCCATATATGGTGCTTTGACAAAGATGTCCTTATATGGTGCTTTGACAAAGATGTCATTATATTGTGATTTGACAAAGATGTCCATGTATGGTACTTTGACAAAGATGTCCTTATATGGTGCTTTGACAAAGATGTCATATGGTGCTTTGACAAAGATGTCCTTATATGGTGCTTTCACAAAGATGTCCATATATGGTGCTTTGACAAAGATGTCCATGTATGGTGCTATGACCAAGATGTCCATATGTGGTGCTTTGACCAAGATGTCCATATATGCAGTGCCGTCTTAAGGCATGGGTCCAGTGGGCACTAGCCCAGGGCCCCGCGTTTGTAGGGGGGGGCACGTTT
The DNA here is from genome assembly GCA_964017045.1 of Omphiscola glabra. Lineage (NCBI taxonomy): Eukaryota > Metazoa > Mollusca > Gastropoda > Lymnaeidae > Omphiscola > Omphiscola glabra. Next base: position 18,758,892 of record OZ024797.1, read on the forward strand.
CTAGGAGACTCTCTCTTATAGAGGCATCATGCTTTACATATTTTTAATGAATATTGAAAGATTTTGAAAATTTAATTGGATTTAGAATTCCAATTATACCCACGATATATGTCAGCACATTCCAAGATTAATATTATAAATACGAATCAAAGTTAGACAATTTAAAAACATTTAAAGGGGAATAACTCTCGTCAACAAGTTTTACTTTTCCCAGATGTAAATCGAAAAAATAAAATAAGAATTTATGTTTACAATCATTCTTTGAGATTATTTATATTTTATTTCTGAGGATGTTTTAAAACTATTATTGATTTTGAACGATTTTGTTTTTTGTATCAATAAATTGAATTCATCGACGTTTAACTTAAATGAATGTTTATTTTTATTTTACATTTTTATTCTTCTTGGCTAGTTGGTGGGGAGCAGGAACTGTTATCCCCCCCACTGTTTGAGCATGGGGTGAGTGCCCCCCTTTGCACCTCCTCTCCCAGCCCAGGTGTGTTGTGTTGCATGGGGGCCCCAGTGCATTGCTGTGCCCAGGGCCTCCTATGTTTTTAAGACGGCCCTGAGGCCCTGCTTATATATATATGGTGCTTTGACCATGATGTCCATATATGATACTTTGACAATAATGTCCCTATATGATGCTTTGACCATGATGTCCATATATGATGCTTTGACCATGATGTCCATATATGATGCTTTGACCATGATGTCCATATATGATGCTTTGACCATGATGTCCATATATGATGCTTTGACCATAATGTCCCTATATGATGCTTTGACCATGATGTCCATATATGATGCTTTGACCATGATGTCCATATATGATGCTTTGACCATGATGTCCATATATGATGCTTTGACCATGATGTCCATATATGATGCTTTGAGCATAATGTCCATATATGATGCTTTGACCATGATGTCCATATATGATGCTTTGACCATGATGTCCATATATGATGCTTTGACCATGATGTCCATATATGATGCGTTGACCATGATTTCCATGTATGATGCTTTGACCATGATGTCCATATATGATGCTTTGACCATGATGTCCATATATGATGCTTTGACCATGATGTCCATATATGATGCTTTGACCATGATGTCCATATATGATGCTTTGACCATGATGTCCATATATGGTGCTTTGACCATGTCTTGAATTTGGTGTTAACAGAACCAAGAGCAGGTTTCGTGCCTGAGATTTCTTTTTTTTTTTTTAATTTGCTCCAGAATTGAGCAACAAGATAGAGTGGAATGTCTGTATGGATAGATGCAATGGAATGTCTGTATGGATAGATGCGTGGGAATGTCTGTATGGATAGATGCGAGGGAATGCCTGCATGGATAGATGCGAGGGAATGCCTGCATGGATAGATGCGAGGGAATGCCTGTATGGATAGATGCGAGGGAATGTCTGTATGGATAGAACTAGTGATTGTAGAAAGACAAGAAAAAAGGAAACAATGGATGCTGTTTGAAAAGATCAGATTGTCAGAAAAAATCCATTGCCACAACAACAATATTCGGAAGTTTTGATTATCACACTGTCAGTACTTTTGTGTATCTGTTGATTTACTTATCAATGTTACAAGATTATCCTGGCTATCAATGATACAAGTCCAGACTCAGGCAAGCGTGATGCACAAAAACAAAGCAAACAAAAAACAAAACAAACAAGAAGCAGCTGCCAGCATTCAATTGTTTGTATGTATTTGAAACAGTGCTGCCAGCATTCAATTGTTTGTATGTATTTGAAACAGTGCTGCTAGCATTCAATTGTTTGTATGTATTTGAAACAGTGCTGCCAGTATTCAATTGCTTGTATGTATTTGAAACAGTGCTGCCAGCATTCAATTGTTTGTATGTATTTGAAGCAGTGCTGCCAGCATTCAATTGTTTGTATGTATTTGAAGCAGTGCTGCCAGCATTCAATTGTTTGTATGTATTTGAAACAGTGCTACCAGCATTCAATTGTTTGTATGTATTTGAAACAGTGCTGCCAGCATTCAATTGTTTGTATGTATTTGAAACAGTGCTACCAGCATTCAATTGTTTGTATGTATTTGAAACAGTGCTGCCAGCATTCAATTGTTTGTATGTATTTGAAACAGTGCTACCAGCATTCAATTGTTTGTATGTATTTGAAACAGTGCTGCCAGCATTCAATTGTTTGTATGTATTTGAAACAGTGCTGCTAGCATTCAATTACTTGTATGTATTTGAAACATTGCTGCCAGCATTCAATTGTTTGTATGTATTTGAAACAGTGCTACCAGCATTCAATTGTTTGTATGTATTTGAAACAGTGCTGCCAGCATTCAATTGTTTGTATGTATTTGAAACAGTGCTGCCAACATTCAATTGTTTGTATGTATTTGAAACAGTGCTGCCAGCATTCAATTGTTTGTATGTATTTGAAACAGTGCTACCAGCATTCAATTGTTTGTATGTATTTGAAACAGTGCTGCCAGCATTCAATTGTTTGTATGTATTTGAAACAGTGCTGCCAACATTCAATTGTTTGTATGTATTTGAAACAGTGCTGCCAACATTCAATTGTTTGTATGTATTTGAAACAGTGCTGCCAACATTCAATTGTTTGTATGTATTTGAAACAGTGCTACCAGCATTCAATTGTTTGTATGTATTTGAAGCAGTGCTGCCAGCATTCAATTACTTGTATGTATTTGAAACATTGCTGCCAGCATTCAATTGTTTGTATGTATTTGAAACAGTGCTACCAGCATTCAATTGTTTGTATGTATTTGAAACAGTGCTGCCAGCATTCAATTGTTTGTATGTATTTGAAACAGTGCTGCCAACATTCAATTGTTTGTATGTATTTGAAACAGTGCTGCCAGCATTAAATTGTTTGTATGTATTTGAAACAGTGCTGCCAGCATTCAATTGTTTGTATGTATTTAAAACAATGCTACCAGCATTCACTTGTTTGTATGTATTTGAAACTCTATTTAACTTTATCAAGTTATTGCAGGCATGAGATAGTTACTGCGTGGTGGGGAGTTGATTCACTTACAAGATGGGGAGTATATTCACTTACAAGATGGGGAGTTAAATGATGAGAGAAAGACATTCAATAAAGTTCACATCACGGCAATGTAACGTTAAAATAATTGTAACTACACCACTAAACAGTTATATTTGGATGGAAATCAAACATCTGAAATCGACAATTTGAAAGAGCCAGCAAGTTAAGAGTTAGATTGAAGAAGACTGGAATGACAGATGAATTTATACACGAGGAAAGAAATTCACCATTTCACCTAATAATGGACCGCATTTTCCAACCAATTGATTCACTTTCTTTTAGCAACACTTAACGAAATTTTTTTTAAATTAATTTATTTTTTAAATGTATCCTGCTTAGACACAACTTAGCTCAAAAGCACTGCATACAAGGGCCTTAAAGATAAGCTTAGACACAACACGGTTCAAAAGTAATGCATACAAGTGTCTTGAAGATAAAGCTGACTTTGAGAATATGTTGATGTCGACATTTGGAATGGCACAAGAAATATTGTATTTTACTATTATTTGATTAATTTTGTATTTTACAATTCTTTAATACAAATTTACTATTATTTGATAAATATTGTAGTTTACTATTATTTTATTAATTTTGTATTTTACAAATTATTTGATAAATATTTTTTTTTATATTGCCGCACTTTAGAATGAAAATATGACAGGTCGGCAGAAAAACCTTTATTTTATGTCGGGTAAGAAAGAAAGGCTCTTCTGTGTTTGACATCACTCTTCTTTTACTTTAAACAATGTAATAGTGTTTTTTTTTTTTGTTGTTTTTAAATTATTTTAAAAGATCTTGAATTTTTTCTGAATTTATTTTTGGTTTCCCCCCTTTTTTTCTGATTTCCTATGCACGGGCTTAATTTGCTTTACGGTAAAACCTGGCCGGCATGTCACGTGTTTACTGTCATGAAGATAGAGCGAGAAATACATTATATATATATATGTATATATATATAATTTCTCTCAAATCTATCTTGATGAACATTTATAAAATATTATTTTGTAAAATAATATGATAATTGAAATCTTGAACAGCTTAAGCCGTGGTTTTAAGCCGTGGTTAATGATAACTTTGTTACTGACATGCGACATCAAGTCAAATGTTAAAAATTGCAAGCGATGTTTTTTTAAAACAACAGTGTCACAAACGAATCAGTTTGCCACTAAAAGTAATCTATCAAAGAAATCTGTGAAGAGTCCTGAATGTATATACTACTTGACAATTAGTTCTACATTTGATTTGAATATAATGTCATGAGAAATGATTTAGACGTTTCTTTAGAGTTATGACAAGGAGAGGAGTTACACAAGAAGATGAAAACTGACCTCAGAACGAGGCTGGCAGTGGTGTTTTAGTTTCAAATCAAATTACAATATCATTGAAGTCCAGGGCTTGATGAAACAAGACAATTCTGTACCACCCGGCAACTGTAACAATATCACACAAGACAATTCTGTACTACCCGGCAGCTGTAACAATATTACACAAGACAATTTTTGTACCACCCGGCAACTATAACAATATTACACAAAACAATTTTTGTACCTCCGGTAATGGTGAGCAGCCTAAACATGACATTTGTGTACCATGACAACTGTCACATTGGTTTTTGTTGACTGTCACATCGAAGGAGGGGATACATCAGATAAAATATTTTAATTAAACTAAAATTCTAATCCCAGCATGTCATCGATGTTGACAGAGTGACGTCCTTGACCTTCATGACTATTGATTTCAAGGTGCTAGAAATGCAGGTCTTTGATCAATGTAGAGACTGTTTGTACTTCTGGTATGGCGTTTTGGTGTAATATGGTGTTTATGTAATGCGATGTATTTATGTAATATGGTGTGTTGGTGTAGTTTCTCAGAATCTAAATACCTCAAAAATATGTACCAGAAAGCCTTGGAACTTTAAAACACTGCAACTCGTATCCCAGTAACCCAGACCTCTGTAACTCTTACCTCTGTAAATTAGACCCAGTAACCCAGACCTCTGTAATCCCGACCCCTATAACTCAGACCCCTGTAACTCAGATCTCTGTACCCCTTGAACAACGCTGTGTATGCTTACAGCACTTTGTCACAGGCAGCATGCCTAGCTTTGTAGTCGTACAGCACCTTTTCACCGGCAGCATGCCTAGCTTTGTGTCACAGGCAGCATGCCTAGCTTTGTGTCACTGGCAACTGAGAGACACATGGCATCAAATGACACTAGTGCTGTTTTATGGAACCAAAAAATGTCTTGCCAATCAACCACATCCATTGCCATAACCAGACACATCCGTTGCAGACCACACACATCCCTTGCCAACCACCCAATCGCGCCCATCCCTCACAGACACCGGAAGTCCTTCCCCAATTGCGCCATAAAGTGGGTGAGGACATTCGATTGTGAGCCAAGGGCTGCAATTTCAACCTCCAACCCAAATGATCTACAGGCTCTCAATTATAGGGTAGAGAACTCTGAAATCTCGAGGTAATGCTCTCCCCTAGATCAGTGAGGTCACATGTTCCGCCCCGAAGAGCTCAGACTCCGGTTCGAAGTAGCCCCGTCACAATAGCAGGAGAATAGCCCCGGGGGCTTCGTTCTGAAATGAGGGAGGATTTAACTTGAACGCTTCCTCTTTAAAAGTGTTACATTAGTCACGGAGTTACGTCCCCCAAGCCCCCACGAGTTGCTTGCAGTTGACACGGGAATACGAGACAAGCTTAGTGACACTTTTAAAATACAAGGAGACAGACGAGGAACGGGCGAGGGATGAACACTGTCATAGCATTTTAAGTAGTTTGTGTGTGTGTGTGTGTTCTTTTTTTAGTTTCGTTTCGGCAAAATGCAATGTAACATAGTCACAAGAATTTTATTACAGTTGAACAATTAAAGGTTTTTGTCATTTTCATAAGTTGACTATACGGCTTTATAAAGTTTCTCCTCGGCTGAAACCTCTCTCACCCTCACCACAACCCCGTTCTACCCTCGTTAGGAGTGTATTGACCCTTAACAATAAAATGGCCACTTTCTTCCACCTTTAACCCCATAATGAACTGCACTGGCTGTCTCACTTCCGTGTGAGCTGGGGTAATCATGACCACTTCAACTGGTACACCCAACGTGTCAGATGACTGATGGAAGGTCAGTTTTATGAAGGGAGATTTCAAAAGAAACAGTGGTTTCTTAAACAGTTTAACTTCATCGTCCACTTTTACGAGTCAAACAATTATTTACTACAGCCCTTTTATGGTGACAGTAATAAGCTGGGAAACACCGGTCTATGACTGAGTGGATTTAAAAGAGTCTGCTCTAACAGGCCCCTGGCAGGCGTCACAGAAATGCAAGGAGTAACAAAGTATAATGAGGGTATGGTGCAAAGCATATGGTGCAGAGTACATTTTATGGAATATTGAGTATTGGGTATTCTATCGCGCATGGTAACAGGTATAGAGACTTCTGTGTAGGATATAGAGATTTCTGTGTAGGATATAGAGACTTCTGTGTAGGATATAGAGACTTCTGTGTAGGATATAGAGATTTCTGTGTAGGATATAGAGACTTCTGTGTAGGATACAGAGACTTCTGTGTAGGATATAGAGACTTCTGTGTAGGATACAGAGACTTCTGTGTAGGATATAGAGATTTCGGTATAGGGTGCAGAGAGTGCATTGTAGGGTGCAGAAAGACCAATATAGGATAAAAAGAGTGCGAATTAAGGTATAGACAGAGAGCTCGGAACAGGGTATAGAGAGTGCGGCACAGGGTACAGAGAGTGCGGCACAGGGTACAGAGAGTACGGCACAGGGTACAGAGAGTGCGGCACATGGTACAGAGAGTGCGACACAGGGTACAGAGAGTGCGGTACAGGGTACAGAGAGTGCGGCACAGGGTACAGAGAGTGCGGCACAGGGTACAGAGAGTGCGGCACAGGGTACAGAGAGTGCGGTACAGGGTACAGAGAGTGCGGCACAGGGTACAGAGAGTGCGGCACAGAAGTAAGATGCATGTTAGTAACGAGTATTAGTCGAGCGTCTCACCGTTCCTGCCTTACAGTTGGTTTTAGTTACCTCACAGTTGGTTTTAGTTACCTCACAGTTGGTTTTAGTTATCTCACAGTTGGTTTTAGTTACCTCACAGTTGGTTTTAGTTACCTCACAGTTGGTTTTAGTTACCTCACAGTATGTTTTAGTTACCTCACAGTAGGTTTTAGTTACCTCACAGTTGGTTTTAGTTACCTCACAGTAGGTTTTAGTTACCTCACAGTAGGTTTTAGTTACCTCACAGTTGGTTTTAGTTACCTCACAGTTGGTTTTAGTTACCTCACAGTTGGTTTTAGTTACCTCACAGTTGGTTTTAGTTACCTCACAGTTGGTTGTAGCTACCTCACAGTAGGTTTTAGTTACCTCACAGTAGGTTTTAGTTACCTCACAGTAGGTTTTAGTTACCTTACAGTTGGTTTTTCTTTTTCACCAACGTACTGCATCAACATTATGTCTCATTAGCGTCTTGAAAATAGATGAACTTAAGAGTGCAATAACAGGTTTATATTATTTAACACGACTGACGTAGCACCTTAACAGACGATCAACAAAAATAAATAAATTAAGGCCCATTTTGAAAACGTGTGGTCAGTTGCAGCCCAGCAGTGGCGGCCATATTGAGTCGTCCGTCCTAACGAAATTTCCGGCCTACAATTGACGGCAAACACAACTGACCTAATATGGTAATTAACTTATCCGCCGAGAGCCGTTCCCAGTGGGCCCGTCAGTCGGCCGACATGGGTTGGGGGGCCCAAACTGAGATTAACACCTTTTTAGGCAGCGCTAACGACAGATAATGTCAGTCACACGGAGAGACTCGAGTAATGAAATAAAACTGTTCTCCAGAACTCTACACGGTGGACAGCGACATAGTTGGAGCTCATTTTAACACATTCGACTCCTCGGTCGTCAAACTTAATAGGTGCATGGCGTGTAATGTCCATTGTGGTCAAGTCTTACTGAGTGCATGTCAATGTAATGTCCACGGTGGTCATATCTTACTGGGTGCATGGAGTGTAAAGTCTACGGTGGTCAATTCTAACTGGTTGCATGGAGTGTAATGTCCACTGTGGTCAAGTCTTACTGGGTGCATGTCAATGCAATGTCAACGGTGGTCCAACTGACTAGGTCCACGGCAGTGTAATGTGTGTGTTTGGGGTGGAGGTTGGGTAGCATACAATAGAGACGCACATGTTATATTTACGGATTTGAAAACAGATTTGTTAAACTAGTAATTCTATAAATGTGTCTGTGGACAACATTGATTTCTTTATGAGCCAACATTGTTTATATCATCTGTTGTTATTTCATATTTATCTGCTGACTTTACCACCCTTATTTTAGCCTTGTTTTAGCCTTGTTTTAGCCTTGTTGTAGCCTTGTTTACAGGGCCAGCCCTAACAATTGCGGGGCCCTATGCGAAACGGTTTGCGCGGGGCCCATTCTGGGTAGGGATAAGGATAATAAGTGAAAATTAAGGTTTTGTATTAGAAAATAAATTAGTGGACGCATTGGTTGCAATGGCCTAAGGCCGATCCTGCTTGTTTATGCCTTATTTATGCCTTATTTTAGCCTTGTTTTAGGCCTAATTATGCCTTGTTTTAGCCTTATTTTAGCCTTGTTTTAGCCTTGTTTATGCCTTATTTTAGCCTTATTTTAGCTTTGTTTTAGCCTTGTTTATGCCTTATTTTAGCCTTATTTTAGCCTTATTTTAGCCTTGTTTTAGCCTTGTTTATGCCTTATTTTAGCCTTATTTTAGCCTTACTTTAGCCTTATTTTATCCTTGTTTTAGCCTTATTTTAGCCTTATTTTAGCCTTGTTTTAGCCTTGTTTATGCCTTATTTTAGCCTTATTTTAGCCTTATTTTAGCCTTACTTTAGCCTTATTTTATCCTTGTTTTAGCCTTATTTTAGCCTTATTTTAGCCTTGTTTTAGCCTTGTTTATGCCTTATTTTAGCCTTATTTTAGCCTTGGTTCAGCTTTGTTTTAGCCTTATTTTTGCCTTGTTTTAGCCTTGTTTATGCCTTATTTTAGCCTTATTTTAGCCTTGTTTTAGCCTTGTTTATGCCTTATTTTAGCCTTATTTTAGCCTTGGTTCAGCTTTGCTTTAGCCTTATTTTTGCCTTGTTTTAGCCTGGTTTTAGCTTTATTTTACCATGGATGTAATGAAACCAGAAACACATGGGAATTTAGTTAATTTAAATCATTAAATATGCAAGAAGAAATAAAATCCTAAAAACTCTCCTTCAAATCAAGCGGGGGTCGTGCTTTAGTTGACCCAAACAGTGGGATTGATCAAGCTTTCATTCTGAAACTGCTTTGTTAAAGAATCAGGTTGCCCAATGGCCTTTCCTGATACTAAAACTGCTTTGTTAAAGAATGCGGTTGCCCAAATGGCCTTTCATGATACTAAAACTGCTATGTTAAAGAATGCGGTCGCCCAATGGCCTTTCCTGATACTAAAACTGCTATGTTAAAGAATCAGGTTGCCCAATGGCCTTTCATGATACACGTTTTAGGCTACCACTTCTAAACCAATTTTCCAATCCGACCTGAGTCTCTTCATTTGGTTACTTTACAATCTTAATATTAAACTGAATTTAATTCAGGAATCGTATGAACAGTTTCTTCTGTCAACTGAATGAAGAAATGGGGCTAGCGGCAGAAACAAAAAGTAGAGACTTGAAGTTCTCCATGAATTTCTTATAACACAATGGAGACTGATTGTATTTATATCCCAGAGTCCAGCAACTCTTTGTTATCATCTAACAATGGGACACGATAAAAATACATGTTTTGAATGAGATGTACACATATGAAGGTATGGTACACATATAAAGGTGAGGTACACATATGAAGGTGAGGTACACATATGAAGGTGAGGTACACATATGAAGGTGAGGTACACATATGAAGGTGAGGTACACATATGAAGGTATGGTACACATATGAAGGTGAGGTACACATATGAAGGTGAGGTACACATATGAAGGTATGGTACACATATGAAGGTGAGGTACACATATGAAGGTGAGGTACACATATGAAGGTGAGGTACACATATGAAGGTGAGGTACACATATGAAGGTGAGGTACACATATGAAGGAGAGGAACACATATGAAGGGGAGGTACACATATGAAGGAGAGGAACACATATGAAGGTGATGTACACATATAAAGGTGAGGTACACATATGAAGGTGAGGTACACATATGAAGGTGAGGTACACATATGAAGGTGAGGTACACATATGAAGGAGAGGAACACATATGAAGGTGAGGTACACATATGAAGGAGAGGAACACATATGAAGGAGAGGAACACATATGAAGGAGAGGAACACATATGAAGGAGAAGAACACATATGAAGGAGAGGAACACATATGAAGGAGAGGAACACATATGAAGGAGAGGAACACATATGAAGGTGAGGTACACATATGAAGGTGAGGTACACTTATGAAGGTGAGTATTACCACCGTTATAGATGGAGAATTTAATCTTTGTTGTTTTGTCTAGGGCTCGTTCAATAAACAGTCCATAATAAAGGACGATACCAAAGGTTATAAATAATAACAAATAAAACGACAATTTAGGCCAGAGCTAATTACATTAATAACTTGTTTAATTTGTGAACTTCAATTAAATAATAACAGCAAGAGAAAATATGATTAAAATTATAAACTTACAGATTTGCTAGTACCGGTACTGTATATCAAAATACAATGAGCACAAAATTGTACGAGGAAATAAAAAATCTCTACACACAACAAAGTATAATGACACATAGCATGCCTCGTAATCAAGGAAAGGAAAATCTCTCCCGTCATTTATTCTTATCCCTTTTATACTCAGTTTCAGATGATCATTCTGGAAAAAGGAATACGCAGTCTTACTGCTTCTCGCATTCTCTAGATCGTTCGATCCTGTTCCACAGAAACGGACGATAGTAAACAAAAGTATGAACAAAGGGATATTTTTTTCTAGCCGCCCCAACACAGGACCGACTTGAAAGAGGTCATGCACGTGGAAGGCGGGCAAAGCGTCTCAAAATACGTCATCCCTTATAACATGAGGTACACATATGAAGGTGAGGTACACATCGATATGAAGGAGAGGTACACATATGAAGGTGAGGTACACATATGAAGGTAAGGTACACATCGATATGAAGGAGAGGTACACATATGAAGGTGAGGTACACATATGAAGGTGAGGTACACGTATGAAGGTGAGGTACACATATGAAGGTGAGGTACACACATGAAGGAGAGGTACACATATGAAGGTGAGGTACACATATGAAGGTGAGGTACATATACGAAGGAGAGGTACACATATGAAGGTGAGGTACACACATGAAGGTGAGGTACACACATGAAGGTGAGGTACACACATGAAGGTGAGGTACACACATGAAGGTGAGGTACACACATGAAGGTGAGGTACACATATGAAGGTGAGGTACACATATGAAGGTGAGGTACACATATGAAAGTGAGGTACACATATGAAGGTGAGGTACACATATGAAGGTGAGGTACACATATGAAGGTGAACTACACATATGAAGGTGAGGTACACATATAAAGGTGAGGTACACATATGTCATAGTTACCACAACGTTTCATATAAAATTTTCGTTACCACAGTTCATACTAAAAGTATGTGGTGCTAATAATTAGAAGTAAACAGTGGTGTAGTCGGCGTTAGTGGTGTAGTCGGCGTTAGTGAGGGAGTCGGGATTAGTGGGGTAATCGGGGTTAGTGGTGTAGTCGGCGTTAGTGGTGTTGTCGGCGTTAGTGAGGGAGTCGGGATTAGTGGGGTAATCGGGGTTAATGTTGTAGTCGGCGTTAGTGGGGTAGTCGGGGCTAGTGGTGTAATCGGGGTTAGTGGGGTAATCGGCGTTAGTGGCGTAATCGGGGTTTAGTGGGGTAATCGGGGTTTAGTGGGGTAATCGGGGTTTAGTGGGGTAATCGTGGTTAGTGGGGTAATCGGGGTTAGTTGGGTAATCGGAGTTAGTGGGGTAATCGGGGTTAGTGGGGTAATCGGGGTTAGTGCCGCCCGGGATGGGTCAAGAATTTTGCCGCCACTTCTATACACAAAAAAACAGTATTTAGTTGGTCAAAAATAGCACCCCTCCATATTGTCAGCCGGGGCGGATCAACCCCATCTGAACCCCCATCCTACCTCACTGCAACTAAATGAACATATTACAAAGAAACTGAACATGATCTAAGGCATCTGAACATATTTGTAAGGCATCTGACCATATTGTTAAGGCATCTGAACATATTGTTAAGGCATCTGAACATACTTTTGTGTTATCTTGCTATAAATAGACATGCTGATACAACAAATATTGTCTTTCTGGGGATACAATGCAACAGATGCACCTAATCATACAACGCAACAGATGCACCTGACCATACAACGCAACAGATGCACCTAATCATACAATGCAACAGATGCACCTAATCATACAACGCAACAGGTGCACCAAATCATACAAGTCAGCCCTCACCAATGAACTCCCTCCTCTCGACAAACTTCATACTATCCTTATTTTTACCGACGTTTATTTGCCCAGAACCCCAACTAGTGTCCCTCCTCCTCCACCCCCCCCACCCCCCCCGGGACAGCGTTTTCAAAATCAATTTTAAAACAATTTTTCCTTATGGCAGTCTTACTGCTGAGTACGAAAATATCCAACGCCACAATGAAGTTGTTGGAGCGCCACTTTTCCTTAACGAAGATAATCCTAATAAAACCTGCGAAGATTATCGACCAGAAATGAAATTTGATTACTTCATTCACCAGACTCAGCAGCGATCTCAATAAACGGGCCAATCCGATGTTTGCAGATGGGCTCAGGAGAAAGGCGCGCAAATTATGACAATAATTAGCTGAAACGGGCGCAAACAAGTCACGTGGGAGGAATTGACGTCACAATGCCCCATCCTTACTTGAAATCAACGGTTCTTAAAATATGTTTAAAAAATATCTATATAAATGGGCATCAAACGAAGGCTGGTGAAAACATTGAAAGTGTTGTCGTAAGAGCCTCATCGTCATCATTGATTCAATATTGTGTTACGAGGCAGTAAGACGTAGGCAGTAGGAAGTAGAAATTAGGGAGTAGGAAGTAGGCAGGAAACAGTAGGAAAGAGCCTTTAGACAGTAGGCAGTAGGAAGTAGGCAGTAGCCAGTAGGCAGTAGGCGGTAGGACGAAGGCAGTAGACGTTCGGCAGTAGACAGTAGGAAGTAGGCAGTAGACAGTAGGAAGTAGGCAGTAGGCCAATTCATAACACGTACTTGGCATAAAACTAGATGGGAAACGCAGAATTCGTCACGTGACTACCATTAATATGGTACTAATCTTAATTGCTCAGAGGAATCTCTCTACTTCCATATTTAAGGCAGGTGAAATGTCAGTTAAGTACTTTTAATCCCTGATTAAGTTGAAGATTACGTTTTAAAAAAAAATCCTAGCTTTGGAAACTGTTGAATTTAATCATGGATTCGGTCATTTATCTCACACACCCACCCCAACATTGTCTCTTACTCTATTGTTCACATTTACTCTATGCATTTTAAAATCACTTGGCTTCTCTTTCTTCGTGAATAGGCCTACTTGAGTCTCTCTCTCTCTCTCTCTCTCTCTCTCTCTCTCTCTCTCACACAATCTATCTGTCTCTCTTTGACTCTCTCTGCCTTCTTTTCTCTGTGAATAGGCCTACTTTCTCTCTCTCGCTCTCTCTCTTTCACTATATATCTGTCTCTCTCGCTCTCTCTCTGCCTTATTTTCTCTGTGTATAGGTCTACTCGAGTCTCTCTCTCACTATCTATTTGTCTCTCTCTCACTATCTATTTGTCTCTCTCTGCTATTTATTACTAAATATTCATATAATGCCCCCATGAGCGTCTACACATGGTAGTGGTTAGGGGGGTGGGGGGTGGGGGGTGGGGGATGTGAAGCAGTTGTTTCTAATCTGAGTTGGAAAAGGGGGGGGGGGGCATAAAATCCCACATCCAGTTGCCTGCCTTTTGAATTTTTCCAGGCAACAAATTGATATTGGAAAGACAACAACACAATTAGACAACAAATGTTGCTCATTGCATAGCTCCATGGACGCTAACATCAAATGTTGCTCATTGCATAGCTCCATGGACGCTAACATCAAATGTTGCTCATTGCATAGCCCCATGGACGCTAACATCAAATGGTGCTCATTGCATAGCTCCATGGACGCTAACATCAAATGTTGCTCATTGCTTAGCCCCATGGACGCTAACATCAAATGTTGTTTAGTGTAAAGCTCTCACGACGCTGACACCAAATGTTGTTTAGTGTAAAGCTCTCACGACGCTGACACCAAATGTTGTTTAGTGTAAAGCTCTCACGACGCTGACACCAAATGTTGTTTAGTGTAAAGCTCTCACGACGCTGACACCAAATATTGTTTAGTGTAAAGCTCTCACGACGCTGACACCAAATGTTGTTTAGTGTAAAGCTCTCACGACGCTGACACCAAATGTTGTTTAGTGTAAAGCTCTCACGACGCTGACACCAAATGTTGTTTAGTGTAAAGCTCTCACGACGCTGACACCAAATGTTGTTTAGTGTAAAGCTCTCACGACGCTGACATCAAATGTTGTTTAGTGTAAAGCTCTCACGACGCTGACACCAAATGTTGTTTAGTGTAAAGCTCTCACGACGCTGACACCAAATGTTGTTTAGTGTAAAGCTCTCACGACGCTGACACCAAATGTTGTTTAGTGTAAAGCTCTCACGACGCTGACATCAAATGTTGTTTAGTGTAAAGCTCTCACGACGCTGACACCAAATGTTGTTTAGTGTAAAGCTCTCACGACGCTGACACCAAATGTTGTTTAGTGTAAAGCTCTCACGACGCTGACACCAAATGTTGTTTAGTGTAAAGCTCTCACGACGCTGACACCAAATGTTGTTTAGTGTAAAGCTCTCACGACGCTGACACCAAATGTTGTTTAGTGTAAAGCTCTCACGACGCTGACACCAAATGTTGTTTAGTGTAAAGCTCTCACGACGCTGACACCAAATGTTGTTTAGTGTAAAGCTCTCACGACGCTGACACCAAATGTTGTTTAGTGTAAAGCTCTCACGACGCTGACATCAAATGTTGTTTAGTGTAAAGCTCTCACGACGCTGACACCAAATGCTGTTTAGTGTAAAGCTCTCACGACGCTGACACCAAATGCTGTTTAGTGTAAAGCTCTCACGACGCTGACACCAAATGCTGTTTAGTGTAAAGCTCTCACGACGCTGACACCAAATGTTGTTTAGTGTAAAGCTCTCACGACGCTGACACCAAATGTTGTTTAGTGTAAAGCTCTCACGACGCTGACACCAAATGTTGTTTAGTGTAAAGCTCTCACGACGCTGACACCAAATGTTGTTTAGTGTAAAGCTCTCACGACGCTGACACCAAATGTTGTTTAGTGTAAAGCTCTCACGACGCTGACACCAAATGCTGTTTAGTGTAAAGCTCTCACGACGCTGACACCAAATGCTGTTTAGTGTAAAGCTCTCACGACGCTGACACCAAATGTTGTTTAGTGTAAAGCTCTCACGACGCTGACACCAAATGCTGTTTAGTGTAAAGCTCTCACGACGCTGACACCAAATGTTGTTTAGTGTAAAGCTCTCACGACGCTGACACCAAATGTTGTTTAGTGTAAAGCTCTCACGACGCTGACACCAAATGTTGTTTAGTGTAAAGCTCTCACGACGCTGACACCAAATGTTGTTTAGTGTAAAGCTCTCACGACGCTGACACCAAATGTTGTTTAGTGTAAAGCTCTCACGACGCTGACACCAAATGTTGTTTAGTGTAAAGCTCTCACGACGCTGACACCAAATGTTGTTTAGTGTAAAGCTCTCACGACGCTGACACCAAATGTTGTTTAGTGTAAAGCTCTCACGACGCTGACACCAAATGTTGTTTAGTGTAAAGCTCTCACGACGCTGACACCAAATGCTGTTTAGTGTAAAGCTCTCACGACGCTGACACCAAATGTTGTTTAGTGTAAAGCTCTCACGACGCTGACACCAAATGTTGTTTAGTGTAAAGCTCTCACGACGCTGACACCAAATGTTGTTTAGTGTAAAGCTCTCACGACGCTGACACCAAATGCTGTTTAGTGTAAAGCTCTCACGACGCTGACACCAAATGTTGTTTAGTGTAAAGGTCTCACGAAGCTGACACCAAATGTTGTTTAGTGTAAAGCTCTCACGACGCTGACACCAAATGCTGTTTAGTGTAAAGCTCTCACGACGCTGACACCAAATGTTGTTTAGTGTAAAGCTCTCACGACGCTGACACCAAATGTTGTTTAGTGTAAAGCTCTCACGACGCTGACACCAAATGTTGTTTAGTGTAAAGCTCTCACGACGCTGACACCAAATGTTGTTTAGTGTAAAGCTCTCACGACGCTGACACCAAATGTTGTTTAGTGTAAAGCTCTCACGACGCTGACACCAAATGTTGTTTAGTGTAAAGCTCTCACGACGCTGACACCAAATGTTGTTTAGTGTAAAGCTCTCACGACGCTGACACCAAATGTTGTTTAGTGTAAAGCTCTCACGACGCTGACACCAAATGCTGTTTAGTGTAAAGCTCTCACGACGCTGACACCAAATGTTGTTTAGTGTAAAGCTCTCACGACGCTGACACCAAATGCTGTTTAGTGTAAAGCTCTCACGACGCTGACACCAAATGCTGTTTAGTGTAAAGCTCTCACGACGCTGACACCAAATGCTGTTTAGTGTAAAGCTCTCACGACGCTGACACCAAATGTTGTTTAGTGTAAAGCTCTCACGACGCTGACACCAAATGCTGTTTAGTGTAAAGCTCTCACGACGCTGACACCAAATGCTGTTTAGTGTAAAGCTCTCACGACGCTGACACCAAATGCTGTTTAGTGTAAAGCTCTCACGACGCTGACACCAAATGTTGTTTAGTGTAAAGCTCTCACGACGCTGACACCAAATGCTGTTTAGTGTAAAGCTCTCACGACGCTGACACCAAATGCTGTTTAGTGTAAAGCTCTCACGACGCTGACACCAAATGCTGTTTAGTGTAAAGCTCTCACGACGCTGACGCCAAATGCTGTTTAGTGTAAAGCTCTCACGACGCTGACACCAAATGCTGTTTAGTGTAAAGCTCTCACGACGCTGACACCAAATGCTGTTTAGTGTAAAGCTCTCACGACGCTGACACCAAATGCTGTTTAGTGTAAAGCTCTCACGACGCTGACACCAAATGCTGTTTAGTGTAAAGCTCTTACTATACATTATTTTAAAACCCTAATAATTAGTGCTCTCTCCTTCCCCCCCCCCACCCCCAAGCCTCTCAACCGCACTTTATTTTCCACGCTCCTGAACTATATTAATATTCTAATGACCCACCCACTTTTACACCGCAAATTTATTCCACCAACTATTTTAGTAAAAAAAAAAAAAAAAAAAAAAAATATGGCGCACAAAACGCACTCACAATTTTTTTTACAAAGAATCTCATTTAAGGCAATGGACTACGATGAGTCACTTCCTTGTTTTGTCACGTGATACGTACCAGCCATTAGTAGGCTTTCTGCTACACATAACAACACATAACAGCAGATAAACATCTGATCAGCCATTGCCATTATCATTAATTCTAAAGCAAAATGTTTGTCTCCATCAGCGCTTCCCCAGTGTTTATTAAAATTTTACTTTTCAAAATATTCTTGAATACACGCGTTTCTTTAAATGACATTCAATAAATGTGACAATAATTATAAATCAGTCATGATTAAAGGAAGAAAGTTGTTTGAAGAAAAATTTGTGAGCGACTAGTGTGTTGCAGACAGCCTACCGGAAGTATTACTTGTTTTTACACGTATCACGTGACAAAACAATTGACTAATCGTAGTCCATTATTGGAATTTTATTCCGTGAAATAACTGTCATCATATTTTCTTCACCCTTCCCCTTGAAAGAGATGATTTTTTCCGAGTTTTGCTGATGAAAATTTGAAAGAATGTCTTTTCATCGGCGATTAGCATTTGTGCCAAGTTTCAGCTCGATAGATTGACGGGGAGCGGGTCAATAAGCCGTCCGAAAATTTTGCCAGCCAGCCGCAAAGAAAAGCAAAGTTAATATGAAGGAATTTAAAAAAAAAAAATTCTTCATTTTGCTCTTCAAATATTTGGCAACTTCTCCATTTTGTTTTTTATACTTTTCAATAGATGTATTATGAAAGTAAAATATGGTGCACATGATCGGGACTTCCCGCCCAGGGGGTCACTGAGAGGGACAACTCAAATTCACTTTAATTTGAAATCCGTCCAGCGCCCGTCTCGCTCGCCCTCTCCGTTAGATGACCGTGGCGGGAAATAGAGAACGAGCGTCCAGGCCCGTCCGCCTCGTTGTTTGTCCAGGGCTGGCACGGAGTTATTGACTTTAAATGTTCCGTCAGCTAATCGAATCGGACATTTGACGAATGGCCCCGAATGGATCCTTGCCTAATTTTCTTAATGTAAATCTACAGTTGCCGGGTCGCGGGCAGCAGGACTTTTAGCATGAACAAAGTTTAGTTTTAAATGATGAAATTGGCTTGATCGAGAACATAAAAATTGGTTCTGCTCCCCAAAGCGGAACCTGGCGGTGATCATCGGATAATTGTGTGGTTTTCTTGCTGCTTGTTGTGTTATGATTTGCGGAGAAGTTGTAACATTACAAAACGGGCTGTTTGAGGCAGAGCTTAAAAATGCACATTTCTTTAGCATTCGATATATTAGAACAGCGGTTCTCAGCTTGTGGGTTGCGACCATTTTGGGGGGTCGAGTCGCCTTAGACCATCGAAAAACACACACCTTCTACATTTATGAAGAAGCAACGAAAATAATTTTGTGGTTGGGTGGTCGCCACAACATGAGGAACTCTATTAAAGGGTCGCGGCATTAGGGATTAGGAAAGTTGAGAACCACTGCATTGGAACGTAATTATTTCTATATATATATATACTTATACATTGGGAATGCAATAAAACAAAACAATAACAACTGTGTGCTTGGGATGGACGCCATCTTTATCCAGCAAATAAAGACAGAACAACGAATTAGAAAGAAAGGTGACACAGCCACGCGTTCAAACAATGTCTGTATTTATAATACTTTTGTCTTGCTGCATACAGTGGCGTAGCGAGCTTAACTCGCGCCTGTGGCACAATACCTTTTTAGCGCCCCCCAATACCTTTTAAGCGCCCCCCCCTATTCGAAAACCTTACAATATTATAGTAAAATATACCATTTGGTGCCCCTTTGTGAGTAGCGCCCGGGGCATGATGCCACCCCTTGCCCCCCCCCCTCACTACGCCACTGGCTGCATAGTACATTCAAGCTTCCGCTGATCATGTTCCATAATAATATATTGCGTTTATGTATTATGTTCCTAATATTGCATTCACAAGGCCAGATCGAATTCCCCACAATTTTATACGGTTGCATATGTTGATATTAAAGTTCAGACAGTTAAGATCCGCCAAGCTCACGTCTAGACCTAAGGTTATGATCGGTCAAGGTCACCTCTAGAGCTAAGGTAGATCACGGCACATTCGTTATGTTGGTTTACATATTGCACTATCTGTTGCGCCCAGGTAAGACTTTTTTTAAGTACTCACCAGGTAACATAAGATACACACATAGTTTTAACTACTCACTAGGTAACATAAGATACACACATATTTTTCCTACTCACCAAGTAACATAAGATACACAGATAGTTTTAAATTAAATTAGTTTGGAACGGGTGACCAGTTTCAGCAATTAAAAAAAAAACATGGACTGCACACAGGGAAGGTAAGTTACATAACCCTAGCCTAACATTGACTGAATACAGGGAAGGTAGATTACAAAACCTTAACTAGAGGCCACCTTACCTATAGCATAGAGAGTTCCATTAATACAGCCTCCACAGAACACCTGCACGACAGCGAAGATATTGTACGGAGTCCACGTGACTATGAACGCCAACAAAATGGCGGTCAAAGTCTTTGCCGCTTTTTGGTCCTGGCGTCTCTCCTGGCGCCGAGATTGTACCTTGGACCGGGCTATCTGCCTAGCCTTGTGGACGCGCGTGGCCGCTTTTGCGGCTATCTTTGCCTGCATGGCCACCTTGTTGGAGTCACTGCTCTGGGCGCGACGAGCTAGCGCCGGTGTTCCCGTTGGAGGGCGGACCGGAGGCGGGAGTGAGGGCCGATCGTGAAACCTCCCCGACTGTAGATCGTCGTCGTCCGTGTCACTCTCGTTGCGCTGCACGAGTGAGGGATTCATTTCACTAAACCGGTCAAGGTCTTCCTCCGGTTCCATCCTGATGGTCGGCCGCGAACCGCAGTTGTTCTCCTCGGGCAGTCGAATCAACACTCGGAACATGGCCGTCTCGTCATCGTCCTCTTCCTCTTCGTCACTCTCTCTAAGGTGGCGTCTTAAATTGACCGGAGACGAGGCTGAGTCAGAGATTGGGTCCTCGACGATTGTCGTCGAAACGGGGTCGGAAAACGACGTTGTCAAGACGCAGGGAGTCCTGGACATGGCCACGTCCGTCAGTGGGCAGGAAGGCAGTTCCGGGGTAGACGACATTGTGTCCAGGCTCATGTCACGGTAGATTGAATACGGCGAAGTGGGCGTGTCTATCGGTAACAAGGGTATAAGCGAGGTGCTGAAGTTCATCCGCACTGACCGCGACGGTTTGGAGAAAGGGACCTGCAAGCTCGTGGTGGAATTCTCCGAGTCTTGTCTGGGCAGACCCTTCTCTCCGTTACTCCGGGGGGTGCACAAGGCTGGCAGCGTGCTGTTAGAATGGGCGTTGGACGTCGGGGGAGATCCCGGTGGCTCGCTGGAGCTCGAGTCTTCCAAATAATCCGAGTCCCGATCGATTTTCAAACAGCCCAAAAGTTTGCTCTTCACCGTCGGTGTCTCGCTCAGCTCGTTGCAGTTCTGGTTGACCAGGTTGTTTCCCCGCTCGCTTGTGCTCGAGTAGCCCTCCTCGTCACTGGACGCCATGGACTTTTTACTCGAATGGTGCTGCCGCTGTTGAGGGTCCTTGATCTTCTTGGACTTGTGCATGCCCTGCAGCTTCGGCAGATCCTTTTGTCGCTTCTGCGTCTCCATGTAGATCCGGAAATACAAGACCGACATGATGATGACGGGTATGTAGAATGCGAACATGGCCGTTATGACCGTGATGTAGTGATTCGTTTTCAGAAACTGGATGTAGCAGTCGTTGGACGGCACCGTCCGCTTGCCCTCGATGTACGGCCACGCGAATATCCAAGGCGTCCATATCAGGGAGGAAATCACCCAGGCGCACCCTATCATGGTCGCCGCCCTCCGCGGAGTTCGTTTGG
The DNA here is from genome assembly GCA_964017045.1 of Omphiscola glabra. Lineage (NCBI taxonomy): Eukaryota > Metazoa > Mollusca > Gastropoda > Lymnaeidae > Omphiscola > Omphiscola glabra. The sequence continues at coordinate 18,780,422 of OZ024797.1, forward strand.
CCCTGTAGGTGAGGGGCCTCGTGACGCTGAGGTACCGGTCAAAACTGATGATGATTAAGTTGGCCACGGAGGCGTTGCTCATGGTGTAGTCGAGAGAGAGCCAGATGTCGCACATCAGTGCCTTGAGCGGCCAGTACCCCATCAGAAGGTACACCGTGTACAGTGGCATAGATACTATGCCAATGGTCAGGTCCGCCACGGCCAGGCTCAGCAGGAAGTAGTTGCTGACCGTCTGTAAATTTTTATCCAGCTTAAAGGCTACGATGACCATCATGTTTCCACCGGCCGTTAGAATGGCCAACAGGCCGACCACTATGGAGATGACCACGATCTCGGCCGTCGTCCTGTCGACTCCAAGGATCTCATCGGTGGTGTTCCCAGAGATGGAGCTGTTGTAACCCGGGGAAACGGTCCACGCTCCGTCGGTGGCTGTAAGGATTGAGTCGGTGAGGCCCTGGATAGAGGGGCTCGGCACCGGAGAGGTGAGGTTGAACCCCCGCACGGCTGGAAGGGTTGTGTTGGAGAGGGGGAAAGTGGCGTGGAAATAATCCTCGAATGAGACTGACTCGTTGAATGAAAGTGTGGAGCGGTACTCATGAAACGACGTGGTCAAGTTGTGGAGCAGTGACCCCAATGTCTGTGCCAGGGACGGAACTTCATAAGATTCATTCACGGTAAATGGTTTCTGTAGCGGTTCTGGGTGGTCAGGTAGCGTGACGCTTTGGCTAGCGGCAAAACTCTGAGGCGCAGGCGAGTTATTAAAAGAGATGTTACTCTCAACACCGTGCAAATAGGCCGAGGGTTCAACCAGAGATTTGTCTTTGGACATGCCTACGAGGTCTGCTGTGTCTGAGATTGTTTTTAATGCAGCGTGCTTTGTGCCTTCCCATACCTGCGAGGGGCTCAGCATTGGGCCGGCGAGGGCGTTTAATAATGCCGACTCGTGCGGGTAGCCCTTTCCGTCGGAAGTTGACGACGACAGCGACATCTTAAAGAGCGAGTACTCGTTACTGCTGCTGGCATAACTGCGCGTTGAGTGGGAAAAGTGAAGGAGGTTGTCGGTCTCATTTATTATCGTCGCCTGTCGTCTGCTGAAAGGTTCGACTGTGAGAACGAGGCGATGCTAGACAGATCTAACTAGCAAGTGCCTGATGTCCATCGCCTGTCTCAGCTGCAGTGGACCACGTGAACCCGAGCATCTATATCACTAGCCGTCTCTAGCCGAGCCACAACGAGGGCATGAGGTTCACTCTACACTTGAACACGGTGTGTCTGAAAATAGAAACATAGAACTTTTCGTTAAAAATTGCTTTTTGATTGATGAAAAAAAAAAAGCTAAATTTTTGGCAAAGTCCTTCAAATACAACGACGACCCCATTTACGTCACGTGTGTATTAAATGATTGTGTTTCCTTAAAATCATTCATGACACCGATGACGTTAACTGGATCACAAATGAGTGTGGACATTTCAATCTTAAGTTTGTTTCCCCAGTCATTACAAATTAGATCAACTAAGTGTGCGATATGTTTTGAGACTTGTTTGTGAGACTGGTTTATGAGACTTGTTTGTGAGACTGGTTTATGAGACTTGTTTGTGAGACTGGTTTATGAGACTTGTTTGTGAGACTGGTTTATGAGACTTGTTTGTGAGACTGGTTTATGAGACTTGTTTGCGAGACTGGTTTATGAGACTTGTTTGCGAGACTGGTTTATGAGACTTGTTTGCGAGACTGGTTTATGAGACTTGTTTGTGAGACTGGTTTATGAGACTTGTTTGCGCGACTGGTTTATGAGACTTGTTTGTGAGACTGGTTTATGAGACTTGTTTGTGAGACTGGTTTATGAGACTTGTTTGTGAGACTGATTTATGAGACTTGTTTGTGAGACTGGTTTATGAGACTTGTTTGTGAGACTGGTTTATAAGACTTGTTTGTGAGACTGGTTTATGAGACTTGTTTATTCCTATGTACAATTTTTACTCTTGATTTTTAAAAAAAAGTTTAATGGCATGTTCTTCATTGCTTATATTTTTCATTCGATTAAAAATATGCTCAGCAAAAGATTAAGGGAATATGCCCTTCATTCTATTAATACATGTTCAGCAAAAGATGCAGGTCATAGGTCATTTCATTCGCTTAAAAATATATACTGCAAAAGATTATGGGTATATGCCCTTCATTCGATCAAAAAGTATATTCGGCAAAAGATTAATGAAATGCTTCCTTCATAGATTATTTTTCTATAAAACAGAACAGCCGATGACATTGTACGCCGTATTGTGTAAATTTGTTCAAGTTCATCTGCAGCACGTATGTTCATAAAACTAGGAACATTGAACATTGACCAGAGCTCACGCTCGACCAGAACTTGTTCTAAGGAGCCCACGCCTGTGCAAGACCGTCAAAGATGTAGCCACGACCGGTTCACGCACGTTCAGTTCTGCAGCAGAATTCAGGACAACGCTGGGTGGATGAAGGGGTGGGGGTAAGGTAAGGGGGGGGGGGTGTTAGGAGATGTCACGCATCGGTGAACACCGGCCGGCTTCCAACGGAACAGATCGATGGTCGTGAAATAAGCCATTCATCGGTCGGGATCTTGCTGTACTTCCGCCAGGATTTTTAAAAAAAACGTAATCTTTTGTATGCCCGAGGAAAAGTTTTAACATCAACCGCGGCCGCCAATATGTCTGAACACCGTTAAGATTTCTTTTTTTTAAAACATATGGGCCAACATAGTTGAACTTGTAACTGTGCAGCTATGTTGGCCCACTGGGATTTAACACACACACACGACCAACAGTGTTAAACCCAATAAAATGGCTAACACATATCCCATAAGAAATCCAGATCATGTCAGGTAGAAAACTATTTGGCAGATGAAAGCTAAATTAATTCCCTTTATGAACGTCCCAATTATATATCTGTTTAAAAGAACTAAGTATACATCTGTTTAAAAGTATTAAGTATATCTGTTAAAAAGTAGTGAGTATATATCTGTTTAAAAGTACTCTATCTGGAGCCGTGTTCAGAGTGCTAGTCAATATTGATGTACTTTATCATTTGATTTATAACGAGGACGTAAAAGAGGACGAACTATGTTGACATGATGTGTTTTTTTTTGTGGGGAGAGGGAAGAAAATGGGCGTGCCTTAATATAAAGAGAGAAATTAGAGGACTTACAGTGCCAAATAAATTGAGTGACAGCTAATATCAAGTGACGCGTAAAGTGATCTTGCACATATTGATATGACGTTGGGTGATTTTTTTAAAAATCGTTTGAGGGATGATGTTACCAGTCCAAGAAATGAGATTTCTAACCAGAAAACTGTCATAAAAAATGTCATCAAATCTGCAACAATTTTTTTTCTTCCGATCCTTCCTTGCACATCACATGAGGAAACTTGAAGGGTTACCCGATTGATTGAACGGCCGCATCGACTCCTGAGTTCATATCCCCTGTCAAGAAAGACAACACGAGGGATGCGGTCAGACAATTGAAGGGATGAGAGCTGCGGTGTGTCCATAATCAAACTACGCCACCAGACCAGTGAGGGGGTGGTTTTTTTAATGCAAATCTGTCAACCCGTCGTTACAACCCCCTCCACCAATTCACCCTCCACATCACACGATGATATTTCAAGCTGTGATGCGTCATATGTCAGAGTTTCAGAGCTGTATTTCATCTCATATTATTCGTCATTCAACTGCTCAAAACATTGAATTTTTCCTCCCCCCCCCCCCCAAACTGTGTCTTGTCTGTGTGTCTCATCTAGCCTCTGTGTCTTGTCTTATACGTATGTAGCGTCTTGTCTGTTCGCATTATCTTGTCTGCGTGTCTCATCTAGTACGTGTGTCTTGTCTTGCATGTGTGTCTCGTCTTTATGCTGTGTGCATGACAGGGTGGCGCACTAATTTACTCGATCAGACTTGTGGATGAAGGGAGTTAGTTAGTATACGTGGACACCGACTGGGAGAGTCAACACATGAAGTCTATGTTCTTAAGACAGAATTCTTAAAAAGTTATGGAATGGTTGGAGCGAATACACATTTGTTTTGTTTTATTTCATTGATGTGTGTTAATTTTAAGTTCATGATTATGTTTGTTCAATTGTATGTACAGCGTGGTGAGCCCAGCCCTAGGTTGGCGTACTACGCTATAAAAACTTTTTATAATAATAATAATTCAAGGGCACAGACTGGATGAGTCAACACATACAGGTTGATGAGTCAACACATACAGGTTGATAAGTCTTTGTCTTTAAAGGAGCATTCAAAGGTCTACTTCTAAAAAGGTTCAACATTTCATGACAATGGTTGAACATTTCATGACAATGGTTGAACATTTGATGACAATGGTTGAACCTCTGATGACAATGGTTGAACATTTGATGGCATTGGTTGAACATTTGATGACAATGGTTGAACATTTGATGGCAATGGTTGAGAATTTGATGACAGTGGTTGAACATTTGATTACAATGGTTGAACATTTGATGACAATGGTTGAGAATTTGATGACAATGGTTGAACAATTGATGGCAATGGTTGAACATTTGATGACAGTGGTTGAACATTTGATTACAATGGTTGAATATTTGATGACAATGGTTGAACCTTTAGGGGGTAGCGGCGGCAATGGTGATGGAGGGGGGTGGCGGCGGCAATTTTTTATCAGAACTTTCAGCACCAAGACCCCAGAATCCCGGGGCCACTGAGACATTGCCACCTCTCCCCCGTGCCCATGACTAATAGAGGGTTCTCAAATAGAGTTTTTCCAGCCGTGAAGCAATCTCGGTTTTAAAAAAAAAACGGATAAGTAAGATGTCATGATTGTTATTTTTGGTGTCCTCAACTTGCGACACGGTCTACAATCTCAATGAGGAAATGGCACAAAAGAGTTTAGAGTTTCTTAGGTACATCTAAAGAAATACACCACCGCCTTACCAATGGAGTACAGCCCATATACACCACCACCTTACCAATGGAGTACAGCCCATATACACCACCGCCTTACCAATGGAGTACAGCCCATGTACACCACCACCTTACCAATGGAGTACAGCCCATATACACCACCACCTTACCAATGGAGTACAGCCCATGTACACCACCACCTTACCAATGGAGTACAGCCCATATACACCACCGCCTTACCAATGGAGTACAGCCCATATACACCACCGCCTTACCAATGGAGTACAGCCCATGTACACCACCGCCTTACCAATGGAGTACAGCCCATGTACACCACCACCTTACCAATGGAGTACAGCCCATATACACCACCACCTTACCAATGGAGTACAGCCCATGTATACCACCACCTTACCAATGGAGTACAGCCCATGTACACCACCGCCTTACCAATGGAGTACAGCCCATGTACACCACCCCCTTACCAATGGAGTACAGCCCATGTACACCACCACCTTACCAATGGAGTACAGCCCATGTACACCACCACCTTACCAATGGAGTACAGCCCATATACACCACTCGGACCCAGCACTTTAGAAATGTTGAAATCCAATATCCTGAATAGTGCACGTGTCGCCGTCCATCATACAACATGGCTGATTCCTGACAGTCAGTGGCAGCCAGCAGAGGTCATTGACCTCGTACATTCATAGATTAGACACGGGGGCGCATGCGATGAACATGTCCAGGAGGAAGCACACCGGAAGTTGTGCGATATGCCAGAAGCCAATGGTGTGTTTTTGCATCCACGACGTCACAGTCCCCCACGAGCTTAAACCCCGCTCCCCACCACTTAAAAAAAACATAAACAAAAAACCTTCGACTGTTAGCGCCATTATCGACAACTGGTTGGTTGCAAATGCAACTACAACCTGGCAATTTTAGGAGGGGGAAAAAGTAAGAACAAAGTCCACCTCCAGGCACTCCATCAAGGCCCGTTACAAATCAACAACACAGAATGCCATTCTCACACTCCATTATCTTAAGGGGCCGGGAGATTGGAAATGATCCCAGTATATAATGGCCACAATCACTGGCGGCACCACACGAAATCGCAACCCGGGGGGGGGGGGGGAGGTGGAAGCATGCCAACACTGACAACTCTGGGATTGTTGCGTCAATCTAAAAGGGGTGGGGGGGGGCGTAATCACTCGTGGGGTGGCGACTTGTTGCCAGCTGTTATTGCACGTCATAAAAACCTGTGACAATACGTCACGTGTTGTTTTTCTTAACGCTGGACTGGTGCTACAAAAGTTGGTGTGATGGAAGAGTGCTGTGTGCAGGACGGGGGTCTGAAGAAGATGGAAGAGTGCTGTGTGCAGGACGGGGGTCTGAAGGTGATGGAAGAGTGCTGTGTGCAGGATGGGGGTCTGAAGAAGATGAAAGAGTGCTGTGTGCAGGATGGGGGTCTGAAGAAGATGAAAGAGTGCTGTGTGCAGGATGGGGGTCTGAAGAAGATGGAAGAGTTATGTGTGCAGGATGGAGCGTCTGAAAATGATGGAAGAGTGCTGTGTGCAGGATGCGGGGTTTAAAGGTAATGGAAGAGTGCTGTGTGCAAGATGGGGGGTCTGAAGGTGATGGAAGAGGGCTGTGTGCACAATGGGGGTCTGAAGGTGATGGAAGAGTGCTGTGTGCAGGATGGAGCGTCTGAAGAAGATGAAAGAGTGCTGTGTGCAGGATGGAGCGTCTGAAGAAGATGAAAGAGTGCTGTGTGCAGGATGGAGCGTCTGAAGAAGATGAAAGAATGCTGTGTTCAGGATGGAGCGTCTGAAGAAGATGAAAGAGTGATGTGTGCAGGACGGGGGTCTGAAGGTGATGGAAGAGTGCTGTGTGCAGGACGAGGTCTGCAGGTAATGGAAGAGTGATGTATGCACTATGGGGGTCTGCCGGTAATGGAAGAGTGCTGTGTGCACTATGGGGTCTGAAGTTGATGGAAGATTGCTGTATGCATGACGGGAGTCTGAAGGTGATGGAAGTGTGCTGTGTGAACGATGGGGGCCTGAAGTGTTCAAACAAATTTTAAATGATCGAACATCTTTGTTAGTTGACAAATGCTAAACATGATAATAACATTTTTTACAACAATCCTTTTTTCTTTTAAAATGTATTTTTCCCGAATCAAATAAAAAGGATTTACAAGTAGTATGCAACCAAATAAAGGGATGTGCTAGGTACAATACACAAAAAAACCAACAACAATAAAATACGAGAAAGGATAAGCTTTGGTTTGAAATAAAATTTGATACTAGAATCCGATCAGAACTAAGTTAAATATTTTTATGTCCGAAAAACATACCGGCAGTGAAATACCGGCAGTGAAATACCGACAGTGAAATACCGGCAGTGAAATACCGGCAGTGAAATACCGGCAGTGAAATACCGGCAGTGAAATACCGGCAGTAAAATACCGCAGTGAAATACCGGCAGTGAAATACCGGCAGTGAAATACCGGCAGTGAAATACCGGCAGTGAAATACCGGCAGTGAAATACCGGCAGTGAAATACCGGCAGTGAAATACCGGCAGTGAAATACCGGCAGTGAAATACCGCAGTGAAATACCGGCAGTGAAATTGCGATGAAAAACATATCGGCAGTGAAATTGCGATGAAGAACATACCAGCAATTGCGGCGAAAAACGTTTTGTTTTGTTTTTTTTTCAATTTCTTTTTTTAAAAAGACAATTTGTTCGTTTGATCCATACATAAAAAGCCCATTAACACCAACACTAACACGATAATGATTACACCTCTGGGGATGGTGGTCTCGGGTTGATGCACTGCGGAAAAATCGCTGTCCGGCCTGTCCGTACTTGGTTACCGTAATGCACCGTAGAGACGGGAAGTCAGGTGTCCTCACGGCCAATGTAGACAGACACATGTCAGAACAGTTTTCTCCAGGTCCACATGTTTCTGTCAGCAAGCTACCTGTCAGCAAGCTACCTGTCAGCAAGCTACCTATTCTAGCGTGCTTTCTTTCTTGTTCAACTACCCAAACATTCACATCACTCACTCAACATGTTCAACTACCCAAACGTTCACATCACTCACCCAGCATGTTCAACTACCAAAACATTCACATCACTCACCCAACATGTTCAACTACCCAAACATTCACATCACTCACCCAACATGTTCAACTACCCAAACGTTCACATCACTCACCCAACATGTTCAACTACCCAAACATTCACATCACTCACCCAACATGTTCAACTACCCAAACATTCACATCACTCACCCAACATGTTCAACTACCCAAACATTCACATCACTCACCCAACATGTTCAACTACCCAAACATTCACATCACTCACCCAACATGTTCAACTACCCAAACATTCACATCACTCACCCAACATGTTCAACTACCCAAACGTTCACATCACTCACCCAACATGTTCAACTACCCAAACATTCACATCACTCACCCAACATGTTCAACTACCCAAACATTCACATCACTCACCCAACATGTTCAACTACCCAAACATTCACATCACTCACCCAACATGTTCAACTACCCAAACGTTCACATCACTCACCAAACATGTTCAACTACCCAAACATTCACATCACTCACCAAACATGTTCAACTACCAAAACATTCACATCACTCACCCGTTGGTGAACATCCAGTATTACATATAATATGCAACATATATCCTAATAATGGGATACATCAGATCCATACATCATGCATACCAAACTCAACATAGAGTATTTCATAACCCAACTCACATACGATACTACACACCCCACTCAACATAGAGTACTACACACCCCACTCAACATAGAGTACTACACACCCCACTCAACATAGAGTACTACACACCCCACTCAACATAGAGTACTACACACCAAACTCAACATAGAGTACTACACACCAAACTCAACATAGGGTACTACACACCTAACAGCACATAGGGTACTTGATACATTACATTCACTTTTGGGACCGAGCCATTCCTCATTGATGGCCCCGGCAAGTATGGTACAGGCCTGCCTCATCTGCTGGGCTGTGCCTTAAATCAGACTCTCGACATGGTTGGCTGAGGGAACCCCAGTCACGCCAGTCTTCAGCGCCGAGCACTCAGCCAGTAGGTGCTTGACAGTCTCCGGCGCCTTTCCTCAGTGACGGCAGCTCGGGTCCCACTGTGGTTGCAACCGATTTAGGTAACTTCGGCTAAGGCAATGCTCTGTCTTCATCTGCGTGATCAGGCTCTGCTGGTGGCGTGATCAGGCTCTGCTGGTGGCGTGATCAGGCTCTGCTGGTCGCGTTTAAGACTACCACTGATCGCCCTTGCGGTTAGTTTTTGGCATGTTCCAGTAAAGTTTACGGGCTGTAGAGTCTTTTTCCAATTCTTTTAGCCATTCCTCATGGAAGATGTCCTTAATCCAGGATTTACCACTTGTTGGGTCATTGGTCGGTTAGGTTGAGGCTGGGTAGAGCCTTGTCTCGCTAGATAGTCAGCTCTATCTTGTTGGGGTATCCCCACGTGTCCTGTGATCCATTGAATGGTCACTTTGCCTCCATGAGAATGTATGTCTCGTACGAGCTCCAAGATTGCGTTTGCCATTTTCGTGTCCAAAGAGCACCTCTTCACAGTTTCTGGAGCACATTCTGAATCAGTGAACACTACAAAGGCTGGAAGTGTTTTACGTCTGGCTAATCTTCGTTGCACTTGTTTCAGGCCAATAAATATAGCTTCGATTTCTGCGTCAGTTGCAGTGCTGTTCCTACCGCTTGGGCCTGAAATCTCCTCAGTTGGAGGTACCCTCTTTGAGTACTGGATGAGTGCGCCGTAGCGTGACTGCTTCTCGCTGACGAGATAGGAGCCGTCCGTGAAGACTTTAGTCACATGGTCTTTATATGACTCGGTCGTCTCTAGTGCGACCCCCTTTTGATAATTTTGGAGGCTCGACTTGTTAACTGCCGTGTTTGACAGGGTCAGACGTACATTTGGCGGTTCGCAGCCATCCTGTTGTGATCTCTCCTGAATCAGGCGCATTTTCTCCATGTTTCCTGGTAAAGGGTGCTTATTCTCAATGGAATGGACCGCATCCATAAAAGAGAGTCTTTTAATTGGAAGCAGGGTTCCGTCTTCTCCATTCGACAGTATCGCTCTACGGTCGTTAGGATGGCCTTGCCCCGACGGATGTGTAGTGGTTCTATGTCCACGGCAGCCGTGGGTGCAGTACGTAACGCCCCGCATACAAATCTGAGAATTATATTTTTATCCTGTCCAGACCCTCTAGAGCTGTTCGGCTCGCATAGGCCTGCACGTGGAGGCTGTATGCCAGGGCAACTCTTACGCTCCGGAGATAGAGAGCTCTCAGGAGTCTTGTGTCAGCTCCCAATTAGTGCTTGCAAGTTTTTTTAATCAGGCTGAGTTTGGTCGTGGCTCGAGCGACGAGTTCCCGTACATGGTTATGCAGCTGGAGTTTTTGGTTCAGCTTTATTCCCAAATACGCGAGTGATTTATCACATTTGAGGGACTTCCCGCAGACGTGAAGATCGATATCTTCTTTGAGAGCATTCATTCCATTGATAAACAATGAATAGATAGTTTTCTCCGCATTCACCACCAATTTCCATTTTACGAGCGTAATCATATATCTTAGTAAGATCTGCCAGCAGCCGGCTCTGCAGTTGCTGGATGGATTTGCCAGAGCTGCAGATCGCCAAATCTTGTCTATGAAGAGCTCGTAATCCACATGGGTCTCTGCCAACTAGGCTTCCACCTCTATTTCCTACTGAGCCCAGTTTGCCTTCCGAAACTGCCAATGCCTTTTCCGAAGGCGTGCCTTGGTGGTTGTTTACAAAATTCTGAGGAGGATTGGTTTATGGTCACTTCCAACCTCATCCAAGAAAACCAGACTGAACTTGGACTCAAGGTCCGCTGAAATTAGAGTCAAGTCTGGCCGGGACTCCGTACTGTGGCCCGTATGTAATAGCGTGGGCACACTATTCTTGTCTTGCAACCGGATGAGGTTCGTAGTAAGAAACAGATCCTCCACGTAACGAACAGAGGCGTTACAATCAACATAGCTCCAATCTGTTGATTGAGCGTTGAAATATCCTGCTAAAATTTTACATTGAAAGACTGATAGAGTTATGGGCACGTTGTAAACTTTAGTAATATCAAAGAACTGGTTGTTCTTGAAGACTCTAATAGTGAGGGAGTCAGTGCCTGGCACGACTTAACCTCAAGCAGTTCCATTGTTAGGTCGTTTTCGACTGCTGTGACCAGCCCTCTGCATTCCTGACACTTGTAGTGGTACAGCGAGTAGCCCGTAATGTGAAACAACTTACCTTTCAGAAGTTTTTCTCGGAGAGTTCTACGTCCTCGTCCAACTTGTGGAGTAGCTGTGTGATCTCCCCTCCCTTTTGTGTGATGTCACAGACATTCAATTAAATACTTGAGAAGTATGTGGGGTTGGGGGGGGGGGCGACCCTTGGCGCCACGAATGCCTCGTTCAGTAGCTATTTCCCCCGCCAACCTGTCCCCCGACATTGGCGAAAGAGGATTTTGGATTTCCAACCCTGGGGCGGTAGTCTCGTCCCTCGCAAGCCCGTCCCCGGACACATTCGAAGAAGGCAGTGACTGTGTTGCCAGCTCCATGTTTAAGAGTCTGATTGTACTTGCCGTACGTACTGTAAATTTTGGGAAATTTCTCTTCCTCCCCAAGGACTAGCCTTGTGTCACACAGTCCTCTTTCCCAAGGAGTCTTTCGGTCGGACGTTAGGCGTTGAACCGGGTTGTTTCGCTTCAGGTGGTCGATTCCACCTAACTAGTCTGCTACGCCACGAAGAAGCAAAAACCTTGTGGGTGCTAGCAAGTTTCCTTGGCAACGCTCTGCTTTATGCAGACACATAGGGTACTATATACCTCACTTAATATATCATACTGCCCATCCAACCCAACATATGGTAAAGCAAAACCCAACGAACATAATGTATAACATATATATACCCCATTCTATATTTGGTATTAACAACCCCAGTCGACACAGGGCACTGCACACCAAACTCAACACAGGGCACTGCACACCACACTCAACAAAGGGTACTGCACACCCCACTCAACACAGGGTACTGCACACCACACACAACACGGGGTACTACACACCCCACTCAACACCCCTATAATTTTGTTTCAATGTCCAACGTGAAGCGTGTTTTACAGCCTTGCGTTTCTCGCCATAAAGAGTGCTAGAAAAGGGCAATAATCCTTCGGTTTGGCCCCTAAAGCGACAGTGCCAGAGATTTACTGCCGTTAATCCGGGCTAATTGTGCGGTACGTGTGGGAGACGGCATCCCCCACCGGTGAGACACTCCAGGTTCTATAACCGATGGCATCATGACGAGATTCGCTTGTCTAGAGTTCTGTACCCTTGAAGTTTAAAACAAAATGAACAGTGAACAAAATCACCGAGAAGAAAACAAAATGTTACTTCACTGCTGTACACTTGGTTCTTATTACAGTGAAATGTCTGACCTCAGTTGACCTAGATTTGGAAATAATTCCACCCAACTGTCCACTAAACAGTACTCAGATCTCCCGCTCGCCCCCCACCTTTCACCCCCCAGGACACGCCACCAAATATAAAGCGCGTTTATTTTCTTGTTAAAACAGCAACGCATGCCCTGTGAACATTAATCTAAAAAGTGTTTTTCTTTTTTTTTAAAATTAACACTCTTACAAAATGTTAACCGCTGTAACAAATAGATACGCCACGTTAAGAATTACGTGAAGTGATGTGGTAGATGCAGTGGCGGAGCCAGATTTTTACGTCAATTTATTGGACTCATTATCATAATTGTGCTACGAAGACTTCCTGCCGACACGTCCGTTGTTTTGTTGCGTTCCTTTATTTCAGGTTTAACCTTACTTTGTTTGACTTATTATCAGTCTTTTAAACCAATAATAATTACAAACAAAAAATTATTCGTCTACGTTCGATTGTTTCTACGTCATCGTTACTCCGTTACAATCCATCCTAACAAGCACAATGTCCTTTTCATCGTAATTAAGGCTAAGGCCCTTGTCTGACGGAAAGACGGGTCTCGTACGGCATTCTCAGCGACACTGTCTTCATATTGCGCCAACTCTAACAATCACCAGTCGTATGTGTGTCTCAGATAATCATGAAATCCTTGAACTTTAAAAAAAAATCATAATTTCCTTTGCCGTTAAACACCAGAGTTGAATCAGAAATCGATCAGCCATTGATTTGAACACCGATGCCCAAAAGTTCCCTTGCTAATTACGGAGATTTCCGTTTCAGATAAAAATAGAAAAGACTGTTTCCTTGTCTTGCAAATGTTTCTACTTTGAGTGAGCCAATTTATGTGTGGGAATGTTAGCCAGTACCGACATCACAGAAGATAATGATACGTGGCCGTCCATATAATTAAACCATGGCCGTCCACAGTGCGTAACATGTGCATATAGTTCGTGTCACATGGCCGTCCACAGGACGTACCATTTCCTTTCAATTCATATCGCTTGGCAGCCCACAGTACGTCCATGTCTTTTCAATTCATGCCACATGGCCGTCCATAGTACGTATTATGTCTTTTCAATTCATGCCACATGGCCGTCCATAGTACGTATTATGTCTTTTCAATTCATGCCACATGGCCGTCCATAGTACGTATTATGTCTTTTCAATTCATGCCACATGGCCGTCCATAGTACGTATTATGTCTTTTCAATTCATGCCACATGGCCGTCCATAGTACGTATTATGTCTTTTCAATTCATGCCACATGGCCGTCCATAGTACGTATTATGTCTTTTCAATTCATGCCACATGGCCGTCCATAGTACGTATTATGTCTTTTCAATTCATGCCACATGGCCGTCCATAGTACGTATTATGTCTTTTCAATTCATGCCACATGGCCGTCCATAGTACGTATTATGTCTTTTCAATTCATGCCACATGGCCGTCCATAGTACGTATTATGTCTTTTCAATTCATGCCACATGGCCGTCCATAGTACGTATTATGTCTTTTCAATTCATGCCACATGGCCGTCCATAGTACGTATTATGTCTTTTCAATTCATGCCACATGGCCGTCCATAGTACGTATTATGTCTTTTCAATTCATGCCACACGGCCGTCCATAGTACGTATTATGTCTTTTCAATTCATGCCACACGGCCGTCCATAGTACGTATTATGTCTTTTCAATTCATGCCACACGGCCGTCCATAGTACGTATTATGTCTTTTCAATTCATGCCACACGGCCGTCCATAGTACGTATTATGTCTTTTCAATTCATGCCACACGGCCGTCCATAGTACGTATTATGTCTTTTCAATTCATGCCACACGGCCGTCCATAGTACGTATTATGTCTTTTCAATTCATGCCACACGGCCGTCCATAGTACGTATTATGTCTTTTCAATTCATGCCACACGGCCGTCCATAGTACGTATTATGTCTTTTCAATTCATGCCCCACGGCCGTCCATAGTACGTATTATGTCTTTTCAATTCATGCCACATGGCCGTCCATAGTACGTATTATGTCTTTTCAATTCATGCCACATGGCCGTCCATAGTACGTATTATGTCTTTTCAATTCATGCCACATGGCCGTCCATAGTACGTATTATGTCTTTTCAATTCATGCCACATGGCCGTCCATAGTACGTATTATGTCTTTTCAATTCATGCCACATGGCCGTCCATAGTACGTATTATGTCTTTTCAATTCATGCCACATGGCCGTCCATAGTACGTATTATGTCTTTTCAATTCATGCCACATGGCCGTCCATAGTACGTATTATGTCTTTTCAATTCATGCCACATGGCCGTCCATAGTACGTATTATGTCTTTTCAATTCATGCCACATGGCCGTCCATAGTACGTATTATGTCTTTTCAATTCATGCCACATGGCCGTCCATAGTACGTATTATGTCTTTTCAATTCATGCCACATGGCCGTCCATAGTACGTATTATGTCTTTTCAATTCATGCCACATGGCCGTCCATAGTACGTATTATGTCTTTTCAATTCATGCCACACGGCCGTCCATAGTACGTATTATGTCTTTTCAATTCATGCCACACGGCCGTCCATAGTACGTATTATGTCTTTTCAATTCATGCCACACGGCCGTCCATAGTACGTATTATGTCTTTTCAATTCATGCCACATGGCCGTCCATAGTACGTATTATGTCTTTTCAATTCATGCCACATGGCCGTCCATAGTACGTATTATGTCTTTTCAATTCATGCCACACGGCCGTCCATAGTACGTATTATGTCTTTTCAATTCATGCCACACGGCCGTCCATAGTACGTATTATGTCTTTTCAATTCATGCCACACGGCCGTCCATAGTACGTATTATGTCTTTTCAATTCATGCCACATGGCCGTCCATAGTACGTATTATGTCTTTTCAATTCATGCCACATGGCCGTCCATAGTACGTATTATGTCTTTTCAATTCATGCCACATGGCCGTCCATAGTACGTATTATGTCTTTTCAATTCATGCCACATGGCCGTCCATAGTACGTATTATGTCTTTTCAATTCATGCCACATGGCCGTCCATAGTACGTATTATGTCTTTTCAATTCATGCCACATGACCGTCCATAGTACGTATTATGTCTTTTCAATTCATGCCACATGGCCGTCCATAGTACGTATTATGTCTTTTCAATTCATGCCACATGGCCGTCCATAGTACGTATTATGTCTTTTCAATTCATGCCACATGACCGTCCATAGTACGTATTATGTCTTTTCAATTCATGCCACATGGCCGTCCATAGTACGTATTATGTCTTTTCAATTCATGCCACACGGCCGTCCATAGTACGTATTATGTCTTTTCAATTCATGCCACACGGCCGTCCATAGTACGTATTATGTCTTTTCAATTCATGCCACACGGCCGTCCATAGTACGTATTATGTCTTTTCAATTCATGCCACACGGCCGTCCATAGTACGTATTATGTCTTTTCAATTCATGCCACACGGCCGTCCATAGTACGTATTATGTCTTTTCAATTCATGCCACATGGCCGTCCATAGTACGTATTATGTCTTTTCAATTCATGCCACATGGCCGTCCATAGTACGTATTATGTCTTTTCAATTCATGCCACATGGCCGTCCATAGTACGTATTATGTCTTTTCAATTCATGCCACATGGCCGTCCATAGTACGTATTATGTCTTTTCAATTCATGCCACATGGCCGTCCATAGTACGTATTATGTCTTTTCAATTCATGCCACATGGCCGTCCATAGTACGTATTATGTCTTTTCAATTCATGCCACATGGCCGTCCATAGTACGTATTATGTCTTTTCAATTCATGCCACATGGCCGTCCATAGTACGTATTATGTCTTTTCAATTCATGCCACATGGCCGTCCATAGTACGTATTATGTCTTTTCAATTCATGCCACATGGCCGTCCATAGTACGTATTATGTCTTTTCAATTCATGCCACATGGCCGTCCATAGTACGTATTATGTCTTTTCAATTCATGCCACATGGCCGTCCATAGTACGTATTATGTCTTTTCAATTCATGCCACATGGCCGTCCATAGTACGTATTATGTCTTTTCAATTCATGCCACATGGCCGTCCATAGTACGTATTATGTCTTTTCAATTCATGCCACATGGCCGTCCATAGTACGTATTATGTCTTTTCAATTCATGCCACATGGCCGTCCATAGTACGTATTATGTCTTTTCAATTCATGCCACATGGCCGTCCATAGTACGTATTATGTCTTTTCAATTCATGCCACATGGCCGTCCATAGTACGTATTATGTCTTTTCAATTCATGCCACATGGCCGTCCATAGTACGTATTATGTCTTTTCAATTCATGCCACATGGCCGTCCATAGTACGTATTATGTCTTTTCAATTCATGCCACACGGCCGTCCATAGTACGTATTATGTCTTTTCAATTCATGCCACATGGCCGTCCATAGTACGTATTATGTCTTTTCAATTCATGCCACATGGCCGTCCATAGTACGTATTATGTCTTTTCAATTCATGCCACATGGCCGTCCATAGTACGTATTATGTCTTTTCAATTCATGCCACATGGCCGTCCATAGTACGTATTATGTCTTTTCAATTCATGCCACATGGCCGTCCATAGTACGTATTATGTCTTTTCAATTCATGCCACATGGCCGTCCATAGTACGTATTATGTCTTTTCAATTCATGCCACATGGCCGTCCATAGTACGTATTATGTCTTTTCAATTCATGCCACATGGCCGTCCATAGTACGTATTATGTCTTTTCAATTCATGCCACATGGCCGTCCATAGTACGTATTATGTCTTTTCAATTCATGCCACATGGCCGTCCATAGTACGTATTATGTCTTTTCAATTCATGCCACATGGCCGTCCATAGTACGTATTATGTCTTTTCAATTCATGCCACACGGCCGTCCATAGTACGTATTATGTCTTTTCAATTCATGCCACATGGCCGTCCATAGTACGTATTATGTCTTTTCAATTCATGCCACATGGCCGTCCATAGTACGTATTATGTCTTTTCAATTCATGCCACATGGCCGTCCATAGTACGTATTATGTCTTTTCAATTCATGCCACATGGCCGTCCATAGTACGTATTATGTCTTTTCAATTCATGCCACATGGCCGTCCATAGTACGTATTATGTCTTTTCAATTCATGCCACACGGCCGTCCATAGTACGTATTATGTCTTTTCAATTCATGCCACATGGCCGTCCATAGTACGTATTATGTCTTTTCAATTCATGCCACATGGCCGTCCATAGTACGTATTATGTCTTTTCAATTCATGCCACATGGCCGTCCATAGTACGTATTATGTCTTTTCAATTCATGCCACATGGCCGTCCATAGTACGTATTATGTCTTTTCAATTCATGCCACATGGCCGTCCATAGTACGTATTATGTCTTTTCAATTCATGCCACATGGCCGTCCATAGTACGTATTATGTCTTTTCAATTCATGCCACATGGCCGTCCATAGTACGTATTATGTCTTTTCAATTCATGCCACACGGCCGTCCATAGTACGTATTATGTCTTTTCAATTCATGCCACACGGCCGTCCATAGTACGTATTATGTCTTTTCAATTCATGCCACATGGCCGTCCATAGTACGTATTATGTCTTTTCAATTCATGCCACATGGCCGTCCATAGTACGTATTATGTCTTTTCAATTCATGCCACACGGCCGTCCATAGTACGTATTATGTCTTTTCAATTCATGCCACACGGCCGTCCATAGTACGTATTATGTCTTTTCAATTCATGCCACATGGCCGTCCATAGTACGTATTATGTCTTTTCAATTCATGCCACATGGCCGTCAGATTCATTGAAAGTAACCGTCAATAATTAGTAACTGTGTCATGTATTTACACTATAACATTATGTCATATATGAAATTAGTCACAAGGCTGTCTATAACATTATGTCATATATGAAATTAGTCACAAGGCTGTCTATAACATTATGTCATATATGAAATTAGTCACAAGGCTGTCTATAACATTATGTCATATATGAAATTAGTCACAAGGCTGTCTATAACATTATGTCATATATGAAATTAGTCACAAGGCTGTCTACATTATGTCATATATGAAACTAGTCACAAGGCTGTCTATAACATTATGTCATATATGAAATTAGTCACAAGGCTGTCTATAACATTATGTCATATATGAAATTAGTCACAAGGCTGTCTACATTATGTCATATATGAAACTAGTCACAAGGCTGTCTATAACATTATGTCATATATGAAATTAGTCACAAGGCTGTCTATAACATTATGTCATATATGAAATTAGTCACAAGGCTGTCTATAACATTATGTCATATATGAAATTAGTCACAAGGCTGTCTACATTATGTCATATATGAAATTAGTCACAAGGCTGTCTACATTATGTCATATATGAAATTAGTCACAAGGCTGTCTATAACATTATGTCATATATGAAATTAGTCACAAGGCTGTCTACATTATGTCATATATGAAATTAGTCACAAGGCTGTCTACATTATGTCATATATGAAATTAGTCACAAGGCTGTCTATAACATTATGTCATATATGAAATTAGTCACAAGGCTGTCTACATTATGTCATATATGAAATTAGTCACAAGGCTGTCTATAACATTATGTCATATATGAAATTAGTCACAAGGCTGTCTATAACATTATGTCATATATGAAATTAGTCACAAGGCTGTCTATAACATTATGTCATATATGAAATTAGTCACAAGGCTGTCTACATTATGTCATATATGAAATTAGTCACAAGGCTGTCTATAACATTATGTCATATATGAAATTAGTCACAAGGCTGTCTACATTATGTCATATATGAAACTAGTCACAAGGCTGTCTATAACATTATGTCATATATGAAATTAGTCACAAGGCTGTCTACATTATGTCATATATGAAATTAGTCACAAGGCTGTCTACATTATGTCATATATGAAACTAGTCACAAGGCTGTCTACATTATGTCATATATGAAACTAGTCACAAGGCTGTCTACATCATGTCGTATATGAAACTAGTCACAAGGCTGTCTACATCATGTCGTATATGAAACTATTCACAAGGCTGTCTACATCATGTCGTATATGCAATTGGTCACAAGGCTGTCTACATCATGTCGGAAATGAAACTAGTCACAAGGCTGTCTACATCATGTCAACTATGAAATTAGTCACAAGGCTGTCTACATCATGTCAATGACTTTTGTTTTGTCATTGGACAGTCAGCTCTAGAACATGCTCCTGGCCGTCTACAGGACGGCACACCTCGTAAAAACCAAATGTATCATGGACCCATTGCAGACTGGCGACCGCTGTACCATTACATTTGGAGATATTCAATGTTAGCGGTGGCGCCCGCAGCGAGGAAGACGGCGCCCATAGCGAGGGAGGCATAGCATCGCCGGCAGGTTAAAAACACTTCCTTCCGGTCTGCTTCCATGGTTACTGTACAACTGAATTTATTTTTGTAACATGAAAAAACCCAATGGTTTAAAATAAATCAGTGATAGATGTTGGTGCTTCATTTGAAAACCTCTGTCAATCTTATGGAAGAGTTCATGAATATTTGTTGGCTCCGTTATTATTTTTGAGAAAAATTTTCAGGATTAGTGTTGGAAGTAATCGGGATAATTGGGATATTGAAAGCACAAATGTGCTCAGGGAGTTAAGGTTTGTGTTGGAAGTAATCGGGATAATTGGGATATTGAAAGCACAAATGTGCTCAGGGAGTTAGGGTTTGTGTTGGAAGTAATCGGGGTAATTGAGATATTGAAAGCACAAATGTGCTCAGGAAGTTAGGGTTTGTGTTAGAAGTAATCGGGATATTGAAAGCACAAATGTGCTCAGGGAGTTAGGATTTGTTTGTGCCGTATAGGATTTGGTAGTCTGGGGTGGGGATGGAGGGTTGTTTATCCAGGCTGTAAAAGAGTCAAAGTAAGAAGAGCGACGACTGGTCCGGTTAAAGAAATGGGAAAGTCCCATCATGCTAGTAATAATGTCAGAACGGGATATGGCGCATCCCATAATTTCACAAATGAATAATTTATTAGGCATATACAAGCTGTCTCCGTAAACCCTTCATGACGCTCCGCAAATTTAAAAAGTCGTTTGATGTGTACTCAGAGAGGAAACAAATTTACGTTCGAAATGTAGAAATTAATGTAAGTTATTTTTAAAGGGACATAGCGACCAGGATGAAAAATTAAAGGAGAGAAAGGGAAAGAAAAAAAAAAATGATTAAAATTGTGTAATTAGCTTGTAACTGGAGTGTGTGCAAGTCCGGGTATTAATTTTTAAAAAATGGTTTTAAAATAATTACTTTTCAAAAACAAATTCTTTCAAATTTCAAGAAATTATATATAAAAAGGTTTCGACAGATTTCTTTTCGACAGATTTTCGACAGATTTCTGAAATTTACCAAGACTGAAAGTAATGGATATATTATCCCTAGGGAGGGGGCGGGGAGCCCACAATAACTGCCTAGTGGACTTCTAGAGCATTCTAATCCATTCAGATATGATTTGTTGTAGCGGACATTTATAATTGCCCAATACAATGAAAGACATCGCCTACCTCGTTATACAATGAACATTTCAGAAAAAAAAAAAAAAAGAGAAGAACTTAAAAATAACTTATAAATGTTATTATATTTGTAGATATTCCTGTTACGGTATTCAATATGATGAGTTTCTAACTTGTTCTTTTGTTACCTGATCTCATGGGTGTTGGTTGTCCGAGTGGAGTTGGTGTGGCATGTGTGGGTTTGTGTGGTCTGGATAGATATTGAAGGGTTTTGATGAGTTCTGTATGGTCTGCAAAAAGGGGGGGGGGGGGAGATGTACAGAAGTGTACACCTGTGTTAATTATGGCTCAGGCATAGACGCAAGATAACCACGATGTTTTATTTAACGAGGAAATACAGCAATATGTGTGTGTGTGCTCTCTCTCTCTCACTCCCTTTCTCAGACTTACTCCCTTTCTTATACTCACTCCCCTTCTCAGACAAACTCTCTTTCTGAGACTCACTCCCTTTATTATACTTACTCCCCTTCTCAGACAAACTCCCTTTCTCAGAATCACTACCTTTTTCAGACCTAATCCTTTACGCAGACTAAGTCCCTTTCCCAGACAAATTCCCCTTTTTGAGACCAGCTCCCTTTCTTAGACTAACTCTCTTTTTCAGACTCACTCCCTTTCTTATACTTACTCCCTTTCTCAGACTAACTCCCTTTTTCAGACCAATTCCCTTTCTCATATATAACTTAATATGTGTCCTTTATGGCTTTCATTACTTAACTGCTTCATAATCACATACGTATCCATTTTAAAGTAATATTTCCAGATGAAAGCAGAGGTTCCAATGAAATATAAAAACAACCACCACTACAGCCCATGAATTAACGAAGGGATTTTCCCAATCTGTTCAAATAGAAACTTTCTATTGATTGGTGCGTGCCTCCTTGAATTCAATGTTTGTAATTATCTCCCCTGGAATAGGAAGTCACCTTTTTATCAAGTTCCTTATTTTCAAAGAAGAATATCCATTATTCTTTTCTTTCTCCGTCTTCGGGCGCAGTTAGCCCATCGTCAGCTACGCATTGATTTATTCAAGCTTGACTCTCTTTACTACAATGGTTCTGTAACAGTTGTATATTGTAACTTTGATGGACGGAGGCGCTTATGGTTCAGTAAAGTTACTCATATAATGTTAGCTAATAATGTGCTACTTTTTCCTCAATGCACGTGATAGTTTGCCGATATTATTACATTCAACTTCACAATCACTGTCTCTGTCTCTCTCTCTCTCGCTCTCTCTGTCTCTCTCTCTCTCTCTCGCTCTCTGTCTCTCTCTCTCTCTCTCTTTCTCTCTCTCTCTCTCTCTGTGTCTCTCTCTCTCTCTCTCTCGCTCTCTCTGTCTCTCTCTCTCTCTCTCGCTCTCTGTCTCTCTCTCTCTCTCTCTTTCTCTCTCTCTCTCGCTCTCTCTGTCTCTCTCTCTCTCTCGCTCTCTGTCTCTCTCTCTCTCTCTCTTTCTCTCTCTCTCTCTCTCTCGCTGATAAGAAACAAAATGTCCAATTTACACTACACAGTACTTTATTATATACACTAATAAAAGCACATGATTCCTTGATGAAATCAGGATAATGTTGCAACAAGTATAGTTGCAATGCAGAGACTATATATACACACACGTTCAATACTTCATCTAATATCAATTCAGTAAATCCATCATAAGAATCCAAAATGTCCTTCTCACATCCACGTTATCACGCTCACTCTCTTGTTCTCCTTAAAAACTACGAATCCACCTTCCGCTACAAAAACTAGTTCCTTTTTCTCGTTTTATTCATTCATCAGAATCAAATCACTACACCATTGTGCCGTGAGAATAAATATTAGTGTAGTGTGAAAAATCATTGTTAATTTGGTCTGTTACAGGTTCTAAGCGCATTGCATAAGGCAGCGGATCTCAACCTTCCTAATGCCGTGACCCTTAATACAGTTTCTCATGTTGTGGCGACCCCCAACAACAAAAATATTTTCCTTGCTAATTCATAGCTGTAGAGTATATGTAATTTCCGATGGTCTTAGGTCTGAGAAAGGTTCCCCCCCCCCCCCCCCAAAATGGACAGCGACCCACAGGTTGAGAACCGCGGGCTTAAGGGATCGTGAATGGATCTACCACGAATGGAAATGGAGTTAATTACCTTCATGATAATGGGCAGCGTATACAGCTATATATTGCGACACCGCTGAACCCAGGCTCACATGTAAGCCCTCCCCATTTCTCCTTTACCAACAAAATGCAATGAATTTAAACAATTGTATGCATGTAATATATCATTGTCAAAGTGTCATACAGATGCATGTTGTGTACATTCGAATTTTTAAAAATCTATAATTTTGTTGGCTGTAATGTGGGTATCTGTAATGTGGTTTTCTGTAATGTGGTTGTCTGTAATGTTATTATCTGTAATGTGATTATCGTGTTTAAATGCTAAATTATTATAATGAATAAATAAAAATGTTTAAAACTTTTTTTTAAAACATGCTTTTATTAAAATGCACTTTTTGAGACACACCAGGATTTTCGTACAATTAATAATGTCGAAAAATAAACCCTGGCAAACAAAATGTCAGGAAGTGCTAAAAGAACAAAATACTCATCATTAAATAGAGCAGGACGTGTTACAAGAACAAAATACTCATCATTAAATAGAGCAGGACTTGTTACAAGAACAAAATACTCATCATTAAATAGAGCAGGACGTGTTACAAGAACAAAATACTCATCATTAAATAGAGCAGGACGTGTTACAAGAACAAAATACTCATCATTAAATAGAGCAGGACGTGTTACAAGAACAAAATACTCAACATTAAAGAGAGCAGGACGTGTTACAAGAACAAAATACTCAACATTAAAGAGAGCAGGACGTGTTACAAGAACAAAATACTCAACATTAAAGAGAGCAGGACGTGCTACAAGAACAAAATACTCAACATTAAAGAGAGCAGGACGTGCTACAAGAACAAAATACTCAACATTAAAGAGAGCAGGAAGTGCTACAAGATTCGTCTTTGAGAGAAAATCTTGTAAAAAAAATAATAATTAAAATAACTAATGTGTCTTCCAATTTTAGTATTACAATTGTAGTATCGTATGCCTTGCCCCCACCCACTTCTAAACAACAAAAATTCCCTTGCCTAACCCTTTCTCCCGCAGTTCACCAGGTGAGCACTGCACGAGACAGACGATCAACTGAGTGATAGAATCCCGTGTGTCAACAACAAAACATTAAAAAAATACCACCAAAAAAAAAAAAAAAAAAAATCAAACAAACAAAACGAGTTAATGACAAGACGGACATGCGACTAGAAAGAAAGTCTTTAATTTAAAAAAAAATGCTTTTCAGCCAAGTGCTAAAGACATTAATGTTTTTTTCATTTCTGTCTCAGCGGTCACCGGAATATTTCTCTTTAAATTAATAACATTCATTGTTTCATGGATTGATAGCAGCGGCGTAGAGAGTGGGGGCAAGGGGGGCATCATGCCCCGGGCACTACTCACAAAGGGGCGCCAAATGGTATATTTTACATATAATATTGTATGGTTTTAGAATAGGGGGGCGCTAAAAAGGTATTGTGCCCCGGGCGCGAGTTAAGCTCGCTACGTCACTGATGGATAGCCAGTGTTGTAATGGTTGATAAGCACTGATGTAACTGTTGATAACTACTGTCTTAATGGTTGATACACACTGATGTAACTGTTGATAACTACTGTCTTAATGGTTGATAAACACTGATGTAACTGTTGATAACTACTGTCTTAATGGTTGATAAACACTGATGTAACTGTTGATAACTACTGTCTTAATGGTTGATACATACTGATGTAACTGTTGATAACTACTGTCTTAATGGTTGATACACACTTATGTAACTGTTGATAACTACAGTCTTAATGGTTGATACACACTGATGTAACTGTTGATAACTACTGTCTTAATGGTTGATACACACTGATGTAACTGTTGATAACTACTGTCTTAATGGTTGATACACACTGATGTAACTGTTGATAACTACTGTCTTAATGGTTGATACACACTTATGTAACTGTTAATAACTACTGTCTTAATGGTTGATACACACTGATGTAACTGTTGATAACTACTGTATCAAAGGTTGATACACATTACTTTCAAGGTAAAAGAAATAAGTTGCACCGGGATGTGATCGCTCTACAGCAGTGGTTCTCAACCTTCCTGATGTCGCGACCCACAGGCTGTGAACCGCTGCTCTACAGCTCACGTGGCACAGTTGTTAATTAAACAATCCGTCAGTGAAAGAACATCGTGGATTGCGTAACAATGGATTAAAGAAAATAGTTGGATTAAGTGACAGTGAATTGAAAATCATAGTGGACTGCGTAACAATTGATTGAAGATCATGTAGACTGTGTTACAATGGATTGAAGATCATAGTAGACTGTGTTACAATGGATTGAAGATCATAGTAGACTGTGTTACAATGGATTGAAGATCATAGTAGACTGTGTTACAATGGATTGAAGATCATAGTAGACTGTGTAACAATGGATTGAAGATCATAGTAGACGTGTTACAATGGATTGAAGATCATAGTAGACTGTGTTACAATGGATTGAAGATCATAGTAGACTGTGTTACAATGGATTGAAGATCATATTAGTCTGTGTTACAATGGATTTAAGATCATATTAGACTGTGTTACAATGGATTAAAGATCATAGTAGACTGTGTTACAATGGATTTAAGATCATAGTAGACTGAGTTACAATGGATTGAAGATCATAGTAGACTGTGCTACAATGGGTTAAAGATCATAGTAGACTGCCTTACAATGGATTGAAGATCAGCTGTTTTGTAGCGGTAAATTACTTTGGGGATATATTTTAATTTTCTATGTCGCTGATGTTACTTTGACATAGAAGTGAATCCACACACAAAAAAAGTATTCTACCGATAGACCTTCGACCTTGACTCCAATGTAGGTCAGAATTAAATCATCAATCTCTCCCTGGACTATTCTTCCTCCCTCAACCAGGAAGTGACGTCGGTTGTCCGCCATCATTATTACCTCGAATAAACGTAATGTTCCATTGGAAAACCGGCTGTGAACAGGAAATGGCGACATGATTTTGAATACCATTGCATTAATATATATATATAAAATGAGACGCTTCATATTGTCTTCTTTTGTAAGCCCATCATTTAACTTTTCAAATGAAACGAACCAAGTAAAGACATTAGAGTCAACGGACTTATCTATGACAGAACTCATTTAACAGCAGACGTGGGTTAATGAACGGGGCAGTCAATGCTTGACATGATCTTAAGTAACTGACGGCATCGTGTGTGTGTGTGTGTGTGTGTGTGTGTGTGTGTGTGTGTGTGTGTGCGAGAGATAGAGAGAGAGGGGGGGAACGAGAGAGAGAACGAGAGGAAGAGGTTGGATGTATATTTTTTAAGCGGGGTACATCAGTACTTAGTGGTACCCACACAAGCAAATGTTGAACTCTATGTACTGCGACGCCAGCCGACTCGTCCCCCACCCCTTGATCACACACAGGCACCCTCAACTTTTGATCTCGTGACTGAACACATTGGGTGGATTAAAGAAACCGTACAGTATGTCATGCGACTTTTCTGTGCGTGATCTGAGAGCCTTCGGGCCTCTCGCTTTGCTATGTTGTAAATGGGACTCTCGTTATGCCTGAAAAGTTTTTGCTATGAAATAAAGGACGTGGCAAAAACGCAGATCCCAACAATTAAGTCCTGTCACCGTTTTTTTTTTGTGTTGCTTTCGTAATCAAATTATCAAATTATCAAATTGTCATGTTTTTATGACATTTCATCGGACAAGAGATTTCCTTTAAAAAAAGTAAAAATTTTTTGTAGCTGTTTAAAAAAAAAAATCAGTTTAATTATTTCATTTTTTAAAATCTCACATTTGAGATTTGAAATGATGATATAAAAAAAAGATGATTAGTTTAGCGACGGTTTAAAACAATGAAATGAGAGATGATCAACAACTGCTGGATGATGTTGCTTGCCTAGGGGACGTTACTGGCCAATGTTACAATTTCAGGAGTTATTGTTCCTGACAAGGGACGCAACCACTCGAAAAGGGGGTTAACGTGCTTTTTCAGAATGAAATCTGAATCCAGTGTTCTACGCCTATGTTTGACATCTGAATCCAGTGTTCTACGCCTATGTTTGAAATCTATTTTTGTGTATCTGACTTAACGGTCTGTGATTTGTGTAGAGAAACAACCCGTTTTATTCGGAAGTAATAACGTATATGATTCCTGAGACCATGTACCCGTGTGATCCCTGAGACCCTGTACCTGTGTGATCTCTGCGACCATGTACCCGTGTGATCACTGAGACCACGTACCCGGGGGATCCCTGAGACCGCATACCCTTTTGATCCCTGAGACCACGTACTCGTGTGATCATTGAGACCACGTATCCGGGGGATCCCTGAGACCGCGTACCCGTTTGATTCCTGAGACCACGTACCCGTGTGATCATTGAGACCACGTACCCGGGGGATCCCTGAGACCGCGTACCCGTTTGATTCTTGAGACCACGTACCCGTGTGATCATTGAGACCACGTACCCGTTTGATTCCTGAGACCACGTACCCGTGTGATCATTGAGACCACGTACCCGGGGGATCCCTGAGACCGCGTACCCGTTCGATTCTTGAGACCACGTACCCGTGTGATCATTGAGACCACGTACCAGTGTGATCATTGAGACCACGTACCCGTGTGATCATTGAGACCACGTACCCGTGTGATCATTGAGACCACGTACCAGTGTGATCATTGAGACCACGTACCCGTGTGATCATTGAGACCACGTACCCGTGTGATCATTGAGACCACGTACCCGTGTGATCATTGAGACCACGTACCCGTGTGATCATTGAGACCACGTACCCGTGTGATCACTGTGTTTGATTGTTTCATTATGACATTAAGACGTGTCTGTAAATAAACTATAGAGCCTACATTACGATTGGCCATTGCTCATGTCAAGCGAGTGCTCGGTGCTCAAGTCATAAAAGTGTTGGGTGCTCAAGTCTTGTGAGTTTAAAGTGCTCAAGTGCTGGGGGCTCAAGTCATCGGAATGCTGGGGTCTCAGGTCATAGAAGTGTTGGGTGCTCAAGTCATCGGAGTGCTGGGGGCTCAGGTCATGGCTGTCTAAAGTTCTCAAGTCATGGGAGTGCTGGGGGCTCAGGTCGTGGCAGTCTAAAGTTCTCAAGTCATGGGAGTGCTGGGGGCTCAGGTCATGGCAGTCTAAAGTTCTCAAGTCATGGGAGTGCTGGGGGCTCAGGTCATGGCAGTCTAAAGTTCTCAAGTCATGGGAGTGCTGGGGGCTCAGGTCCTGGGATTGTAGGTATCTCAAATCAAGGGAGTGTTCTATTCCATAAATAAATAATGTTCAAACTTGAGGTGAGAGAAAGCAAGACGCCTGTTAGTCAGACATTAGATGCCTGTTAGTCAGACATAAGACGCCTGTTAGTCAGACATAAGACGCCTGTTAGTCAGACATAAGACGCCTGTTAGTCAGACATAAGACGCCTGTTAGTCAGACATAAGACGCCTGTTAGTCAGACATAAGACGCCTGTTAGTCAGACATAAGACGCCTGTTAGTCAGACATAAGACGCCTGTTAGTCAGACATAAGACGCCTGTTAGTCAGACATAAGACGCCTGTTAGTCAGACATAAGACGCCTGTTAGTCAGACATAAGACGCCTGTTAGTCAGACATTAGATGCCTGTTAGTCAGACATAAGACGCCTGTTAGTCAGACATAAGACGCCTGTTAGTCAGACATAAGACGCCTGTTAGTCAGACATAAGACGCCTGTTAGTCAGACATAAGACGCCTGTTAGTCAGACATAAGACGCCTGTTAGTCAGACATAAGACGCCTGTTAGTCAGACATAAGACGCCTGTTAGTCAGACATAAGACGCCTGTTAGTCAGACATAAGACGCCTGTTAGTCAGACATAAGACGCCTGTTAGTCAGACATAAGACGCCTGTTAGTCAGACATAAGACGCCTGTTAGTCAGACATAAGACGCCTGTTAGTCAGACATAAGACGCCTGTTAGTCAGACATTAGATGCCTGTTAGTCTGACATAAGACGCCTGTTAGTCAGACATAAGACGCCTGTTAGTCAGACATAAGACGCCTGCTAGTCAGACATAAGACGCCTGTTAGTCAGACATAAGACGCCTGTTAGTCAGACATAAGACGCCTGCTAGTCAGACATAAGACGCCTGCTAGTCAGACATAAGACGCCTGTTAGTCAGACATAAGACGCCTGCTAGTCAGACATTGTCGTTTATGGGAAGACTGAAAAAACAAAAACAATAAGAACGCAAACATGCTATGAGGAGTTGGAGGCAGAAATAGTTTGTGTCTGATCAATGACACGCTTTGTACATCAAGAACAGTGCAACATTTGTCTGTGACGGTACACTCAACCATTTCTGTGAGACTTTAAAGATTCTCTCATGGGCATATTGGAATAGTTTTGCTTTAGCAAACCTTCGACCGCCCCCCTCCCCCCCACACACACTCCCCGGACATCACAATGCCTGGCATTAAATAATTAGTTTCAAGTCTCTTTTCCAGAATCATTGTCGACATCATCTAATTATTGCGAAATGGTGATGACACCACTTCCCCCCCCCACCCCAAACTCTCATTTAACCACTTAGCACAAACATGTGACGTCCATTTTAGGGTACCCCTTTAAGCAAATGCCTGCAAACCAATGCCTGTAAACCAGACGCTTTCCCTGGGGTCGCCTAGAAGACCATCAGGAAAAAAAACATTTATTTAACAGTTATGAAGTAGCAACGAGAATAATTGTGTTTGGGGTCGCCATAACATGAAGAACGGTATTAAAGGGTCGCGGCACTAGAAAGGTTGAGAACAACTGCTGTAAACCAATGCTTGTAAATCAATGCTATCCCCATGAAATAGATGTGAGCTGAGAGGTGCAGTGCCCGGGTGAGACGTGTTTGTGGGCCTTCTGGTGATTCCGATCCAGCCAACAGCTTCGATGTTAGCCAAATGTCCACACGATGTATATTACAATGACAGGTATTTGGCCAACAAAGCGTGTTAGTGGCATTCCAGTCTATCACAGGCGTGCAACGCCGGGACTGGTGGTTACACTCTGGTGTTGGCCTGGCAAGGGGGTGGTCGGGTGGGGGGAGGGTGGGCCGAGAGGGGGGGGGGCTTTAACTGGTGTGGGAGGGTGTATATTTGTTGATTGCAGGAGTCAATTTCTCCGTTGATCTGGTATTTTATATGAGGGCAGAGATCTGTATTTGAGGGTCTATTGGCAATTGGTTGAGAGGATTTTTTCAGAAATTGTGTATGTAATCATGATTATTTTGTTCGTAATTATCTTCTAAAAATTTGCAATAACTCAATAAGTCCGTGATTTAAGCTTAAACAAACACCAAACACTTCTACCCTGATCCTTACAAACCCACCCCACAGTCTTACCACACCTTATACCCACCATAGCCACCTACCGCATCACAGCCAAACATTCTAATCAAACCGTTACAACTCTGTTCCTGGATCGCTACTAGACTCCTACAACAATCTTCTTAGAACCCATAAAGACCCCTATGCATATTGCCTATGCACTCCCGTACAAGATATTACTACCAGTTGCCATTCACACCCCATCTACACCCCAGCGACCACCTACCATACCCCATCTACACCCCAGCGACCACCTACCACACCCCATCTACATCCCAGCGACCACCTACCACACCCCATCTACACCCCAGCGACCACCTACCACACCCCATCTACACCCCAGCGACCACCTACCACACCCCATCTACACCCCAGCGACCACCTACCACACACAAACTACACCCTTCCGAGCACCTACCACACATCATTTTTTTTTTTTTTAAAGAGAGCTACGTACAAAGATATTCCACTTGTACTAAAAGTTTGACACTATTCTCAAAGTATAATTGTATGACATGTCAGTCGCGTGCTATTTATTGTATCGTCTCAATCAGCGGTTCTTGAATTATGTCATCACGTTTCTACTAATTTCATAAGCAACACCATGACCCTTTCCATAAGAATTAGAATTGGAATAAAAAATGAACGTATGCCTTGAGAGCCCCTGGTCTACCCCGGAGAACTTAGGTCTGCAGTGAGATGCTAGCAGTCTAAGCTTTCTTCTCCCCGTTCTTCTCTAAGTCTTTCATAATCTCCAAGCATCTGTCTATCAAGAATACTATTAGGAAAACAGAGCTGAAATTCCGGAACTTTCCAATTTCCGCCGTCCTCTGACTTAAACTGCAGAACGCGCGTGGAGACGAATGTCTTTGTCCAATGGTGGCTCCTCCTAGAAGTTGTGGGTGGTGTGGGAGTGGTGTGGGAGTGATATGGAGGTTGTTTGGGGGGTTGATTGGGGGAGGTATGAGGAAGGTATGGGGGTGGTATAGTGGTTGAGGAGATGGGGGCTCATCTCTCTAAGCCAAATGAATGCACGCCCCTGGATTATCTAGCTTTGCCTTTTGTATGAGCGCTCACGTTCCCACCACTTTGTGAGAACAGTTGACATCGGTTCATGGGCGTCAAAACATTATTTATAACTATGACGCAATCGGTTTATTAACTCAGACATGACATGACATCAAGGTTTTATAGCAACACGTGCTGTGACGTCATTGGCTCCATGTTGTATAATAAATGTTCGTGACGTGTCATTAATTGTAACAACCAGCCATTCCAGGCCTGACCTACTTTTGTCTACTGGCCAGTTCGCTTATTAATCTACAGGTCATTTTGCCTATTGGTCTACAGGTCATTTTGCCTATTGGTCTACAGGTCAGTTTGCCTATTTTGGTCTACAGGTCAGTTTGCTTATTGGTCTATAGGTCAGTTTGCCTATCGGTCTACAGGTCCGTTTGCCTATTGGTCTACAGATCATTTTGCCTATTGGTCTACAAGTCATTTTGCCTATTGGTCTACATGTCATTTTGCCTATTGGTCTAGACCGGAAATCTAGGTTCCACATGAACCATATTGTCAAAGTTCTACAGGAGTTGGGGGAAAAAACCCCACATGCTTAGAGCAAAT
The DNA here is from genome assembly GCA_964017045.1 of Omphiscola glabra. Classification (NCBI taxonomy): domain Eukaryota; kingdom Metazoa; phylum Mollusca; class Gastropoda; family Lymnaeidae; genus Omphiscola; species Omphiscola glabra. The sequence continues at coordinate 18,812,705 of OZ024797.1, forward strand.
CTTAAATTTCCAATGAAGCTAATTTCCTGGCCACTTATGTAGGCCAGTGAGATGGGAGGAGAGTTGGTGAACATCTCAAAGGCCTACGAATTGATTTCATTAGATTCGTCTTTTCTTTCAGTAAAATAACTTTGACCTTATTTTTTAATAAAATAATTATATTGAAGCCCCTAACTTATATCTGTATCTCGTTAGCACACTTCTGCTGCTTTTGTGGACGGGCAATGATGACCTCAAATACTGTTCTCTAGCCTGGTGTTGAAAATCATCGGTTTTAATTTGCATGGACCCAGAGGCGTAGCTTGAGTGTTTGGCTCCGGGGACAAGATTCGCGCCCGGGGACAAGATTCATTTTAAAGCGCCCTCTTTTCCTTTTTTCAACTCTCAAACCCATTATTTTCATCAATAAAATAATACCAAAGTACATTTTGGCCCCCCTAACTAGCTGGCGCCCGGGTACATACGTACCCCCTGCCCTCCATACGCTACGCCTCTGCATAGACCCGTCCTAACATGACGTCCTGGCATGACATCCTTGCATAAATTCCTGGTATGACATACCGGCATGACGTCCTGGCATGACATCGTAACCTAACGTCCTGGCATAACGTCCCGGCATGACGTCCTGGCATAACGTCTTGGTATGACGTCCTGGTATAACGTCCTGGTATGACGTCCTGGTATGACGTCCTGGTATAACGTCCTGGTATAACGTCCTGGCATGACGTCCTGGTATAACATCCTGGTATAACGTCCTGGTATAACGTCCTGGTATAACGTCCTGGTATAACGTCCTGGTATGACGTCCTGGTATGACGTCCTGGTATGACGTCATGTATGACGTCCTGGTATAACGTCCTGGTATGACGTCCTGGCATGACGTCCTGGCATAACGTCCTGGTATGACGACTTGGTATGACGACTTGGTATAACGTCCTGGTATGACGTCCTGGTATAACGCATTATAGGATTAAAACCGATCGCTGATCAACATTTCCTTGGTCAGCTGTCCACTGAGTTTAGAGCTAAGGTCTGTGTTCGTCTATCTTGCCACCTAAGCTTAGAGCTTTGGTCTATGTTTCTCTGTCTTGTCACCTAAGCTTAGAGGTTAGGTCTATGTTCGTCTTTCTTGTCACCTAAGCTTAGAGCTTTGGTCTATGTTCGTCTGTCTTGTCACCTAAGCTTAGAGCTTTGGTCTATGTTCGTCTGTCTTGTCACCTAAGCTTAGTGTGTTGTTGTATGTTCGTCCGTCTTGTCACCTAAGTTTAGAGCTTTGGTCTATGTTCGTCTGTCTTGTCACCTAATCTCATAATTTAGCCTATGGCCTCTGTCATGTCACGAGTGATGTGATCAGATTCAGGACTTTTTTGGTGAATGGCATGGGACAACAGGATTCCGGGGACAAACAGGATATGAGGGAACAAACAGGATATGGGGGAACAAACAGGATATGGGGGAACAAACGAGATATGAGGGAACAATCGGTAACAATATTAATCATAAATTAAGTTTTTCACAGGAATTTCAAGACTAACTCGTGAGACCCAGGAACCATGGGGAACATGCAGGAACAAAAACAGTCAGTAATAGGTAATGGCTGGGATTATTACACAAGAAAGAGAGTTTAGGAACACTCCTTGGCATTTAGGAACACTCCGGGACATTTAGGGACAATACGGGACATTTAGAGACAATGCGTGACATCAAGGGACAATACGGGACATTGATGACCAATCACGGTAATTAGGGAACAGCCCGGGGCTTTCACGAACAACCAGTTCCATGGTGAGAAACATGGTGGTGCTTTTAAAGACATGGCGGATGTGGTTGAATGCGTGAAGCTATCTTTCTTCTCCCGTCTTACCCACAATGCAAAACACTCTTCACATTTCACGTCCAATCGTCCGTGACAAGTGTAGCACGAGTTAACGATGCAGAACCCGCTTTTTCCCTTGTCTACCCCTCCCCCCCCCCATCTCTCTGCACAGCATCCCCCCACCCCCGTAAAGTTGGTTTGGACCGGTTACAACAGCAACTCAACTTATTTGTCCACGTCACTACTTCAAGTCGTTAAAAGCATTGGCCGACCTGGAAGGCCACGGTAATAGGGGCCGTTATGTTTGAACCTGTAATGCACTTTTAACATAACCGCAGCGAACGCTTAGGTCATTTATTTAATTCAAATACGTTGGTCCAGGCTCTAAGTGGGTCAACTTCACAGAAGAACGAATTCATCAAATGTGAAGATAACATCGAAAAATTTGTCAGCTGCACAGATACCATTTAGCGAATGGTTAGCATGTTATCAGCTTTTATTGAACTATAACAATAACTTGAAAAACAAAATTATATAAAGTCTCCGTAGAATAAATAGCTAATGAAAAAATGATAACAATATGGAGATGACTTGAGAAAGCAGTTCTCTCATTGGCTCATTTCGGCTCACACGGCAGGGCATGTTCGCAAAACAACTCTGGGTAGTGTCCCTTGTTTAATAAGGGTATGTCAAAGTAATTTATAAAAGTATAATTTTATAATGAAGTTAAGCACGACATAGTACATTTATGGGAGAATGAATGAATGCACGAGAAACTGAGTGAGCGATGGAATGAATGAACGAGAGGATGGATGAAAGGGTACTTTAGTTACATCGTTCAACTTCCGGTTACGCAAAAGGGTTCTAAAATCATGTGCAAAGAAATATTCACTTATTATGTTAAGTGTACGGTCCCCTACGCATTTTTGTTGAAGCCGGTCTCTCGTAAGTCTCTGGTTCTTAACCATATGGTTTAGACTAAGATAAAGGGGGCCTTTCTAGCGTTAGTTTAAATAGAGAGAGTAGGATTATATTTAATTTATATTCGACATAATTCATAAAAAACACACAGTAAACCGCATTGAAAAAAAAAATTGACTGCCCCCCCCCACCCCAAGCCAATTTGAGGTTGACCGACAAGAGTCAGCGGTACATCGTGTCACCTAGCTGTCCAACAACTTCATGTGTCAGTGTCTCATTTATATTTTCCAGATGTCTTAGCCTCTCGCTTGAGTGTCAGCCAATCAACATCCGGTTCTATGTTCCTCTTATACGCTTCCTTGGATAGTTTAAACAGCGACGACGCCGCTGAAATCAACAGTATGAAAACCAACAAAAGCAACAACAAAATGATAAACAGAAAGAACGTCCACAACAGCAACAGCGACAACAACAAAAAAAAACACAAAAGGAGCGAAAGTCCAATGCTAAAAAAAAAAAACAGCAATGGCAACTGTTGGAAGCCCTACAACAAAAACAGCAACAGTTGGAAGCCCTACAACAAAAACAGCAACAGTTGGAAGCCCTACAACAAAAACAGCAACAGTTGGAAGCCCTACAACAAAAACAGCAACAGTTGGAAGCCCTACAACAAAAACAGCAACAGTTGGAAGCCCTACAACAAAAACAGCAACAGTTGGAAGCCCTACAACAAAAACAGCAACAGTTGGAAGCCCTACAACAAAAACAGCAACAGTTGAAAGCACTCCAACAAAAACAGCAACAGTTGAAAGCCCTACAACAAAAACAGCAACAGTTGAAAGCACTACAACAAAAACAGCAACAGTTGGAAGCCCTACAACAAAAACAGCAACAGTTGGAAGCCCTACAACAAAAACAGCAACAGTTGAAAGCACTACAACAAAAACAGCAACAGTTGGAAGCCCTACAACAAAAACAGCAACAGTTGAAAGCACTACAACAAAAACAGCAACAGTTGGAATCCCAACAACAAAAACAGCAACAGTTGAAAGCCCTACAACAAAAACAGCAACAGTTGAAAGCCCTACAACAAAAACAGCAACAGTTGAAAGCACTACAACAAAAACAGCAACAGTTGGAATCCCAACAACAAAAACAGCAACAGTTGAAAGCCCTACAACAAAAACAGCAACAGTTGAAAGCCCTACAACAAAAACAGCAACAGTTGGAAGCACTACAACAAAAACAGCAACAGTTGGAAGCCCTACAACAAAAACAGCAACAGTTGGAAGCCCTACAACAAAAACAGCAACAGTTGAAAGCCCTACAACAAAAACAGCAACAGTTGAAAGCCCTAAAACAAAAACAGCAACAGTTGGAAGCCCTACAACAAAAACAGCAACAGTTGGAAGCACTACAACAAAAACAGCAACAGTTGGAAGCCCTACAACAAAAACAGCAACAGTTGAAAGCACTACAACAAAAACATCAACAGTTGAAAGCCCTACAACAAAAACAGCAACAGTTGAAAGCCCTACAACAAAAACAGCAACAGTTGAAAGCCCTACAACAAAAACAGCAACAGTTGGAAGCCCTACAACAAAAACAGCAACAGTTGAAAGCCCTACCACAAAAACAGCAACAGTTGGAAGCCCAACAACAAAAACAGCAACAGTTGGAAGCCCTACAACAAAAACAGCAACAGTTGGAAGCCCTACAACAAAAACATTAACAGTTGGAAGCCCTACAACAAAAACAGCAACAGTTGGAAGCCCTACAACAAAAACAGCAACAGTTGGAAGCCCTACAACAAAAACATCAACAGTTGGAAGCCCTACAACAAAAACATCAACAGTTGAAAGCCCTACAACAAAAACAGCAACAGTTGAAAGCACTACAACAAAAACAGCAACAGTTGGAATCCCAACAACAAAAACAGCAACAGTTGAAAGCCCTACAACAAAAACAGCAACAGTTGAAAGCCCTACAACAAAAACAGCAACAGTTGGAAGCACTACAACAAAAACAGCAACAGTTGGAAGCCCTACAACAAAAACAGCAACAGTTGGAAGCCCTACAACAAAAACAGCAACAGTTGAAAGCCCTACAACAAAAACAGCAACAGTTGAAAGCCCTACAACAAAAACAGCAACAGTTGGAAGCACTACAACAAAAACAGCAACAGTTGGAAGCCCTACAACAAAAACAGCAACAGTTGAAAGCCCTACCACAAAAACATCAACAGTTGAAAGCCCTACAACAAAAACAGCAACAGTTGAAAGCCCTACAACAAAAACAGCAACAGTTGAAAGCCCTACAACAAAAACAGCAACAGTTGGAAGCCCTACAACAAAAACAGCAACAGTTGAAAGCCCTACCACAAAAACAGCAACAGTTGGAAGCCCAACAAACAAAAACAGCAACAGTTGGAAGCCCTACAACAAAAACAGCAACAGTTGGAAGCCCTACAACAAAAACATCAACAGTTGGAAGCCCTAAAACAAAAACAGCAACAGTTGGAAGCCCTACAACAAAAACAGCAACAGTTGGAAGCCCTACAACAAAAACATCAACAGTTGGAAGCCCTACAACAAAAACATCAACAGTTGGAAGCCCTACAACAAAAACAGCAACAGTTGGAAGCCCTACAACAAAAACATCAACAGTAGGAAGCCCTACAACAAAAACATCAACAGTAGGAAGCCCTACAACAAAAACATCAACAGTTGGAATCCCAACAACAAAAACATCAACAGTTGGAATCCCAACAACAAAAACAGCAACAGTTGGAAGCCCTACAACAAAAACATCAACAGTTGGAAGCCCTACAACAAAAACATCAACAGTTGGAATCCCAACAACAAAAACAGCAACAGTTGGAAGCCCTACAACAAAAACATCAACAGTAGGAAGCCCTACAACAAAAACAGCAACAGTTGGAAGCCCTACAACAAAAACAGCAACAGTTGGAATCCCAACAACAAAAACAGCAACAGTTGAAAGCCCTACAACAAAAACAGCAACAGTTGGAAGCCCTACAACAAAAACAGCAACAGTTGAAAGCCCTACAACAAAAACAGCAACAGTTGAAAGCCCTACAACAAAAACAGCAACAGTTGGAAGCCCTACAACAAAAACAGCAACAGTTGGAATCCCAACAACAAAAACAGCAACAGTTGAAAGCCCTACAACAAAAACAGCAACAGTTGGAAGCCCTACAACAAAAACAGCAACAGTTGGAAGCCCTAGGTGTGAGCCGATAACCTGCTTGACACTTCCTACGCTTGCCCGGTCAAATCTGATTATCTGCCCATTCACTGCGGGAGTCCCTTTGACCTCAATGGCCAGTGGCGATAAAAGAGGCGTCCAGGCGTTGCTAGGGGTGGGAATAGGCAGGGGGGGAGAAAATGGGGGGGATCGACAAAGAAGGTGGCAGTATCCTAGCGAAGATATCACATAATACAGACGAGGAGTGTCGGGCTTGTCCTTTTAAAGAACCAGTTTTAAGAAACTATGAACGGTTCATGATTCCAATGACGTCACTGAGATATCTCTACTTGCGTCAAAATATTAATGTTTTATTCGGAGAATAAAAAATAAAAACAAAAAAAAAAAAAAAACGGTTGCACAAAAATAAAATATAAACTTATAAAAAAATGTTGGGGAACTAAAATATGAATTTTTTTTTTTAAATGCCGTAATGGTTAGCTTAAGAGTAAAAAAAAAAAAAAAAAAAGAAGAAAAAAAAGTTCATGAAGATGTTCATTTCAGACATCGATCAGACTTGGTTGCGCTACGATATTTCCAAGCGGACTCGATCCACCACGGTTGGCTTGTCATGTGATCAGACTCCCGTCCAATCATCGTTACCGACACAAAACCCAGCAGACGACCTGACAGATGGGACCGTTCAGTTGTCAGTTCCCGACACTCGTGAGGATTTGGGGGGGAGAGGTGGCAAATTTACTGCCACTTCTTGAACAATATTTTCCTAGAAGTTAGAAATAACTTTTTCGGGCCCACTCGTTTTTTATACATGAGCTGAACGGTTGCGGCGCTCAGCACCAGATTGTGGTCTGGCATGGTAGCTGAATGGTTGCTGACCTCAGCACCAGATTGTGGTCAGGCATGTTAGCTGAACGTTTGCTGACCTCAGCACCAGATTGTGGTCAGGCATGGTAGCTGAACGTTTGCTGACCTCAAGATTGTGGTCAGGCATGTTAGCTGAACGTTTGCTGACCTCAGCACCAGATTGTGGTCAGGCATGTTAGCTGAACGTTTGCTGACCTCAGCACCAGATTGGGGTCAGGCATGTTAGCTGAACGGTTGCTGACCTCAGCACCAGATTTTGGTCAGGCATGTTAGCTGAACGGTTGCGGCACTCAGCACCAGATTGTGGACAGGCATGGTAGCTGAACGGTTGCTGACCTCAGCACCAGATTGTGGTCAGGCATGTTAGCTGAACGGTTGCTGACATCAGCACCAGATTGTGGTCAGGCATGTTAGCTGAACGTTTGCTGACCTCAGCACCAGATTTTGGTCAGGCATGTTAGCTGAACGGTTGCTGACCTCAGCACCAGATTTTGGTCAGGCATGTTAGCTGAACGGTTGCTGACCTCAGCACCAGATTGTGGTCAGGCATGTTAGCTGAACGGTTGCTGACATCAGCACCAGATTGTGGTCAGGCATGTTAGCTGAACGGTTGCTGAGCTCAGCACCAGATTGTGGTCAGGCATGTTAGCTGAACGGTTGCTGACCTCAGCACCAGATTGTGGTCAGGCATGTTAGAGGTGAAAACTTGATGTTCTAGTGAAATATTATAAGTAGTGAAATTTGGAATTTCAAACGAAAATAAAATGTGAACATCACATTCCGATCAGTAACATTGCAATATTGCCCCCAATTGCCCCAAATACGTGAAATTCTTGTATTCTTATATACAGCTAGTGATCGACTTACGACCGCGATTGGTTCCGACGGACCAGTCGTAACACGATTTGGTCGTAAGTTGAGTACGCTATGTGTACAGTAATGTGAAGTGATGTTATAAAAATATTTAAGTTTAATTATATCATAAATTTCTTTTATTATTGTTATAAATCATAATTTTCGACGTCCACGACCTCCGATGATTGCAGACTACGCCGTTCGACTGATGATTGAGGCAGAAATAAATCTGAAATCTATTACAGTATTTCTTGTGATTGTGGTCGTAAAGTCGATTGGTCGTAAGTTGCATAGGTCGTAAGTCGAGCACTAGCTGTAATCGTTTGGTCAGAACATAATCCTTGGTCAGATAGTGATAAAAGGGTTAATTAGTGATACATGGTGTGTTAGTGATACATGGTGTACTAGTGATGCATGGTGTGTTAGTGATATATGGTGTACTAGTGGTACATGGTGTGTTAGTGATACATGGTGTGTTAGTGATATATGGTGTACTAGTGATACATGGTGTGTTGTGATACATGGTGTGTCCGTGATACAGTGTTTTTAGTGATATCTAGTGTGCTAGTGATATGTGGTGCGTTAGTGATACATGTTGTGCTAGTGATATGTGGTGTGCTAGTGATACAGGCGAGCTAGTGATACCTAGAGATAAACTGATATGGCGATAGAATGTCTTGCGCTTTCTTGTAAGACATTGACATATACTGTCCAAATCTTAGTCGCAATCTTTACCACCAGCCATTTAGACACGTTTCACCTTTCTCGGCATTCATCTCAAACATTTGCAATACTGCCGCCAAAGATCACGTGAATACGTATCAAGGGTACCCGTATGTACGACACGGTCACGGTCGCTAAAAATACAGTGAAAGTGCCCATTAAGATGATGCTACGTGTGTCCAAATGTACTTCTGTTTATCAATGGGATCCCTTCCACCACTGCAGTCGTTATTTTATCCGTCGTATCGTCTGTTTCTCTCGAGCAGAACCAGGACACGCCACCCGTATATAATAAACAATAGGCTCCCCCCCCCGCCCTCACCCATCAAAATCCTCCCTCGACGCAACCTCGCCAAGGATACTTAATAATATCCCGAATGACCTTAAGGGGATCAACTCGCGCCTCGAGTACCATTACACAATATCCATGGATTCATTGCCATAAGATTTATGTTGGATGGATAATCCAATTCACACATATTCTTCTCCTGGACAGGAGTCTCCAAGTGGTTTATTGGTCACGTGGTGTAATCTTGGATGATATAGAGGAGCCGTCCCTGTCAGCACTGTTCAGTTTTCCTTGTAGGGGTGATTGTAAGACAGATGGTGAGACATTGGTGATTGTAAGACAGATTGTGAGACATTGGTGGTTGTAAGACAGATGGTGAGACATTGGTGGTTGTTAGACAGACGGTGAGACATTGTTGGTTGTAAGACAGACGGTGAGACATTGTTGGTTGTAAGACAGATGGTGAGACATTGTTGGTGAAAGACAGATGGTGAGACATTGTTGGTTGTAAGACAGACGGTGAGACATTGTGATTCGTCGTATCAAGGCTTGCGATAGCTGCCGCGCGACACAATATAAACGTCGAATCTGATTGGTCTTGAAGTAGGTATGTATTTTTGAGCAGCAGACGTGTCCTGGAGATAAATGTCATCACGTGATCGTGGTGTGGAAACATCATTCTTGGTTTGATTGTAGGATGGAAACATCATTATTGGTTTGATCGTAGGATGGAAACATCATTCTTGGTTTAATCGTAGGATGGAAACATCATTCTTGGTGTTAGTTCGCTTGCAATAAGGAAAAAAAAACTGAACTGCTTTCCAAAAGTCCCTCTCAGTTAATGTAAGAGCACACAGCCGTGCGATTATACGACACACACCCGTGCAAATATAGGACACACACCCGTGCAACCGTGCAAATATAGGACACACACCCGTGCAAATATAGGACACACACACGTGCAAATATAGGACACACACCCGTGCGAATATAGGACCTATATATGTGTGTGTATGTGTGTTTGTATATCTTATTACACCTGACGACAAAATGCTGGATGAGTAAAAAAAATGATTGAAGTTGTTGGCATGTTATACCATAAACGCAACAGAATAGTAAAAGATGTATCCCTTGGACTCCGACATGTAACTGAATACACACCCTCGCATGTTCACCGTCAGATGCGCTTGATAATCATTAAAACTTCACATCACCGTGGGAACCCCAGCAAAGTAGTTCACACCAGCACTCGTTAAATTGCACACTCGTGAGAAAACGTCATGTTGGAGGACGTAACGTAAGGTCACAAAGGTCAGGAGGGTCACATTATTTGTTTTTGATGCTATTCAAACGTTTACCTACGCTCACACAGTTGTCTGGTTCACCAGTTCATACCGTTCATTGAGAACTTCGTTCGTCATGTGGGCTGAAATAAAGAACAAATGTAATGAGGGTCTAGCAGACAAAAACCGCGAACTACACACGGACAAGTATTTATACGGGAACGCACGGATATAAACGTTAGATTTAACTTCGCATCCAAACATTAATAGGCGGGAAATCTTCTGCATGCCTAGAGGTCACAATGTTACATAATTCTGGACGATTCTATACTGTAGGACATTTCCTGAAGACAAAGCCATCGTCCTCTCTATAGCGATTAGCAGCCTGCTTTCTTCCTCCGCACTTATTGGTAACCTGTCTCTTGCCCGTGAGACTCGAACGACAACTCAATGTCAGAGTTTGTTAAGGGTCCTCAGCCTTTCCTTTCAGAGGCTCCTCGTTCCCAAGTATGTACTAGGCAAGCCTAAAGGGAGCGTGGCAGCTTTAACCCATAGTGGCATGTTTCTACTGAATTAAGCGACAGAGTTCGGAAATGAAAGTGTACATGAGAAAATATCATAGGATCATGGAATATCTGATGGAATATCTGACGGAATATCTGATGGAATATCTGATGGAATATCTGATGGTATATCTGATAAAATATCTGATGGAATATCTGATGGAATATGTGATGGAATATCTGATGGAATATCTGATGGTATATCTGATGGAATATCTGATGGAATATCTGATGGAATATCTGATGGAATATCTGATGGAATATCTGATGGAATATCTGATGGAATATCTGATGGAATATCTGATGTTATATCTGATGGAATATCTGATGGAATATCTGATGGAAATCTGATGGAATATCTGATGGAATATCTGATGGAATATCTGATGGAATATCTGATGGAATATCTGATGGAATATCTGATGGAATATCTGATGGAATATCTGATGGAATATCTGATGGAATATCTGATGGAAATCTGATGGAATATCTGATGGAATATCTGATGGAATATCTGATGGTATATCTGATGGTATATCTGATGGAATATCTGATGGAATATCTGATGGAATATCTGATGGAATATCTGATGGAATATCTGATGGAATATCTGACAGTCTGACTTTTCAGCTCTGAAAGTCTGACTGTTCAACTCTGGCAGTCTTAAATTTGCAACTCTCACAGCAGTCTGATTTTTCAACTCTGACAGTCTGATTTTTCAACTCTGGCAGTCTCACTTTTCAACTCTCACAGCAGTCTGATTTTTCAACTCTGACATCTGACTTTTCAACTCTGAAAGTCTGACTTTTCATCTCTGGCAGTCTCACTTTTCAACTCTGACAGTCTGACGGTTCAACTCTGACAGTCTCACTTTTCAACTCTGACTCTTCCCTCCTGGTGTAGCTGACCTATTTTTATTGATCTCATGTGCTTCACTCCATGTCTCAGCAGCCTAGTGATTTTTTGTGGACATCTAATTAATTTCTTTGTTCGCTACTTCCATGAGTCACTTCCTAGCGTGATCTTGTCAGCGCACACTAAACGATCCGTGATCCTGTCAGTATACAATATACTATCCATGATCTTTTTAGTACACAATAAATGATTCCATGGCATTATTTTTTCCTTTCTACGTCTGCTCAGTTCAGAACTGAACTTTAACGGAAGTGTCGAGTACAGAGATCGAATACTGATCTAATTAATCCAGGAATCGATTTCATGCACATTACTACCGAATGGAGTGGCCGAGCGCTGGACCAGAAGATCGTGGACATTAATCTAAACACAGGGGCGGAAGTGGGAATTCCCTAATGATCCACAATCCTTGGAAATCTGTGGCAGTGTCATGAAAGAGTTTTCCCCCTTGTCTTTAGGAAGTTTCCTAGTCTCACGTAAACAAAGCATTTAATGAAGATATTGGAGAGATGATACCAAGTCTCTTGTACACCAGATGTTGGACTTAATGAAGACATAATTTAAACGCTATTAATCAAGCGCAGAGAGAGAGAGAGAGAGAGAGATAGAGAGAGAGAGAGAGAGTGAGAGAAAGTGGGGGGTGGGATTTGGCTCACAAGTAATTTCAATTATACAAATATGCAGACATGGGTGCCCGCGGAAGGTTTTTCCAAAGAGGTCGGGTCTGGCCGGGAGACTTAGTTGCCTAATTAGTAACGTAATTTAAACACTAGAATCTCATGATTTTATTGTCTTGATATTGTCTGAGATTTTTACAATTCCTAATTTATTATTAAATTCAATTTTAGCTGTTTTGGCTATAATATTTATGTTTTAAAATGTCTAGTTAGCTATTTAGTAACTTAAGGATGAGAGAAGTCACCTGACACCTCCCCCTATTGAAATTATATGAAGGAACCCATGACAATATTTTCGGGGCGCGCACAAAAAACAAACAAACCAACAACAATAACAGAGCCATATTTTATTGACATATTTCTGTTTTCCATAAACAGCTTTGATGTAGTCTGTCCTCTGAAAACAGATGCACAAACAACAAATGGTAATACGCATGCGCCAGCACGAAAGCCGAGATTCAGGACGTGCATAATTTTTTTTTGCGTACATCTCGGATTGCGATAAGCAAATAACGTTTAGAAATGGCGGGGTTTATTTAGAAATGGAGGAGTTCATTTAGAAATGGCGGAGTTCATTTAGAAATGGAGGAGTTCATTTAGAAATGGGGGAGTTCATTTAGAAATGGGGGGAGTTCATTTAGAAATGGGGGGAGTTCATTTAGAAATGGGGGAGTTCCTTTAGAAATGGGGTAGTTCATTTAGAAATTGGGGGAGTTCATTTATAAATAGAGGAGTTCATTTATAAATATTTATTTTTAAAAATTGTCATCTGGGAATAACGTAGCACTCTCCTTGATCTGACGGTGCGGAGTTTGGAGTGTGAAATGCGGAAGTTCTAGTGTACAGTCTGTGTCAAAGGGTCATGACTCAGGAGTCAAAATTATTTATTATATAAAAAATTCACCCAAAATAGTTATAAACTTTGATTCTACTTAATTAATTAATTTTTTTACCTTAATGTTCCTTTCCCACAATCGTCGTTGAACTCATTCCACACTTGCACCTGGTAAAATTGGTATGTACATTCAGTGGCATAACTAGGGTTAGTACCGCCAGGGGCCTGTCAAGATTATTTGGGACCCCCACCCTTCCCACGAAAAAAAAACTGCAACTGGCCAAAAATGAATCCCCCTTCCCTATAAAGAAAAAAGTGTATCCCAGAACGGACCGCTCCCCCCATATAAAGGAAAAAAGGGAAGCCCAGAACGGACAGCTCCCTCCATATAAAGGAAAAAGTGAAGCCCAGAACGGACCGCTCCCCCCATATAAAGGAAAAAAGGGAAGCACAGAACGGACCGCTCCCTCCATATAAAGAAAAAAGTGAAGCCCAGAACGGACCGCTCCCCCCATATAAAGGAAAAAAGGGAAGCCCAGAACGGACCGCTCCCTCCCTATAAAGGAAAAAGTGAAGCCCAGAACGGACCGCTCCCCCCATATAAAGGAAAAAAGAAATGCCACACCCACTCGAAGCGAACTGCCCTCGCCACACTTCTTCTAGCGCTACTGGAAAGGGTATTTACTAATTAAGTGAAGGAGGGTACTCTGACACGACAACACCACTACTGGGAACCATGGCATAGTACTCTGACACGACAAAACCGCTACTGGGAGTCATGGCATGGTACTCTGACACAACAACACCCCTACTGGGAGCCAAGGCATGGTACTCTGACACGACAACACCACTACTGGGAGCCATGGCACGGTACTCTGGCACGACAACACCACTACTGGGAGCCATGGCATGGTACTCTGACACGACAACACCACTACTGGGAGCCATGGCATGGTACTTTGACACGACAACACCACTACTGGGAGCCATGGCACGGTACTCTGGCACGACAACACCACTACTGGGAGCCATGGCATGGTACTCTGACACGACAACACCACTACTGGGAGCCATGGCACGGTACTCTGGCACGACAACACCACTACTGGGAGCCATGGCACGGTACTCTGACACGAAAACACCACTACTGATTCACTAACACACCATTTTGTTGATTCACAAACACACCACTTTGTTGATTCACAAACACACCACTTTGTTGATTCACAAACACACCACTTTGTTGAGTCACAAACACACCACTTTGTTGATTCACAAACACACCACTTTGTTGATTCACAAACACACCACTTTGTTGATTCACAAACACACCACTTTGTTGATTCACAAACACACCACTTTGTTGATTCACAAACACACCACTTTGTTACGCGTAATGCACATCTTTACTTTAATTATTCTTTATTTAACATTCCTTACTGAAAATTCCCAGTGTGGATGAACACAGAAAAAAGTCGTACGGAGTGCGCGCTTTGGAAGCGGAAGCGCCAAAGTTATGGAATATTTTACCTCCATCCTTGAGGAGTACTGACAAGGACAGAAAATCATTTAGGAAACATTTAAATACCTTTTTGTTAAATAAATTTGATGACACCAGAGCGCAGTGAGCATACTAAAGTTGCATGGATACCAGCGCTATAGAAGTGTCCAATCAATCAATCAAAACAACTTTTAATTCTACACAACATATTTTTACTTTCAAATCGAGTCCTTAAGAGATGCCCAATAGTTAGCTTATTCTAACTCCGCATGACACTGGCCAGGTCCTCTGAGCTTCTCTTTAAGAGCCACTCTCTTACCAGCCTGGTTTCTAACCTTACTTAGACAAAAGTATTCTCGCCTCTTGTCTAGCGTGCATTGAACCGCATCGCAACGTAACAAAAAATGCTCGGCCAATCAGCTCAGTACAGGTCTGATCAAAAGAGTTTCCGGTAAAGAATTGGGACTTGGTTGGTCTGCGGGTGCAGGAATTGATCACATGTTAATAGTTGAGCATGAATGAGATTTACGGGTTAGCCAGTGTATAAACATTTCCAGAACAGTTGTCTGGTGAATCGCAAGGATTTGAATATTTAAATGTAGAACAAGTAAACGTAAAGAAAAAGAAGAATTCTCGGACATTTTACCTACTAATTGCAGGGTAGTTATTGCCACAATGGAACTAATTATGAATATAGAATATATATATATATATATATATAAATATTTATAAGCAAAATAACACTCACTCATCACAAGATCTCAATGAAAAAAGCCCTCACAAGATCTCGATGAAAAAAGCCCCCACAAGATCTCGATGAAAAAAGCCCTCACAAAGATCTCGATGATAAAAGGCCTCACAAGATCTCGATGATAAAAGGCCTCACAAGATCTCAATAAAAAAAGTTTACATTTACCATGATAATTCTTCTTATGCTCTAGGCGGACGCTGACAAGTTTTTTTGTTTTTTTTTAAATGTAGCTTAATGTGGCCTAAAATGATCGACGTCCGTAAAAGAGGTAATATTTATGATTTGTTTCCTTATTCATCTTTGAACCTTCATGCTTTAGAATGTTTGAACGTGTTTTGTGTTTTGAGGTTTCTTGAAAAAAAAAATGTCGCTACACTTTTTATATGAAATTTTGAAACTAAATGCTTTTAGTATATAAATATATATCAGTGCCGGCGCAAGACATTTTTAGGTCGGGTGAAAATAGACAATTGTCGCCCTCTGGAAAATTATGGGAAGAGTTCAGAATTATTTTTTGCGCGTGTGTGATGATCACGCATCGTCCCCGCCTTGAGCCGGCACTAATCTCAAGAGCAACAAGCCCTATCCGCCTTGAGCCGGCACAAATCTCAAGAGCAACAAGCCCTACCCGCCTTGAGCCGGCACAAATCTCAAGAGCAACAAGCCGTACCCGCCTTGAGCCGGCACTAATGTCAAGAGCAACAAGCCCTATCCGCCTTGAGCCGGCACTAATGTCAAGAGCAACAAGCCCTACCCGCCTTGAGCCGGCACTAATGTCAAGAGCAACAGGCCATACCCGCCTTGAGCCGGCACTAATGTCAAGAGCAACAGGCCCTACCCGCCTTGAGCCGGCACTAATGTCAAGAGCAACAAGCCCTACCCGCCTTGAGTCGGCACTAATGTCAAGAGCAACAAGCCCTACCCGCCTTGAGCCGGCACTAATGTCAAGAGCAACAAGCCCTATTGAGCCGGCATTAATGTCAAGAGCAACAAGCCCTACCCGCCTTGAGCCGGCACTAATGTTAAGAGCAAAAAGCCCTATTAATTTCAGAGTTTGCATGGTGATTCCTCTTAATCTCTAACGGGCCTAAGATGACCAAAGTCCGAACATGTATATAAGCCATGGTTTGTTTCGTGGGGGTTATTTGGGGGGGGGGTGTGTTTTACACTACATTTGAACATGCAGTGGGTTTTTTTTAAATGGTGTAAATTACACGGACAACAAGAATATTTTATGCGGAAGTTTTTAAACCACGTGTCTCCAAGTGGTGTAGGACACTTCTATCGTACAATAACTTTGGATCACTGCGTTGACATCGACTTCATTATTTAATTAAACGGTAAAAAAAAGACATTGGCGATATTTCCATATTGATGACCCATTTGTTTGGTAGGGTTTAGTGGAGTTGTATTCAGTCTGTTATATTGAATTCCATATTGATGACCCATTTGTTTGGTAGGGTTTGGTGGAGTTGTATTCAGTCTGTTATATTGAATTCCATATTGATGACCCATTTGTTTGGTAGGGTTTGGTGGAGTTGTATTCAGTCTGTTATATTGAATTCCATATTGATGACCCATTTGTTTGGTAGGGTTTGGTGGAGTTGTATTCAGTCTGTTAAATTGAATTCCATATTGATGACCCATTTGTTTGGTAGGGTTTGGTGGAGTTGTATTCAGTCTGTTATATTGAATTCCATATTGATGACCGTTTTGTTTGGTAGGGTTTGGTGGAGTTGTATTCAGTCTGTTATATTGAATTCCATATTGATGACCCATTTGTTTGGTAGGGTTTGGTGGAGTTGTATTCAGTCTGTTAAATTGAATTCCATATTGATGACCCATTTGTTTGGTAGGGTTTGGTGGAGTTGTATTCAGTCTGTTATATTGAATTCCATATTGATGACCGTTTTGTTTGGTAGGGTTTGGTGGAGTTGTATTCAGTCTGTTATATTGAATTCCATATTGATGACCCATTTGTTTGGTAGGGTTTGGTGGAGTTGTATTCAGTCTGTTATATTGAATTCCATATTGATGACCCATTTGTTTGGTAGGGTTTGGTGGAGTTGTATTCAGTCTGTTATATTGAATTCGCTTTTGTTCGTGGCCGGCTAAAAACAAATTTGAGCCTTCCATTTGACCCACTTCCCGTCACCTTATCGAGCTGAAACTTGGCACACGGACTTGCTGCCGATGACAACTCTTTCTTTCAAATTGTCATACCCCCCAAACCCAGCCCATAAAAATCTGTTTTCCCTGTTTTTCAAAGGAAGATGAAGGAAATATGATTCTACCGTTTTCCGAAATAAAATTCCGGGTAACTGCGTTTAATGAGATTATTTAAATAAAAATATATCACAAGTGCGTTTGGTGTGTAAAATTGTCTGTTGTTTGTCTGAAATAGTTGGCGACATAAATCTGCTTTGGAAAAGCGGGTCGGGCTTTCGAATATTAGCCTTGTTCATGGGAGTGAAAAATAGCGAATTGAGATTCTTCTACAGTGCGATGCGTCTATGCATGTTTTGTCAAATTTTCAGCCCCACCCCACCCCCATTGATCGCTATTACATTTTATAAAGGATTTATGGATTGTTTCATTTGTATATTTTGTTCTGCATAAAGTAAATAAAAAAAAAACCAGAATCACTTGCGTGGGAACGGGAGTGAGGAAGGGGCGGAAAACCTTGACGAAACTATTTTTTAAATGGAGTGGCGACAGTTTCAGCCAAATGAAGATAATTTTTTTTCATGGAATAATCCTTGCCCGCCCCGGGCGGCATTAACCCTTGTCACGCCACTGACCGGAATACAAATGGAAACGGGGTGAGGGACATAAGAAAATGGCGATTTCTGTAGCTTCCTGGTGTATAGTACGGCGGAAAGAGATCTCACTCTGTCTTCAGACAGCTCATTTCACCTTCAGACAGGCCACTCTGCCTTTAAACAGCTCACTCTGCTTTCAAACAGCTCACTCTGCTTTCAAACAGCGCACTCTGCCTTCAGACAGCTCACTCTGCCTTCAAACAGCTCACTCTGCCCTCCGACAGCTTACTCTGTCCTCAAATATCTCACTCTGCCTTCAGACAGCCGACTCTGCCTTCGAACACCTCCCTCTGACTTTAAACAGCTCACTCTGCCTTTAAACAGCTCACTCTGCCTTCAAACTGCTTCGCATCTCTTATTATGCTAAGACTCATGTATGCCACATTGAGACAGTTTGATACAGCTCAGGTACTTAGGGTTTCAAGGTTAATTGTTTGGGATTGTTGGGATGAGTGCAAAATGGCTCACAGTTGGGGAATAGAAGCATTGGTCAGAACTCTTCAGGACATCCGGAGAAGTAAACACCTCATGGTTAATATTATACTGACCGGTGACTCCGGGCGGACAGTACCCGTCTTACCTCGGGAACGTGTTCTGATGAGGTTTAAGTCCAAGATCGGTCCATGTGAGCCTACATGATGATTCGTCTGAAAAGTGATATAAAGGCAGAGGAGCTGTCAAACATCCATCTCTAAAAATGAGTTGGGACTTTACTGAAAAACGATGGCAAGGTATACTCTCTGGCTGTACGATGGCAAGGTATACTCTCTGGCTGTACGATGGTAAGGTATACTCTCTGGGAGTTCTCTGTGACATCTAAGCAAGTCAGTTGCCTTTTCACGTGCATTTACATGCTAAAGGTGTTGGGCCGGCGGGAGGGGTTTACAAAGGGCTTCGACCAAATATTCCCAGCACTGTTTGACCTACAACTCATGACCTTACATACCTATTAAAGAACATTATTTTTGTTACTTCTCAGCCAATCATATTGATTCATTTGATGCATTTTAATTTTGTTTTTAAAAACTCGAAAGCGTTTATGCTTTAAATTCTTTAACTTTTCCTCTAGTTTTATTATACTTTTAATTCTCTCAAACAGCGTGGCGAATCACGGGTATTTCAACTAGTATATTCATAAAGGGGGAAGAACACAGCTTCATTCCTTTTTTTTTTCTAGTACTCTGTTGGGAAAAATAGGACACAATGTCTTAAAACTTGAATGGTGTGTCGATGGATTCGTGTACTTTGTTGACTATGTCGTTTAGTAAATTGCTTTGAAAATGCAATACAAAAACAACAACACACACACAAAACATTAATTGAAAGAAAATTAGACTGACCTATATGAACACTTCTCTTGGACTGAGCCAAATGAACACTCATTTTGCCTTTACCCATAAGAACACTTCTCTTGGACTGACCCAAATGAGCACTCATTTTGCATTTACCCTTAAGAACACTTCTCTTGGACTGACCCAAATGAACACCCATTTTGCATTTACCCTTAATGACACTTCTTTTGGCCTGACCCATATGAACATTTACTGATATTTAAAATCGAGTTATTCCACACATACTCATTATATCGCGATGATTTTTTTTTTTAAATTGGCCATAAATGAAACATCAAAACATTGTAACTGCTGTTAAACTGTCATCTGTGAATTAAAATCAGAAACTTTAAATATAACGAAATTTAAGGTAATTTATTTGCAAAATTTCACGATTTGCTATAGTTCAACGGCAATGGTTGCCCCATGTCCAGGGTTTCTTTCAGCCATATCTCCGGGGGGGGGGGGGGAGTCATGTGCCCCCGGAGCAAAATTGGGACAACAATATAACGATTATATATTTTTTTTAAATTAAAAACGACTATATTTTCTTTTCAAAAAGTTTTGAAAAGAATAATATCTGGTGCCTTTAACCGATTACAATTCATGGAATCTATGAAATATCGCCCCGTGGGAATATTTGACGCAGAGGCGTAACTGGGTTTTTGGCGCCCTTGGCTAATTTATTTTTTATATACTAAAAATTTAAAAATTAGAGATTTAGCGGCGCCCTTTTGAATAGGCACAGGCCGGCGCCCTTGGCAACTGCCCCAATTCCAAGCCGTTGTTACGCCTCTGATTTAATGATCTGTATATAAAGCAAAGCTTGTTAAAGGCTTACAGTATTCGATTAATAATATCGTACTGACCGCTCCCGATTAAAAGCCGATGTCTCACTTCCTGTAGCTCGCATAATATTTCGGTATTTTTAAAGATTTTAATAAGACTGTATTTAATTACCTTTACATCAATAAAAAGGTCTACAATATTAATGATAAGTTCATCCTAAGTCTCAATCATGCGCAAACTATTTTTCATATATATTTTTCATTAAAACATTACTTTTAAAGTAGGGATATTTGCTAATTATAAATTGTATGACGACATTAATCCTTAAAAAATAAATACATTTAATCGATTCTATGTGTGTTGATGGTTCTAAGGTTTAGTGACACCTACATTTTTTAACTAGGATCTCTTCTGTTGCTCTCAAATTAGGTGTAGAATGTTTCAAAACTACATTCAGATTTGCTATAAAATGCATTCTTGTATTTTTAATTTATCAAAAGTTTTCTGTGGACTATAAAGAGTTAATAGGACAGTGATCGGCGAACCGCGCCTCTTTAGCGACCTTAGTGCGGCTCGGTCAGTCCGAAAAACATGGTTCTTCACAAGTACTTGAAAAGAAATTTGACTCTCACTTTTTTTTTTAATCGTCCTAATGCTGATCTTTGGTTCTTTTGACTAATGAGTTTGCCGACCACTATTAAGCTAGGGCAAAAGCTTACCCTCAAGGGTGACACAACTAGAATGAATATAGTTTACATCACACTGGTGCGAAATTTAAGATTTCTTTAATCATTATTATGGCTAATTTTGGCACTCCCCAACCGAAAGTTTGAAATGCAACCTCAAAATTGTCTGAAAGAAAGAACAAATTCAAGCATGCGCCAAAATGCACTTCTGCATTTTGAATTTTCCCGACAGTCTTTATCCCCCTAAATTTCTCCACGCCTCCAAACGGAGTGAATTTAGTTTATATATGGCTCTAGACACTACAATGCCTCCCTCAAAACCTTAACAATGCCCTTTCTCGTTCAAAAAGGTATAACAGAAAAACTGAATTCAAAATTCAAATATACTCAAAAATACCTCTTGATTTTGAAATAATAAAATATTTCTGTGGCGCAGGCTCCCCAGACCCCTCCATCAATCAAGATTCATCAGCGCCTTCAACTCCGCCCTCCTTCCCGATGAAAATGATCACCTATTTAGGTATCGATAAATACACTGCCTGGTGGCGCAGCTACTATTAGTGCCGCTATGGGCGCGCTAATATTTTTGCCATCCTCCCTTTCACGATACAAACTCTGCAGTTGTCCGAAAATGCCACCCCTGCATATAAAGAAAAAGTGACACCTCGGTGGACCACCCCACCCGCCCTATTTTGGCGTCACTAGCAGGGGCGTATCTACAGTGTTATGGCTATGGGGGCAAGATTCATTTTACGCCTCCCCATAACTCTGAAACTGATTAGTTTCAACCATTAAATACCATCAAGGCCCATTCCCCCCCCCCCCGCTAGTCTGGCGTCCGGGACATATGCCCCATCTGCCATTCCCTTAGCTACGCCTCTGGCCACTGGCAAATGACACAGCCCCCCCCCCCCCCAAATTTGAAATGCCCCCGCCAGGGAAAATGTCTGAAAGAAACACTGCCCATGTCACCCTCCTCTCTTGTATGCACCGGATGTTTAAAGCCAAGGTCACGGCCCTGCATTATAAAAACTATCTTGACGTGGCCTAGTTTTATCTTTGATAATTTGTCTGATGACGTTGTTTTAGAGGTCGACTGACCATTAGAGGTACAGTGATGTTAGATAAGCTCTACGCAGGGGGAAAACAATTGGAATGAGATTCTCAAATGACCATTAGAGCAGGCCCGCACCTAGGGGAGGACAACCATGTCACTTGTCAGGGGCCCGAGTTTTTTTTTAATCTCGAAAGGGGCCCGAACTCTGTCAGACGCCCGGGGGCCCAGAATTGCCAGGTGCGGGCCTGGTTAGGGGGACAATGATAAGCGTGTCGCTGATCATGTGCATTCAAAACTACCACCAGGTTGACCTTGTCACTAGGCCCCACATTATAGACACTTGAATGTTAATATTAGCAATCTGACACTCTATGATATAACAAATAACAAAACAAAAACACTATCACACGTAAGTTACTGTACATAGCTGGTACTTCATATATCATATGTATGTTAATTGAACATAGCTGGTACTACAAATACAACATGTAAGTTATTAAATAGAATTGGTTGCGATAACTGAACAGTTATACTATTTTAAAAAAAAAACATTATGGAAACGTAACGCCAGTAAAATGTTAGCCATTTTTTTATTAACAAAAAAAAAAAAAAAAAAAAGACGTTCACTCTGTTACCATGGTTACCCGCGCCATCTTTTTTCTATCTACAAATAACTTTTCAAAAAAATATTCTTGTTTATTTAAAGTTTAAATAATTGCCAGAAATGTGTACAAAGCTTATTTCCCCTGACTAAAAATCAAATAATTAATTTTTTTATTTTTTTAACTTTACAAATGAAACAAAATATTAAATTTAAAGATGACAGCCTCGAAGTTCAATGAAAATGGGTCAATATTGAGGAATCTGTGGTAGTGATGTTGTTTCAGAGTGGACAGTTAAGCCTGCTGACCGGACACGGCCACGGTTATTTCTTTAGTACAAGGTCACCACCACCTAACGGCGGTCCCTAATCATCACCAAACAATCTTGGCCCAAGAGAGCCACAAATCGATCTATCGATCTCATCGCGGAAGACGACACAATGGAGTTATTTCATTAGGAGATTACACTAATCTTCCGAAAATAACCGGAGCTAAGACCCGGAGCTAACATTGGAGAAAACTCTGACACTAATAATGGATTTGATGGTGGAGTTATGGTGGAGTTAATGGTGGGGGTAAATGGTGGAGCCAATGGTGGAGCTAATGGTTTAGTTTATGGTAAAGCTAATGGTGGAGTTAGCAGTCGAGCTAATAGTGAAGTTTATAGTGGAGTTAATAGTGGTGCTAATAGTGGAGTTAATGGTGGAGTTAGAAGTGGTGTTAATAGTGGAGTTAATAGTGGTTAATTGTGGAGCTAATGGTGGAGCTAATGGTGGAGTGAATAGTGAAGTTAATAGTGGAGTTAATAGAGGTGCTAATAGTGGAGTTAATGGTGGAGCTGATAGTGGAGGTAATGGTAGAGCTGATAGTGGAGGTAATGGTGGAGTTAACAGAGCAGCTAATAGCGGAGTTAATAGTGGAGCTAATAGTGGAGTTAGTGGTGGAGCTGATAGTGGAGGTAATGGTAAAGTTAATAGTGGAGCTAATAGTGGAGTTAATACGGGAGCTTATAGTGGAGTTAATGGAGGATCTAAAAGGGATTTAATAGCGGAGTTTACAATTGAGCTAACAAAAGAGCTAACAGTGAAAGATGTTTGTGTTTTAAAGGCTGGACAGCTATTTAAACATGTCAAATAGTGCAGTAGCTTCAATTACATCTAAATGGCCGCATAAAATACCATGAAAAGAAAGAAGGAAACATTTCATTAAAGTAGCCATACATCTGTAGTAGTGAACATAACCAACAAATTCAGAGACAAAGGAGATCAGAAAACTGTCATCCTCAATGACACACCCCCCTTCATTCTGTCGATTTTTTCCCCTCCGACATAATTTTTACCCCAAAAGCAGGCGGAACTCGTCCCCGGATGTCTAAAGCAAAAAAGAAACACAAGTAAAAAATTCCAAGACATGCGCGCAATTATCTGGGTCTTCCCGATGCAATGATATTTTTGAAAAAAAAAATGAGAGACACGATGAAATAGAAACGCGAACGCCACGTTGAAAGAGCGAGGAAAATGGCTTCCAAGAAACAGTGTATTGTCCGGCCATCACTCCAGGGCAAGAACGCCAGAAAAGAGCTCACTTTGGGTCGGAGTGGAAATAATTTATTTTCGTCCGCTGCTGTGTGTGTAAGAGGGAGAGGGAAGAGAGAGGCGAGAGAGTGGTTGGGGGGGGGGGCGTATCTGGGGGCCACGTCGAATGCGTGTCCTTTTGTGATTTTTCAGATGACAACGTTTATCGATATTTTCAGATTGGCTATCCCGGATATTAAAAGACCACGAGTTGGGATACCACGAGTTCACAACAGTTGGGATAAATAGCAAGTTCACGAGTCATGGACATGCAACGGATATCCTGCCCGCGATGAGAATTAGAGTTCTATAGCCTTGTTGATGTCCATTATTGGGCTTAAGCTCAGGATTATTGTATTTATAGATCTAAGACTATAATGTGCATTGAATGCAAACATCTTCATTTTAAAAAAATATAAAAAATCGCTACGGTGTTCTCTCCCTCTCTCTCTCTCTGATTCTTTCTCTCTCTCTCTCTGCCTCTTGCCCTCTCTCTCTCTCTCTTTCTCCCTCTCTCTGTCTCCCTCTCTCTCTCTCTCTCTCCCTCTCTCTCACTCTCTCTGTATGTTTATCAAACGTGTTTATGTTTATCTCTGTTTCACGATAAGCCCTTTCACCATTCTAACATATAATATCTCTTTAAAAATCGCTGTTAGGTAAAGGAGGCGATGTGTCCGCACCGCTGTTGTCTTGAGATGGTAAAATAAATCTATAAATATTTATGAAACAGTTCCGAACCACCTTATAACTTCGCTTATATCTATTCACGCCACTTTGAATATACTACTTTAATGTCAACCTCATGATTAAATCAGTGATGTTTCCGAAGTGGGTTCCCTGCAATGCTCTCACCATTATTTCCTTCATGTTACGAACCGGTACAACCAAAGGTTCGATGACTACGTTTTGTCTAGGGGTTAATTATATTAACTTCACAAACCATTGATTATTAGAATACAGTATCTTTATTAACACAACTAAATCGTCAACTGCCATTACTCGATCACAACAACACAATAATAATACGTCATTTCCCCTGGCCACAAAATACGTCACAAAATACTAAGCATAATAGATAAAGCAACACATATAATCTCTAAACAACACGCAATCACACGATACATTGAAGTCCTTAACACTTCACATTAATGCAATGACATTACTGTCTTTTTTTAATACATGAGACAGGAGATAGAGTACGGATCTAAGAGGTAAAGAGAAAAGACTTGAGAGAGAAAGAGAGAGAGGTAGGAAGGTTCCAGGATTGCAGGAGGGACTTGAGTAGGTGGAAGATTGATCTGAGAAACAGGGAGGATGGACCACGCCGGTCTTGACAAAAAAAACAACAACTTAGTAGAGTCGCAACATTGATTACATCTGATAGCAGACTGTCTTTCCGCTAAGTGATCAGAAACACACATGAAGCAGGTATAATCAATGAAGTTGGGCCTTAACATAGAACCAATCTCGACTACATGAAGGAATCGCCGACTACACGAAGGCATCCTTCTCTTTTGTAGTTTCTACTCTTGAGAATCGATACCAACTTTATCTGTACAAATAAAATCGATTACTTGAGCTGTTTTCTCGCGGCGGTATTTAAGCGCTCCAAACAGCACCGCCCCACTGCAGGGCCGACAGCTTTAACAGTGGAATCTTGAAATGTTATGGATGAAAGGTATTGGGCCCGGGTGGGGGTGGGGGGTGGACCAGCTGTACCAGGAAGTAAGTGACAGGTAAAATAAGTGCACATTAAAAGGGGTAGACAATGGACCAGAGAACTCCAACAATGGAACATGCACATTAACAGAGGGAGACAATGGACCGGAGAAGTCCAACAATGGAACATGCACATTAACAGAGGGAGACAATGGACCAGAGAACTCCAACAATGGAACATGCACATTAACAGAGGGAGACAATGGACCGGAGAAGTCCAACAATGGAACATGCACATTAACAGAGGGAGACAATGGACCGGAGAAGTCCAACAAGAGAACATGCACATTAACAGAGGGAGACAATGGACCGGAGAACTCCAACAATGGAACATGCACATTAACAGAGGGAGACAATGGACCGGAGAAGTCCAACAATGGAACATGCACATTAACAGAGGGAGACAATGGACCGGAGAACTCCAAAAATGGAACATGCACATTAACAGAGGGAGACAATGGACCAGAGAACTCCAACAATGGAACATGCACATTATCGATTTGAATGGTGGTGAGGCATTGTGTTTGACGATGAGCACAATTCTATAACTGAAACTGAAACGGGGAGAGTTGCACAGAAGTCAGATGAGATACAGAGGTCAGATGAGATACAGAGGTCAGATGAGATACAGAGGTCAGATGAGATACAGAGGTCAGATGAGATACAGAGGTCAGATGAGATACAGAGGTCAGATGAGATATAGAGGTCAGATGAGATACAGAAGGCAGATGAGATACAGAGATCAGATGAGATTTTTAATAAATATTTACATTTTACCAGACCATATTTAAGGCGTTCTTTTAATACACAAAAATCGATAAAGATAATTCCTTGACAGGTTATAAGTTTTTACACACTTTGTGTGTGTGTTTGTGTGTGTGTGTGTGTGTGCGTTGTAATATCTGGATTTTATAACACCTGGCTTTTGTTAACCCAGCCACACATTGAATTTAACGTTAACGAATGCCTTGCAAGTGAATGGAAATAATGAATGGAAATATTGAATGGAAAGAGATTTTTATCTTAAAAGCAGTCTTTCAGCTTGTCATCGTCACAGAAGATTCTTTATTTTCTTCAGAGATTGTCCAAAGATTGCAAGGCAAAGAACACACTATGTAAAATATAGACACTTACCCAACATACACCAATGGACATATAATTACACAACACACACCAATGGACATATGACAATTACACAACATACACCAATGGGCACATAACAATTACACAACATACACCAATGGACACATAACAATTACACAACATACACCAATGGACATATAACAATTACACTGCATACACCAATGGACACATTATACTCCATACAAATTATTCTCAAGCACTCTGTAATTAGTATCATTTTATTTTTAAAATCACCCCAAAACACATTTTACCCATCATGCACCCTGCGCCAAAACTTTACCCATCTTCCCTCTCAATTTTACCCATTACCCATCATCCCTCTCAATTTTACCTATTACCCATCATCCCTCTCAATTTTACCCATTACCCATCATCCCTCTCAATTTTACCCATTATGTATCGTTCCAATTAAATTTTACCCATTAGCCATCATCCCTCTCAATTTTACCTATTACCCATCATCCCTCTCAATTTTACCCATTACCCATCATCCCTCTCAATTTTATCCATTATGTAACGTTCCAATTAAATTTTACCCATTAGCCATCATCTCTCTCAATTTTACCTATTACCCATCATCCCTCTCAATTTTACCCATTACCCATCATCCCTCTCAATTTTACCCATTATGTATCGTTCCAATTAAATTTTACCCATTACCCATCATCCCTCTCAATTTTACCTATTACCCATCATCCCTCTCAATTTTACCCATTACCCATCATCCCTCTCAATTTTACCCATGTTTAAAGCATTCAAACAGGGCAGGAAAAAAATCCCACTTTTCCATCAGTTGAATTAAAACATTCCATCATTTAAAAGTATATTTAGAAATAGATATCTCAAACACCACATGTCTAGAAAATATTGATTGATTTGAGTACTTTTATAGCGCTCATTTCCATGTTATGATATTTTTTCTAATTTTATATTTAGATTCAACGGCTCGTCATTGAATGGTGAAGTTTTCATTAGAATAGTGTGTTGCTTAGTGTGTTGCTTAGTGTGTTGCTTAGTGTGTTGCTTAGTGTGTTGCTTAGTGTGTTGCTTAGTGTGTTGCTTAGTGTGTTGCTTAGTGTGTTGCTTAGTGTGTTGCTTAGTGTGTTGCTTAGTGTGTTGCTTAGTGTGTTGCTTAGTGTGTTTGGCTGGAACGACTTCATTATTATATATATCAACGATATTTAAGTAATTGACGAGACGTTGGATCTTAATATCCTTGTGTTCATCTAGCCATGATGATAGATGTATACTTTGATAGACTATGTCTCCTACTTCATCCCAGGGGCCAGTGGTATCAATTGCAACCAATTACTGATACACCAACACCAACCGGTTTGTTGTACGAGAATGTTTATTCTACAAAAATTACATAAATATCGTTGATGTATATAATAATGAAGTCGTTCCAGCCAAACACACTAAGCAAGACACTATTCTACAACGCCATCTATGCACACTAGATAATAACAGCAATAGATGCAATCATAAAAAAAATTGACAACGTTTTAAAATGTCTAAGCCAGACACTTGCTAAAGTTTGATAAAACAGACACAAGGCAAGGAAAGTCAAAACGATCTAAATATTTTAAGTGAGACACATGGAAGCTGCTATAATGTTTATGTGCACCATAATACTTCAACATGGCTAAAACATATGAAGACCACAAAGGAAAAAATGGCAGGGAGTATATTTGTTGTTTTGAGATATTCCATTTTTAAAGTTCAAAACTATGCATATTAAAAATGTGTTAATATAATATATTTTTCCTGAGTCATTAAATAGATCAAGTAATTCAATCTTGAATGTAACATGCTTTATCTCATTCTAGTAGAGAGTAGGCTCAAAATGGACTCTGTCGGGTTTTTCCCTTCCTTTTAGTTGCTTATAAAGGTTCGATCATTGATACCAATCTATGTAAAACTATTTTATAAGTCAATATTCACGTTTAGGCAGACATTTAAAATTATTGCAATGCGATCGACAACTCCAATGTGTCTAAGACAGACGTCTCCAAAGTGTCCAAGACAGACATCTCCAAAGTGTCCAAGACGGACATCTCCAAAGTGTCTAAGACAGACATCTCCAAAGTGTCTAAGACAGACATCTCCAAAGTGTCTAAGACGACATCTCCAAAGTGTCCAAGACAGACATCTCCAATGTGTCCAAGACAGACATCTCCAAAGTGTCTAAGACAGACATCTCCAAAGTGTCTAAGACAGACGTCTCCAAAGTGTCCAAGACAGACACCTCCAAAGTGTCCAAGACAGACATCTCCAAAGTGTCCAAGACAGACATCTCCCCACGAAGCACTCTTTCGCCTTAAAGTACCAAGGAACTGAAAACCATTTCAGTGAGGCTGAAATCAATCAAACGGACCCTGTGCCCGCTGGACCGTGTAAGCTGATTAGAAACTCGCAGCTCATCAAAGCAATTCTGATTTTAAGCATTGCACAGCCTTGGGCTTGGCCGGACTGGCATATTTTTGGGCGAGAAACTGGTCTAAGATATTACCGGCAAGTGTTCTCACAGTATTTCAATGTGTCCCACGCAAATCCCCGAGATCTATAAAGTCGATTGTCTAACGGAGACACACGTCTACCGGTGACTAATTGGGAATTTCAATGAAACGGAGACACACTTCTATCGGTGACTAATTGGGAATTTCAATGTAACCTGCAGGAGACAACAGTGCTTTGCCGTTGGAAAAAAAAAAGATCTATTCAACTCTGACTTCACCAATTGTTCGGACAGCATATGACTTTTCTGAGCTCTGATCCCTGATCCCTGATGACTATCGCAATAAACACTCTAACACAGCGGTTCTCAACCTATGGGTCGCGACCCCTTTGGGGGTTGAACCACCCTTTCCCATGGGTCGCCTAAGACATCAGAAAACACATATATTCTACAGTTATGAAGTAGCAACGAAAATAATTTTGTGGGTGGGGGTCGCCACAACATGAGGCTCTGTATTAAGGGGTCATGGCATTAGGAAGGTTGAGAACCACAGCTCTGACATGTTTACGGGCTTAGAATGTCTGTGCTTCATTAAAATTAAGCGGTCAATATTTCAATGTATCTGTACATTATATGGGTGTTTTTATCCCGAGTGTCTGTCGGGTATTTTTAGCGCCTAGTGTCCGATTTACAATGGGATTGGACCGGGGAGGGTCTGTTTTGTTCAATATCATGCAGATTTTCACTGAGCCTATCAAAGAGCCTTCTTCCCGTCTCGCCGATAAAACAGGAGCAGCATCTTCGGGAAAACAATGTCCATAGATCCCTATTCTACTGACACATGTGAAACCCTCTTTTGTGGTAAAAGTCCCCTTTGGGAAGCCAACGTGTTCAGCTTCCAGCTCATGGGGGTCAAGTCCTACAACGGCTTCTTCTTGGTCATGACTTAGTCCTAATGAAAGAAGGGTCGCCTCGAAGGCGACTGTGAATCAGGCGATCTCATAGATTTTTAAATCATATATATTAACTTCGCATTTGTTCATGGCTGGCTGATAAAATCTTTGGACGGCTAATTGACCCACTTCCCGTCAACTTATCGAGCTAAAACTTCGAATAAAGACTTGTTGCTGATGACAACATTTTCTAAAAATTTCAGCACCCCCCCCCCCCATCTTTTCTCAAAAAAAGTTTTTCCTGTTTTTCAAGTGTTTTTATGAAGGAAATATGATGACAATGATTTCACAATTAAAAGTCCTGATAACTGCGCCAAATTAGCTTCTTTTTTTTTTTTTTTTTTTTAAAAATTGAAACTGCATTTGATGCGTAATATTTTTTTTCTGAAATGGTGAAATAAATATGCAGTATAAAAGCGGTTGGGCCATTTTAATATTAATATTGTTCAGGGGCGTGGAGCCTTTGTGGTAGGTGAGCATGTTTTTTTTTTGGGGGGGGGGGAGGGGGAGGGGGTGAGCACTAATTGAGATTCTTATAAAGTGCGCTAATTACATACATGTTTTTGTCAAATTTTCTGCCCCAATCCCACCAATTGCTCAATATAAGATTTTAAGAAGAATTTATCAGGAAAAAAACCTTTGTTTCTAGGGGTTATTTATTTCCTCTGAAGATGTAAGTCAAGGGATAATAACCTGTTAGTGTTAGGGTCAGTGTTAGGGTCAGGACGGAAAATATGACATTGTGAGAATGGTAGGTGAGGATGAGTTTTGTGAGAATGGTAGGTGAGGATGAGTTTGTGAGGGTGGTAGGTGAGGATGAGTTTGTGAGGGTGGTAGGTGAGGATGAGTTTTGTGAGAATGGTAGGTGAGGATGAGTTTGTGAGGGTGGTAGGTGAGGATGAGTTTGTGAGGGTGGTAGGTGAGGATGAGTTTTGTGAGGGTGGTAGGTGGGGATGAGTTTTGTGAGGGTGGTAGGTGAGGATGAGCTTTGTGAGAATGGTAGGTGAGGATGAGTTTTGTGAGGGTGGTAGGTAAGGATGAGTTTTGTGAGGGTGGTAGTTGAGGATGAGTTTTGTGAGGGTGGTAGGTGAGGATGAGTTTTGTGCGGGTGGTAGGTGAGGATGAGTTTTGTGAGGGTGGTAGGTGAGGATGAGCTTTGTGAGAATGGTAGGTGAGGATGAGTTTTGTGAGGGTGGTAGGTAAGGATGAGTTTTGTGAGGGTGGTAGTTGAGGATGAGTTTTGTGAGGGTGGTAGGTGAGGATGAGTTTTGTGAGGGTGGTAGGTGAGGATGAGTTTTGTGAGGTTGGTAGATAAGAATGTTTTTTAAAAGGAAGTTATGGTTTTTAAAGCGTGTTTGGTGTCCTAAACAAATTTGTGGATAAAGATGTTACAAATGGTCGGAGAATCTCATCAAGACATAGCCCTTTCTTAGCCGTTGTAACCAGCGTTTTTATTTAAGACCATACATTCTACTTCAACTCACCGGCCCCACCCAGCATAACCGCCCCGCCCACTATCACCGTCTACCCATTATCACCACCCTTCCCACTATCACCGCCTTCCCATTATCACCGCCTTCCCATTATCACCGCCCCACCCCTATATCCGCCCACCCCCATCTCCGCCCCACCCAATATCTCCACCCCACCCACTATCACCGCCCCACCCACTGTCTCCGACCCACCCCCTATAACCACCCCACCCACTATCACCGTCCCACCCATTATCACCGCCCCACCCTCTATCACCACCTCCCCCCCCCCCCCCCAGCATTCATTGATTTTGTGGCACAGAAAAACCACAAGCGATAGAGGTAGTTATAAAATACAACATTGCCTGAAGCAACGTCTGCTACCGTAGAACACCGTAACTGAAACAGGACATTTACGTAAGACGAAAAAATTTCATCTTTGTTTTTTTTAAAAGGCCCCCTTTTTAATGCTAACAATGAGCATCAGCGGTAGAGTTTTGAACTTTTTGTAAATTTGATCATTTGATCATTTGATCTCATGTCGTCTGAAATACACAACCGATGTTCACTGGGGTGGTGTCACTTCGCTTTGGTCTTCTATTTTATTTTTTGGTTGTTTTATTTTAGACCAGAGATTAAAGGTGGTTGCATGGGGCAATAACTCTGGACACTTCCTAGTCTGGTCGGTGACTGCACGGAAGATAGCTGAACATGGAGTCTTATCGATTCCATGTGGGTAATGAGGAAATGATAATGATGGAGCGAATGAAGAGGTGGTGGTGGTGGGTACTGGGCGTCAGGGGGCTGTAGTTTCAGGGTTGTGGGGGGGTATCGGGGGAGTCAATTTTCGGGGTGTGGGGTGGGAATGTCCTGTAGAAATTAGATTATATATATATATATATTAATTTACATATACACTATGTTAGGTTTGTTTTGGTTGCACGTATGTTGATGGTGTCATTGAGTGTGGTAGTGGTGTCACTGCCCCCCCCCCCCCCCCCGGGATTCCGGTTGACAAGTCTGTAGTGGCTTGCCGATTTGGAAGCGCTGGCCACCGACCCCCTCGGCGTTAACCCGGGGCACATTACCACCATTGCGTGTCCCGCATGGCAGGCACGGCCATGCATGGTAGTTGCTGGAATAAACAGCTCCTACAGGGCTGCCACCTGTGATGCTTCACAGGGGGAAGAAAAGGCAAACACAGGGTAGGGATCATGATTACAAGTTTCCGTTAAGGGATATGAGGCGATAGGCTGTGGTGGAAGCCTATGGCCGGTGATTCTAAATATGCAGCCCTGAGAAAGCTGCTCCTAGGCAACCGTTTCGTCCCAGCTACTTCGCGAATTAGTTGCGATGTGGAAACCCACTGTAGAATCCCTCTTAGAGGGCGTCCGATGCTTCCCCGGGATGGGTGGGGGGAGATATTAGGACGTTAATTTACCGTCCCGGCCCCTAGGAAAGTGGACTACGGACGCTTGAAACACAGCGTCTTCGGTCGACCAGACGTCTCCGGGCGGGGGGGGGGGCCTCCATCAGCAAACTCGATCGAGCAGTTGCTGGTGGGGGCGTCCCACGCCCGGGGATGTCTCTGACGTCTTCCCGCACGGCCCGGCGCCGGGGACACCCGGCGGCTGGCGGGTGTGGGTGGACGCCAGGGAGGGCATTAGGAGCGTAAGCTCGACGGCCCGCTGACGTCATTTCCTAATGAGATATTTCAGTGGTGTCACTGGGGGTGTTGGTGGTGGAAGTTTGTTTCTGGCGGTGCTAGTGATACGACTAATTGTGTCAGGGTTAGTGCTAGCGTAGTTTATAAAAGGCTAATAATGTAAGTGTTCTTAGTCATTGTGACGGAGTTGGTGATGATGCTGAAGTTTGTGATTGTGACAGTGTTGGTAATGATGCTGAAGTTTGTGATTGTGACGGTGTTGGTAATGATGCTGAAGTTTGTGATTGTGATGGTGTTGGAAATGATGCTGAAGTTGGTGATTGTGACGGTGTTGGTGATGATGCTGAAGTTTGTGATTGTGATGGTGTTGGTGATGATGCTGAAGTTTGTGATTGTGACGGTGTTGGTAATGATGCTGAAGTTGGTGATTGTGACGGTGTTGGTAATGATGCTGAAGTTGGTGATTGTGACGGTGTTGGTAATGATGCTGAAGTTGGTGATTGTGACGGTGTTGGTAATGATGCTGAAGTTGGTGATTGTGACGGTGTTGGTAATGATGCTGAAGTTGGTGATTGTGATGGTGTTGGTGATGATGCTGAAGTTGGTGATTGTGATGGTGTTGGTGATGATGCTGAAGTTGGTGATTGTGACGGTGTTGGTGATGATGCTGAAGTTGGTGATTGTGATGGTGTTGGTAATGATGCTGAAGTTGGTGATTGTGACGGTGTTGGTAATGATGCTGAAGTTGGTGATTGTGACGGTGTTGGTAATGATGCTGACGTTGGTGATTGTGATGGTGTTGGTGATGATGCTGAAGTTGGTGATTGTGATGGTGTTGGTGATGATGCTGAAGTTGGTGATTGTGATGGTGTTGGTGATGATGCTGAAGTTGGTGATTGTGACGGTGTTGGTGATGATGCTGAAGTTGGTGATTGTGATGGTGTTGGTGATGATGCTGAAGCTTGGGATTGTGACGGTGTTGGTAATGATGCTGATGTTTGTGATTGTGACGGTGTTGGTAATGATGCTGAAGTTTGTGATTGTGACGGTGTTGGTAATGATGCTTAAGTTTGTGATTGTGACGGTGTTGGTGATGATGCTGAAGTTTGTGATTGTGACGGTGTTGGTAATGATGCTGAAGTTGGTGATTGTGACGGTGTTGGTGATGATGCTGAAGTTGGTGATTGTGACGGTGTTGGTAATGATGCTGAAGTTGGTGATTGTAACGGTGTTGGTGATGATGCTGAAGTTGGTGATTGTTACGGTGTTGGTAATGATGCTGAAGTTTGTGATTGTGATGGTGTTGGTGATGATGCTGAAGTTGGTGATTGTGACGGTGTTGGTAATGATGCTGAAGTTGGTGATTGTGACGGTGTTGGTGATGATGCTGAAGTTTGTGATTGTGACGGTGTTGGTAATGATGCTGAAGTTTGTGATTGTGATGGTCTTGGTAATGATGCTGAAGTTGGTGATTGTGACGGTGTTGGTGATGATGCTGAAGTTTGTGATTGTGACGGTGTTGGTAATGATGCTAAAGTTGGTGATTGTGATGGTGTTGGTGATGATGCTGAAGTTTGTGATTGTGACGGTGTTGGTAATGATGCTGAAGTTGGTGATTGTGATGGTGTTGGTAATGATGCTGAAGTTTGTGATTGTGATGGTGTTGGTGATGATGCTGAAGTTTGTGACGGTGTTGGTAATGATGCTGAAGTTGATGATTGTGACGGTGTTGGTAATGATGCTGAAGTTGGTGATTGTGACGGTGTTGGGAATGATGCTGAAGTTGGTGATTGTGACGGTGTTGGTAATGATGCTGAAGTTGGTGATTGTGACGGTGTTGGTAATGATGCTGAAGTTGGTGATTGTGACGGTGTTGGTAATGATGCTGAAGTTGGTGATTGTGACGGTGTTGGTAATGATGCTGAAGTTGGTGATTGTGACGGTGTTGGTGATAACCTCTGTGAGGTTTTATAAAGGAAATTGTATTTGTGGTTATTTCATAATCATTAATATGTAGCAGGCATCATAACTGTACAGTAGGTGATATTCACTTCCCAGTGCTAACGTACCGCCGTATGTGATATCCACTTCCCAGTGCTAACGTACCGTATGTGATATTCACTTCCCAGTGCTAACGTACCGTATGTGAGATCCACTTCCCAGTGCTAACGTACCGTATGTGATATTCACTTCCCAGTGCTTAAGTACCGTATGTGATATTCACTTCCCTGTGCTAACGTACCGTATGTGAGATCCACTTCCCAGTGCTAACGTACCGTGCGTGAGATCCACTTCTCAGTGCTAACGTACCGTATGTGATATCCACTTCCCAGTGCTAACGTACCGTGCGTGATATCCACTTCCCAGTGCTAACGTACCGTATGTGAGATCCACTTCCCAGTGCTAACGTACCGTGCGTGAGATCCACTTCCCAGTATCGTATGTGAGATGAACAAACTAAAATTCAAAGCAATCTTTTTTTCTAGTCTCATTATCCCGGGGTGGGTGTGAGTGGGATTGGGGGGGGGGGGGGTCTTCTGTTCTCTCTGAACTCTTGACCAGTCCCCTGTTGACGGAAGGAAAACCAACGGCGAAGAGTACACACTTTAAAAGGAAAAGTGGTGTAGTGATGGTCAGTGATAGTCATAGGGGATTACACTTAGTGACTGGTCCAGGTCAATAGACTTGGAGAGTGGGTAGTGCGAGAAAATGGCGTTAAAGCTGGATCAGCATGTTGATAGTCTCGGAGAGTATGTGCCATTTGGCGGCAGAGCGGTCAGTCGGTTGGTGGCCGCAGAGAGTGTGTGTCAGTTGTCATCAGAATGGTCAATCAGTTGATGGCACCAGAGACGGTGTGTCAGGTGTCATCAGAATGTGCAATCAGTTGATGGCACCAGAGACGGTGTGACAGGTGTCATCAGAATGGTCAGTCAGCTGATGGCACCAGAGACGGTGTGTCAGGTGTCATCAGAATGGTCAGTCATTTGATGGCACCAGAGACGGTGTGTCAGGTGTCATCAGAATGGTCAGTCAGCTGATGGCACCAGAGACTGTGTGTCAGTTGTCATCAGAATGGTCAGTCAGTTGATGGCACCAGAGACTGTGTGTCAGTTGTCATCAGAATGGTCAATCAGTTGATGGCACCAGAGACGGTGTGTCAGGTGTCATCAGAATGTGCAATCAGTTGATGGCACCAGAGACGGTGTGTCAGGTGTCATCAGAATGGTCAGTCAGCTGATGGCACCAGAGACGGTGTGTCAGGTGTCATCAGAATGGTCAGTCATTTGATGGCACCAGAGACGGTGTGTCAGGTGTCATCAGAATGGTCAGTCAGCTGATGAAACCAGAGACTGTGTGTCAGTTGTCATCAGAATGGTCAGTCAGTTGATGGCACCAGAGACTGTGTGTCAGTTGTCCTCAGAATGGTCAATCAGTTGATGTCACCAGATAGTGTGTTTCAGTTGGCACCAGAACTGTCAGACAGTTGGCGTCAGTCAGGTCACACAGATGGCGCGTTAGGCAGATGCTGCATTCTGAAGTATAGAGTTGCAGTTAGCTTTTATTTTAAACTTTCGATTTAGTGACTGGAAGAATATGGACAAGATCACCAAAAACAATAGTGTTTTTTTTAACAAATACATTTAGAGCATTTTTTAATTTAAATTTTGTTATACTTAAAAGCAATCAGTGCATGGGCTCCTTATCTTTCTCACGTTAGAATACGTGTAGCAAACATACAGAGATGGCATACCTGCCCCTACCCCTTCTGTGTGAGTTTAAGCATTGCTTGTAAGAACTTCTGCCACGCAACCTTGACCTATGGTTTACCCGCTTTGATCCGATCTTTGATATCGTTTCCGGTTTGACAAAGAAATAAAAGTTTTTAATGGAACAGGTTTATCCAGGTTCCAACAACTTTGTAGGATTAAAACGTGCATTGAGACTACAGGGTAGCGAATTTAATGGTTATGTATCTTCTGGAGATCGCTAAACTTTGGTTAAAATTTAAGTTCAATACGAATATTTTTTTTTTAAATGTCCCTGAATGTGACCAATTAGTATTCTCTGTACAAGATATTTTAAATGTATACATACCATATATCAATGGAAATATGATACCCCCCCCCCCCCAAAACCAACCGGTTATGAGGGTAGACTGGATTGGGTCAGATAAAATTAACGTGGCGTCCTCCGGGTTCGCTGGAGTGTGCGGGCATTAACGCAAGCGTTTAATTGTTACCAACACGAGATTAATTTGGCGAGAACATCCAGACGAGGGTTAGTGGAGAACTGGCGAGGGGATGAACTCATGCAGGATGAAGAGGCTCCACCTAAGTCACAGTGACGTCAGCGGCGGCGACGAGGTCGATGTAAAAAAAAAATGTTAGCATTGGACTGACTCCATAGCCTGGGGTGGGGGTTTGGGGGGGGGGGGGGCTGGGGTGTCTGTGTTTAATGTTTGTTTAAAAAAAAAAAATCAATATTCATCACATTAATGAAAAAACCCTCCCCTAATGACTATTTAGTTAGACACTTGTGGATTCGTGAGGTTATCTGTCAGGATCATTAGCCGATCACTTGAGTTCACGTCTCTCCTGGTTCAGTTTGGTGATTTCAAAATAATTAGAGCTTAAAACGTTTGGACAATTAGCAAGATGCTTTCACGGCGAACTATTAACCACTATAAAAGTATGTTCACAGTAAAGACTATAAGGACTACCAAGCAAGAAGTTTCGAATACTGTTTATCACACAGTTAGCAAAGTGCTATCTAGAGACAAAATAGTTACTTTAAAGGTCAGCCGTATGTTAGCGTTGTTGAACTGTAATGTCGCACGCACTAGTACGTGGTGTCGTATGCTCATAAAAGCATGCAATAATTGAGTCATTGAGACACATACGCCTGTCCTGCATACATAGGGTTTTAAAACTGTCTACGGCTGTCATCTAATGTTGACACTGTGGCCATGTTGTCCCAATTAAAATTATGTAGTTTTTCTGTCCGCGGTCTTTTCCTTGCAGCGTTTGTTCCCGGTGTTCTGTTCCCTGTGTTCTGTTCACTGTGTTCTGTTCCTGGTCTTCTGTTCCTTGTGTTTTGTTCCTTGTGTTTTGTTCCCTGTGTTTTGTTCCCTGTGTTTTGTTCCCTGTGTTTTGTTCCCTGTGTTTTGTTCCCTGTGTTTTGTTCCCTGTGTTCTGTTCCCTGTGTTCTGTTCCTGGTCTTCTGTTCCTTGTGTTTTGTTCCCTGTGTTTTGTTCCCTGTGTTTTGTTCCCTGTGTTTTGTTCCCTGTGTTTTGTTCCCTGTGTTTTGTTCCCTGTGTTTTGTTCCCTGTGTTCTGTTCCTGGTGTTCTGAACCTGGTCCTCTGTTCATGGTATTATGTTCCCTGTGTTCTGTTCCCGGTATTCTCTTCTAAGTCCCTTCGTATATGACATATCAACCCATGGACATCCCCCCGTGGACGAAAACCCGAGGTATCCTCTAGGGGCATCCACCCGTGGGCACGACATCCCCCCCCCCACCGTGAGCATCCACCCATGACCACCGACCCAGAGACACCCATTCATGGGATCCACCCGAGTGTATCATATGCTCGCTTTCTGTTAAGCCACCCATTTCAATAAAACATATCTTGGATCCATACATCCCCCCCCCCCCCCATGGCTGGTGGGGCAGACCATTAACTTACAACGATAACCTTCATTTATAATTCACGTCAACCAAATAACGACCAGTTTTTGTTTTTGAACCAGCTACAGCTGAACTAAATAACCAACGCATAGTCTGCAGCATCGTGTACATCAGTAGATTTGTGTTAAAGTGTCCTAATAAAATACCATTGTTTGTAGAGCTGCACATATTTTAACAAACTATTTGGACAAACCCGTGGAACAACATTTTTCTACATTTCTCCTCCCTTTTTTTTTCTTCTACCCTACATCCCGTGGAGGGGAAAAGACCGCCACCAAAAGGCCAGCCCCCATAGCGCCCCAAGGGGTGCTACAAGGACAAGAGAGAACACAGGTAATCAGAAACCTAGCAAGTGCCGGACTGTGCTATAAATAGACGGGCGAGTGGGGAGGTTTTTCCGTCTCTTTGTAAACCATTGGCGAATAGGTTTCTCTTTGAGTTGTCCTTCTACATGACTTAGAAGACATGACTTAGAAGACATGACTTAGAAGACATGACTTAGAAGACATGACTTAGAAGACATGACTTAGAAGACATGACTTAGAAGACATGACTTAGAAGACATGACTTAGAAGACATGACTTAGAAGACATGACAGAAGAGAAAGATTTCACATATTTTGGCCTGCTCAATATTTTCCGAAATAATTCTGCTTTTGGCTGTTTGACCATTCAATTGTGTTGGGCCAAAATTTTAGAAATGTAATGTATGTTTTTTGTTTGTATGTTTTTTGTTTGTATGTTTTTTGTTTGTATGTTTTTTGTTTGTATGTTTTTTGTTTGTATGTTTTTTGTTTGTATGTTTTTTGTTTGTATGTTTTTTGTTTGTATGTTTTTTGTTTGTATGTTTTTTGTTTGTATGTTTTTTGTTTGTATGTTTTTTGTTTGTATGTTTGTTTTTTTTTTTTTTTTATTTTGAAAGTATGCTTTTTTAATGTATTTGTTTTTTTGGCCTAATAAAAATAGATTAAATCTACTGATTAGCTCCATCTTCTACGTCACTTGTGAGGTATGTGCTCCTGCCAAAAGTTATGTTCTCACATTGGGCCCACAATGTCCCAGTGCCGTCTGCAGACATAGTCCCACTGGGCACTGGCAGTGCCGTCTGCAGGCATAGTCCCACTGGGCACTGACAGTGCCGTCTGCAGGCATAGTCCCACTGGGCACTGGCAGTGCCGTCTGCAGGCATAGTCGCACTGGGCACTGGCAGTGCCGTCTGCAGGCATAGTCCCACTGGGCACTGGCAGTGCCGTCTGCAGGCATAGTCCCACTGGGCACTGGCAGTGCCGTCTGCAGGCATAGTCAGACTGGGCACTGGCAGTGCCGTCTGCTGACATAGTCCCACTGGGCACTGGCAGTGCCGTCTGCAGGCATAGTCCCACTGGGCACTGTCAGTGCCGTCTGCAGGAAAAGTCCCACGGGGAACTGGCAGTGCCGTCTTCAAATATGGGCCCACTGGGTACTGACCCAGGGCCTCGTGCTTCTATGAGACTCTCTATTTTAGAAACATCATGCTTTACCTATTGTTAATGAATACTGAGCAACTTTGACAATTTAATTTGTCAGTGGACAGCAAGTTTCCCAATTTGAACCCACGACAGCATCGGCACATTCCAAAATTAATATTATACAAATGGGAATCACAAGTTGGATACTTCTTAAAGAGGAATAACTCTCAACAGGTTTTACTTCTCCCAGATAGGAATCGAACAAAAAGGAAGTAAGAATTTGTGTTAGACTAAGATGTTAGTCCCAGGCGGTAATAGCCATAGCTGCGTCACAGCTCCGTACCAATAGGGAAATTAGTGGAGAAAATCAGTGCCGACTTAAGACATGGGCGCACTGCGCACTTGCACAGGGTCTCACGCCACCAGGCTCTAGGGGGCCTTAAGCTTCAAGGGAACCTCAAACTTCTAGGGGTATTATGCAGCCAATATATCATAAGTGAATATTGAAATGTTTTTGGCAATTTATCTTTGCTTTGAAAATGAAATCGGAAAGACAATTTCTCCAGTTTATTTAAACAAGTTTTTCGATTCTCACACAATTTCAATTTTTTGGCACTAGCTTTATAAAAAGGCTGCACCTATTGGTACCCGGGTACCAGAATTGAGAGGTTGGGATTAAAAAACGATTTAAAATATTATTGTTACGTTTGTAAGACAAAATGATGTATCATATGAAAGATAATTGAATGTACTATACGTTTGTAATCTTAATTTTTCAGTTTTAATAAAT
Source organism: Omphiscola glabra (assembly GCA_964017045.1). Taxonomy (NCBI): domain Eukaryota; kingdom Metazoa; phylum Mollusca; class Gastropoda; family Lymnaeidae; genus Omphiscola; species Omphiscola glabra. Next base: position 18,854,121 of record OZ024797.1, read on the forward strand.
AAACTACCACAAAGGACATCAGACTAACATTGAGTCTAATGGTCCACGGGTACGAATGGCGGCACTGCGTGTCTGGGTCCAGTTTGACTAATCCTATTCGGATGTCATTTGTAGTTGTTTATTTTAGTTTAAATGAAGAATTAACTTTACTATACTCACGTATAGTACATTCAATTATCTTTCATTTGATACCTCATTTGGTCTTACAAACCCAACAATAATATTTTAAATCGTTTTTTTAATCCCAACCTCTCAATTCTGGTACCCGGGTACCAATAGCCCCTTGGTTATAAAGAGTTTCTTTTCATAAATTATCAATTTGAAGAAAATCAAATCCATTAAATATTTTCTTGGTTTTGGGGGTTTGGGCAGGAGTAAATCAAAGAGTCGAACAAGAGACTCATGGCGTTCATTACTTAATCATTTAAATGAAGAAACTTTTAGTAGTTATAAATTCCCAAGTAAACTTTTTAAGTTACTGCATTTGTTTGGAAATTCATGCGTTCTCATTTTCCCCTCAGATAAATACCATAATAATTGGTATACGACACCTTTTGTAAATATTTCCTTTCTTCTTTTTCATGCCAGTTAGATACAATATATTAAAAAAATTTAAACAGGTTCTTATTTAATACAGGTCAATAGCCTTTAAAAAATCTAAAGACCTTTTCTACAATATAGTATTTTTTCTCTCTTTTTTTTTTTTTGTCATTGTAAATTTTGGAAAAACCTGCTTAATTTTTCAGTAAAATCCAAAAATGATAATTATTTATACTGACATACTAATACAATGGTTCTCAACCTTCCTAAATCCGCGACCCTTTAATATAGATCCTCGTGTTGTGGCGACCCCCAACCATAAAATTATTTTCGTTGCAGCTTCACAACTGAAGAGTATGTGTTTTCCGATTGTCTTAGGCGAACCCTGTGAAAGGGTCGTTCGACCCCAGAAGGGGTCGCGACCCACAGGTTGGGGGCCGCTGGACTAATAGATTGTTTGTTTTTTTAAACTAACGATACACTGTTGAGAACGCTTCTTCTCTCTTTCTATTCATTCATTAAATGAATTAGTTTAAACAAATACATGATTTCAAAGAAAATTATGAAAAAACATTACTATTGAGTTAAAACTAAATATAAAAAGTATTTGTGTAACCCGTGTATGGTCAAGGGAACATATGTAGCCCATGTGTGGTCAAGAGAACCTATGTAACCCATGTGTGGTCAAGAGAACCTATGTAACCCATGTGTGGTCAAGAGAACCTATGTAACCCATGTGTGGTCAAGGGAACCTATGTAACCCATGTGTGGTCAAGAGAACCTATGTAACCCATGCGTGGTCAAGGGAACATATGTAGCCCATGTGTGGTCAAGAGAACCTATGTAACCCATGTGTGGTCAAGAGAACCTATGTAACCCATGTGTGGTCAAGAGAACCTATGTAACCCATGTGTGGTCAAGGGAACCTATGTAACCCATATGTGGTCAAGGGAACCTATGTAACCGATGCGTGGTCAAGAGAACCTATGTAACCCATGCGTAGTCAAGGGAACCTATGTAACCCATGTGTGGTCAAGGGAACCTATGTAATCAATGCGTGGTCAAAGGAACCTATGTAACCCATATGTGGTCAAGGGAACCTATGTAATCAATGCGTGGTCAAGGGAACCTATGTAACCCATGCGTGGTCAAGAGAACCTATGTAACCCATGGGTGGTCAAGAGAACATATGTAATCCATGCATGGTCAAGGGAACCTATGTAACCCATGCATGGTCAAGGGAACCTATGTAACCAATGCATGGTCAAGAGAACTGTCAAATATTCTAGTCCCTTGTCAGAATAGTATGACTCGTGATGACTACTTGGTTGTCTAGGGGTCAACGAGCGGCAGAGTGCGACAATAACTCTACTCTGACGACCATTACGATATCTCTGATTTTCCTTACTCGTACAATTACAAACTATTAAGTCCGAGGCATGACACAATAAGTCCATTGGGTAATACTCTTTATTATCTGTAGTACGCATCGTAAGGCATATAATGGCAACTCAAATTCCGGAGGTACACAGCAATAATCTCGTTCACAATGGGTCTCTGTCAGACTCGCAACACATACGCTCGTCCGTGAACATATTAGCCTCTCTCCATTCAGCTAGTCATCTCCTCTTTTATAACTCACAACATCAACGGCAAACGTGCTATTAAAATCGTTCTCATTCGTTCAGTCCCAAAATCACAACACACACACTGCCACTGATTGCTATGACCTTGACATATCTCCCCCCTTTCCTTTCCAGATTCTACTTATAGTAGACTCGATATAACTATAGTCAGGTCATGAAATCATATACACGTTTGAAAAATTATTTACAATTCTATTGTGGAACCCCAAAAAATGTCAACATCCTTAATCCTGTAGACAGCCATTAATTGTCCAGCCTGCTATTTACATTTATGAGGGCGGGATATTTCGTTTGTCCGTCGCTTTCCAAAAAACGTGCAAATTTTGTTCCCAGCACAAAATTCCCCTGTAAAATATCACTTGTTTCAACAAGCTCGTCACATTGTCAATACACAAAAGTAACATGAATATCATTTTAACAACCAATCTTCACATACAGCCTCACCCAAATGTTCATGGAACCTATGTAACCCATGCATGGTCAATGGAACCTATGTAACCCATGCATGGTCAATGGAACCTATGTAAGCTGGGCATGGTCAAGGTAACCTATGTAACCCATGCATGATCAAGGGAACCTATATAACCCATGCGTGGTCAAGGGAACCTATGTAACCCATGCATGGTCAAGGGAATCTATGTAACCCATGCATGGTCAAGTGAACCAATGTAACCCATGCGTGGTCAAGGGAACCTATGTAAGCCGTGCGTGGTCAAGGGAACCTATGTAACCCATGCGTGGTCAAGGGAACCTATGTAAGCCGTGCATGGTCAAGGTAACCTATGTAACCCATGCATGATCAAGGTAACCTATGTAACCCATGCGTGGTCAAGGGAACCTATGTAAGCCGTGCGTGGTCAAGGGAACCTATGTAACTCATGCATGGTCAAGGTAACCTATGTAAGGCGTGCATGGTCAAGAGAACCTAAATTTCTCTTCTGTTGCTTGCCAGTTAAGTGTAGAACTGAATTCTTCTTTGCGAAAAAAGCATCCCATCATTTTGAATTTATAAAAACTGTTCTGGGGAGAGGCTTACTGAGACATCTCTTCAAACCTTACCCCCAGTTTCGTTCGGCGCCATCGATCTCTTCTCCCTCCCCCAATTAAAGTCACCAGTATCGACACATTTTAATGTTTAAAAAAAAATGTTTGAACTGACAAAATTATGATTTTAATTTAGTTTGGTTTAAGTATCATGATTATAAAGATTCTAGGGACGAAACTAATCTAGGGCTTAAAAGCATACCCCCAGGGGGCGCCCCCATAGACATAGAGATATATAGACTGCGAGCTGATCATGCGCAAAGAAGGAAAGTGTGAAGCTAGCACGCAGAGTGAATGCCCTTGAGCACGCACCCCTCATCTTTGTTTCCCGTCTGCAGAAGTAGAAGAAAATACCTTGCTGTGCTGCATATAATTGTGCCACAAACGACACAAAACAATCAAGAGAGCAAGGAAACACCGGTAAGTTGATAGTTTGTGTTTCATTTAATTTACCTTGAGTAGGATTTAATTTTCAAGATCCAGCTGAATTAAATAATCTACAGAAATTCACGGACAAGACTGATAAAAGCAGCTCTCAATTCAAGTTCAAGCCTAAGCCTAGTATTTATTTACTTATGTCAGGCTAACATACTAACAAAACACCAGTGATAAATAATCGAGTAGTTCAAAATAATAGGCATATTATTAAGACTAACTCACTAGACCGAGTTAATACTATAATATATGAGTATTAACATTAGTATTAGTATTAGCAGTAGGCCTACTGGTGTTTTGTTAGCCAGACATAAATAAATATGCCTTTGTCTTTGTAAAATAATTCGTATTAGTATTTAGTATTTGAATTTTTCAACTCAAAATCAAATACTTTAATCTTAGTATTATTACTATTAGCCTAATTCATATATTTTATCAGCATACAATATTAATAATAGTAATAGCCAAATTACTTTTATGATATAATTATGGCTATCATTATCATTTTCTTATTTGTAAAATCATTTCATTAGACTAATAATACTAGTAATAATAAAATAAATATTTAGTTAAGCAATCCTACTCATCAAAATAAGAGTAAGAGGCTAATTGATATCAATTTCCAATAACTTATTTGCTAATTAATGTTTATTTCATTTTTTAAATTCCATTCCAGCCCTGAAAAAAGTATGACCGAGCAGAGCAAAAGTTAATTCTTCAGTGACAAGAATTCAACAGAGTGACCACTAAAAAAATGAATTGGATATGATCATAATACAAAGCTTTTACCAATTTTCTTCTGTCTGCAGGGGGATGGACAAATTGCAGAAACCATAACAGCTGATCGCAAAATAAAATAGTAAATTCTATCAATATAATTAATATAAAAATTCTTTGACTAGATTGTGAGTGGTTAGATTTTGTTCATATCCACAATTGGATAACCAATTCATTATCAATCAAAGGCTGGAAGGACTATGGCGTGAGTTATGAAAAGTTGCAATCTATGATTTGCATTATAAACTTAAAAACCCAGCAGCACCTCAACATTTATTACCAGCATAAAGTATAAAAAAACTGCGCTATGCCGAAAACATTTATGAGCAAGTGTTATCTGCCCAATTATTACATTTCTAAAAGACACATAACTTTGTCATCTCTAGTATGAGGAACATCTTTGCTGAAAGAGGTACACAGACTAGTTACAAAAGTTTCAACATAGCATTGCTGCCATGGAACTACTTATTTATGCTTCAATTTCAGTAATGGTGACAGCAACATAACCTTGTCATCTAAATATGGTTAAAAAGGATCATGGACAATCTGTGTTATACTAGAATGTTGAGCAACAAATAAGCTTTAATCAAGCGGAAATTGAAAGTTCGTTAAAAAATTGTGACTTTGACGAAAGCACCGGAGTGAAGTTCTAGAAGGTGCAACTGTGAAACCTATGTTCCTGATGCATTCAACAGTTAAATAATATTCTAAACCACGATGTCCATGTTGCTGAACAAAAAAAACTAATTAAAAGAACTTCATTTTCCTAATAAACTTACACTTTTTCACTTTTTAAGTTTAAAATTGATTTTTTTCTGTTGTTTTGTAAGGTAGAATCCTAAAATTGCAGCTAATATACAAGCGATAGTGATAAAATTTGGTGTGTATCTTCCTTTAACTATTTTGTGGGCAATGAGCTATACAAAAGTCAATTTTGTTCTATTACTTTTTTAAAAATAATTTTTTACTTTCCTAGGATGATAATGATAAATTTTAAGCGTTTTCTGCCGAGGCAAATTTTGGAAAATTAAAAAAAAAAGTTTTGAAAAGTTTGAAGGAAAGTAAACTAGCTCAGTACCTCTAAATATACTTGAAGTTTATGAATCAATGTTTTAAGCAATATGTAAGTTTGTTTGTAAAATTGCGCAACAGAGTAGATATTAACATTAATGATAATAATATTAACACTTCTTACTTGGTAAGACATTTTTACATTTAAATAGATAACTTTTAAACTAATAAAGCTACTGCTATAAAATTTTCAATACGAACAGATAATGTCCATCTAAAAGTAAGACACATTTAAAATAAATGAAATACAGATTAGAAAAATTTATGCAATTTTAGAAAAAATATTTCTTGAAAAGTAGCCACAGCCGAGACATTTTTACATTTAAATACATAACGTTTAAACTAATAAAGCTAGTGCTATAAAATTTTCAATACGAACAGATATTGTCCATCTAAAAGTAAGACACATTTAAAATAAATGAAATACAGATTAGAAAAATTTATGCAATTTTAGAAAAAATGTTTCTTGAAAAGCAACCACGGCCGAGACATTTTTACATTTAAATACATAACTTTTAAACTAATAAAGCTACTGCTATAAAATTTCCAGTAATAATAGTTTGTGAAAATCCAAATGTAACAGAATATTCAAATATTGCAAAAGCAATTAAAATCATGCTATAAAAAATTAAAAAATAGTCAACGTGAATAGACAATAGTATAGCCTAGGTCTACGTTAAAATCTTAGCCTTTAGTTTGTCACAATTGACAATGAGTCACAATAGTCAACGTGAATAGCCTAGTTTAAAAACTTGGCCTATAATTATAAAACAGTAATATAAATAAATAATTTTTTAAAAATAATATACCGGCGATATCTGTATTATTAATTTTATATATAATAATTTATATACTAGATAATAATAATAATGCTCTGTTGATCATAGCCATTTGAGAATCCCTTTGTGTGGGACTAACACAAAAAAAAAAATCTATGCCATGCAAATCATTTATTTGTGTATAGTTATCATAATGTTAATGGTTAATCACTCTGAAATAATGGAAATCTACTGAGGACGCTCTGTTGGCGAGACCGTCGATGGGGTGCATGGTAAGGGGAAATTACTCTCTCCGGCACGGCTTCAAGAATTACTGCCGATAGTCAGTCTATATATCTCTATGTCTATGGGCGCCACTACCAGAATGAATGTATGGTTATGTATGGCGGTGGCGACGAAGTCAGAGCTGGCCGAGGGCATCAAAATTCCAAATTTCGGTGAGGATAGATGCTTTGTCCACCCCCACCCCCACTCCTCTTACGCCTGAAATGCTTCTCTCACTCCTCTTACGCCTGAAATACTACCCACACTCTTCCGAGAAATGTTACCTGAAATAAACTGGTCAAAACGCATAGGCCAACATAGGCCAACCTGGGCCAACATAGGCCAACCTGGGCCATTATGATTTTCATAACATTATTTGAATAGTAGGCTATAGACAGTCGCTCTCAGGAAAAGTGTGGCCCAGAGCGCACTTGTAAGACGATTTTTTCCGCACTTGTCTGTGTGATGTACAAGGGATTGTATCATTTAATTCACTATCAAGGACCTTTTTTTAAGACGCTTTGCCGCCCCATGATGCTGGCGCTTGGGGTGATTGGCCCTCTTGCCTCCCCCTTCGCACGTCCCTGAGCAAATAGAGGGTTAGGGGCCTCAGTGCATTACTGTGCCCAGGGCCTCCGCCGCTGTAAAGACGGCCCTGCCATGGTCTCAAGTTCACCAAAAAGCCGTAAATTCCCGCTAGCTGTCAGTTGAATGTCATTCATTTTTAAAGTATGAGCTACATTCCAACTCTTTGACTGAGACGAGGAAATAAATACTCGAGTGCTCTCACTTAAGCTAGCGATACACAGCATCGATACCAAAAAAGGTGCTGGCATGATATCCTGGGCGTGTCTGCTTATCTCGTTTCAGTGCTTTCCAGACAACATGGCCGTATCGATTACAGACAATGATAATTTAGAATATTAAGTGCATCCGTTTTATTTTTTTAAAGTTGTCTTTTTTGTTAATTCGCTTTTTAAATAAATTATAAATATTTTAAAAAAAAAAAAAAAAAAAAAACAGCTCAGCTGTAATCGATTCCGAGCATTCATTGATAACTTGAGTGCCAGTAATTATCACTAGACAACAGGAAATCTTTAAGGATGCCGGGACAGCAAAAAGTGAAGTCATATATTGAATTAAGAAGTAAGAGTGGAGGCTAGAGAGTCATTGTGTCTTACAGAAACAAATTCGTTTTAGAGAGTTTTGGAAATGAACGTCTTTACGTTGTGTGAATGGTGCACAGAAGCAGAAGGAAAAAAAAAGGAAACAAAAAAGAGGGGTGGGGTGGGCGTGTGATTTTGGGAAAAGAGTATTGGTGTGAATAATGATATAACAGGTAACAAATTTACACAAAGCCTTAATTATTTTTATTTTTTTACAAATAAAATTTATTTAAAAGATTATAAATAAAACATTTTCAATCATGGACACTTTACAATGTGAATTCTGCTAAATTTACTACTTAATACATTCACTTTACCTAGACAATAGAAGAAGACTGCAGAATTGTTGTGGAAAATAATGGGGAAAATAGTTGTTCATCTGTTGTTTCCATAGCAACAAACAACTCAAATTTTCTTTTCTTCACGTACCTTCCGTTATAAATGGCTATAACCGGCCCATGTGACCTCGCCTCCAGTCTTTCATCTACCGATCACGTGACTAGCACACTAATATTATATTTTTTTTTTCTTTTTCCTTCACAATAATCGATTTTAACCTTAAGCCTTGACAAAGTCCGACACTTGAGTGACACAACCAGCAGACGTGTCGACACGCCCCGGAAGTCCCTCTTGTTCCCGCCCAATTGTGAGAATGCCACAGGTAACAGATTTAATGGTGCTAATGTATTGCCCATTTTGGAAGACCCTTTTTTTTTGGTCAACATAGCGATAGACTGTCATTCGGGTGGGCTACGATTAGAGCAGACTCGATTGGAGAATTATTCTTGGAGGGATAAATGTCTACTTGCAAACACATACATCTATTTTATATGTTATGTTAGTTCTTTTGTCAAAATTAATCAAGAACATTTGAATCATTGGATTCTTGCTGGTTCTGTTTCTGTCTATGGGTGCGCAGATGGCTGATGAGACCGATTCTTGCTGGTTCTGTTTCTGTCTATGGGTGCGCAGATGGCTGATGAGACCGATTCTTACTGGTTCTGTTTCTGTCTAAGGGTGCGCAGATGGCTGATGAGACCGATTCTTGCTGGTTCTGTTTCTGTCTAAGGGTGCGCAGATGGCTGATGAGACCGATTCTTACTGGTTCTGTTTCTGTCTATGGGTTCGCAGATGGCTGATGAGATCGATTCTTGCTGGTTCTGTTTCTGTCTAAGGGTGCGCAGATGGCTGATGAGACCGATTCTTACTGGTTCTGTTTCTGTCTATGTGTGCGCAGATGGCTGATGAGATCGATTCTTGCTGGTTCTGTTTCTGTCTGTGGGTGCGCAGATGGCTGATGAGACCGATTCTTGCACGAAGTCTTCTTGTGCAGTAAGTGCAGGAGATGGAAGGGGTACCTCCAGGTGCAGAGTTAACTCGGGCTTTCTGGCAAGTCTTTTTTTGTTTTTGTTGTTGCTCTGCCGCTCCTTCTGTTCTGTTGACTTCATGCTGTATGGAGGATTTGTGTAAATAGGAACACCGCGATGCTGGGTCCTATGCCAAATGTTCGCACGTGTCAGAATCTCTATTGAAGACCTTCAGTGAGGCTTTTTAGGTTGTCTTTAAAGCGTTTATTTTATGTGGAAATACACACAAAGTCATTCTAGCATCGCCAAATACGCTCATGAGTATCACACGTATAATAAAGATATCGCCAAATACGCTCATGAGTATCACACGTATAATAAAGATATTGCCAAATACGCGCATGAGTATCACACGTATAATAAAGACAGCGCCAAATACACAAAGCCGTGCACACATATTGACAGACACTCCTTGGCATACAATCAAAGACATGCATACACACACACCGAAACAAACACGAACATAAACACGTCTAAATATAATGAGTCTTTAATACAAGGCTACTAAGTTATAGGAAATATCCCTTCCTCTGAAATAATATTTCCCGTAAAAAAAATAAATTTAGTCGGATACAAAAAATAAATAAATTTAAAAACAGATTTTTTACAAGGACATGCTTAAACCTCCCCCTCTCCTCTCCCCCCCCCCCTCCCCATTTTAAGAATCCCTGCACAGGAGCACGATGGCCAGCTACGCCTGTGCTGTAACGGTGTCTTGCCAGAACGGTATCCCAGGAGACCTTGAGGTTAGTGCATCATGTGACCAGCGGAACGTTCATTTGATCCCCCCCACCTGGTCCCGTCACATGAAGAGGCCAACCCCCCCCCCCCTTAAACCCCCCCCCCGACCCTCCCCCCTTAAAGATACAAAGCCGCGCGTCAGTTATTTGCAGACCAAGATGTTTTATTTGATTTAAAGCGCAACTAAAATATTCCGGCTTTTAGTGACGCTATAAATACACAAGTAGGCCCCATTATAGTTGAATGGCTTTAAGGTACATTACAAACCACCAGGTCGTGAGCGATGACGCATTTCAAAATCAATGTCAGCTCAATATGAACTATTTATCCAACATTTCAGTCGACCTCGAGTTCTACACGAGCGATTTCGGGCATCAACCGACGACCGGGCCCAGTCGTCTGTGACACGAGGAAATCTCATACCAGGGGTTAATAGGGCTTGTCATTTCTCAGACCGGAAAACGTCATAGCGCACTACGTAATGTTACTATTTTTAGAACTGCGGACAAATAAATCTGAAAACACGGTATACAACGAAGATTTTGTTCTACAACTGGTACCCAACACTAAACAAAAATTGAAATTGGAATGATAATCAAAATGTTAGTTCACAAACTTTTTTGGCTTTCTTTTAGCTTTCTACTTCTTTTAGCTTTCTACTAGATTCCCATCTAAAAAGAAATCATTAAAATAAAAATGAATGCAAATGGGCGGGGCAGATTGTGTATTATTCTGAAAATAAAAAGATAAGAAACTGTCGGCAATTTAATAACTATAGGCTAAGATTTTTTTTTAACTATGTAATTTAGGAAACTGTGTTACACAATTAGCAAATTTGAAGAAAACACAAATAACACAATAATAATCGATGAAAAGTGCCTTATTTGTAAGAACACGTTAAATTCTTAATTTTTGTTTTTAAAATATCAATTTTTGTAAGTGTTCGTGCTATATGTTAAAAGATACCCAAGATTTCATACACCCTTTCACCCAGGAATCTACACAAATACTATTGATGGACTTTGGGTGCAGGTCAAGCGTAAATTGGCCTGTTTCCAAACTACAAACCCACCCACACCCCAACACAGAGAGAGAGAGAGAGAGTAAGAAAGAGCGAGAGACACACACACAACTTGAACGTGTTTCCGAAAGTTGTTAAGTGACTTTTATCACATTTGACCATTTACTAATGGTAAAACATTATTAAACTGACATTCGATTTAGGCCTACTACTACTACTACTACTAGTGTTATGAATTAGGCCTAACTACTAGTGTTATGCATTAGGCCTACTAACTACTAGTGTTATGAATTAAGCCTACTTACTACTAGTGTTATGAATTAGGCCTACTAACTACTAGTGTTATGAATTAGGCCTACTAACTACTAGTGTTATGAATTAGGCCTACTAACTACTAGTGTTATGAATTAGGCCTACTAACTACTAGTGTTATGAATTAGGCCTACTAACTACTACTAGTGTTATGAATTAGGCCTACTAACTACTAGTGTTATGAATTAGGCCTACTAACTACTAGTGTTATGAATTAGGCCTACTAACTACTAGTGTTATGAATTAGGCCTACTACTACTAGTGTTTTAAATTAGGCATACTTTCTAGTAACTAACTACTACTACTAGTGTTATGAATTTTGGACCTGCGTTCGGATGATCCCAATCCCTTAACACAACTAATTAGTGTGTTTCTCTCGATCTCTCTCAAAAAGTATTATGTCATTTTATTATTGAGATTGTGGATTTTTTAAAGTGGTGTAAATATTTCATTAAATATAGTTGAAAACAATGTTTTGATTTAGGTTAAGAGTCGCTTCGCTAACATAGCAGTACTGAACAGTGTTGGCATTTTGTCCGCATAATTACCCGGATGATTACAGCAGTTCTATTTATAGATTTCCGCCATTAAATGACAAGCCCTATTGACACATTCCTCCGGATTAAGGTCCCAGCACACGGGGATCTTATTCCTGCGAATAGGGACCAGCATTTCAAGCAAGGGTGAAAAAAAAGACAAATACATGTTTAATGAGCTGGTACCTTGTTCATTTTTTATGTCATGGAGACAAGGAAAGCGTGAAAAAAAGTGTCAATCTTTTTAAAGTCAAAAGCAATTATTGATTACTAGATATAGCCCGCCAAACATTGGCGACAGCAATGCGTGAACTTCCCATCTATTAGATATAGCCCGCCAAACATTGGCCACAGCAATGCGTCAACTTCCCATCTACTAAAGTTACTTGACAAAACATGAACTCAAGTAACGCACATTTAAGAATCCCAATTTTTGCTACACCCCTTCCCTCTGCTGCAGTGAGGCGGTATGGGAGTATTCTAAAGTATTGTGTGATGTGCGTTTTAATAGGTTATAAGAAAGTGTGTGATTGAATGACGTGTTTTGAAGTTATGAGGTGATAAGAGGGTGTGCCTTGTGAAGTTATGAGGTGATAAGACGGTGTGCCTTGTGAAGTCATGAGGTGATGAGAGGGTGTGCCTTGTGAAGTTATGAGTTGATCAGAGGTGTGCCTTGTGAAGTTATGAGGTGATAAAACGGCGTGCCTTGTGAAGTTATGAGGTGATAAGAGGGTGTGCCTTGTGAAGTCATGAGGTGATGAGAGGGTGTGCCTTGTGAAGTTTATGAGTTAATAAGAGGTGTGCCTTGTGAAGTTATGAGGTGATAAGAGGGTGTGCCTTGTGAAGTCATGAGGTGATACGAGGGTGTGCCTTGTGAATTTATAAGACGCATAGGATGGTAGGAGGTGATAATGCGTCGTGTGTGTTATTGGGCGCCAGTAATAGGTTGGTATAGGCATAACTCGCTTTTGAAATGTAGTAGCATAGTGTGGGTACAATAGGGAAGTAATTACTATTCCATACAAAGGGAAGCAAATTAGCCCCTTGTCTAAGATCACTCGTCCATCTCCCCCTGTTGAGCCAATTAGGTTTCGGAGATGTTAGTTCTCACCGGAGATAAAAGCTACAACGTTAAACATTCTCACGGAGAAAGGATTATCGGATTAGAGAATTAATAGCTGTGGTCGGCTGAGTGGGGCAGGAGTATATGATGCCGAGCAAGAGTCGGGGGGTCAGGGGTCAGGGAGAAGGGTAATGCTGTCAGCGGGGCGTTATGTGGCAGGGTGAATATTAACTAAGTTAGAGAGAGTGAGGGAAGGGCGAAATTAGAGGTGTGTGTTGAAAATAGAAAGACAAAAGTATAATAAGACGAATGTGAAATGGAAGACATGGGTGTTCAAAAGATGATCAGAGTGTAACAAAAGATGATCCGAGCGTAAAAAGATGATTCGAGGGTAAAAAGATAATCCGAGGGTAAAAAAAAGATTATCCGAGGGTAAAAAGATGATCCGAGTGTAACAAAAGATTATCCGTGTGTAATAAAAGATGATCTGACTGTAAAAAGATTATCCGAGGGTAAAAAGATGATCCGAGTGTAACAAAAGAGGATACGAGTGTAACAAAAGATGATCTGTGTGTATAGAGAATTTTAAAAAAAATTATAAATGGACATGCAACGGATTCAAGGTCACAACGAGATATGTTACTAATACTAACTAAAAAGATGTAAAAATGGAGAGAATTTAGAGAATCCTCGGATTGAGGGAAAGAGAGAACGGGAAAGAAAGAGAGAGAAAGAATGAGAAAAAGAAATATATATATATCTAGAGAGAAAGAAAGGGATAGAAATGGGGAGGTGAGGAAGGTTTTGTTGTAGGCGAGTGATTGGTGAGTGATAGAGTGGGAGAGGACGATGAAAGAGGGAGAGGACGAGTAAAGAGGGAGAGCGAGGGAAAGATAGATGGGGAAAGAACCCCCCCCCCCCCTTTTGAAAAAATGGCCAAATCTTGTGATAGAATAAAGGATTAAAAGAATAATAATAATACTTATTAATGTCGTCAGATGTCGTCTTAGTGTGTGGGGGGTGGGTAAACTGGATGTAACCCATTTATATTGCCATTTATATTACCATTTATAGTACTATTGATATTACCATTTATAGTACCATTTATATTGCCATTTATAGTACCATTTATAGTACTATTTATATTGCCATTTATATTACCATTTGTAGTACCATTTATATTGCCATTTATATTACCATTTATACTGCCTTTTATATTACTTTTATATGACCATTTATATTGGCATTTATTTGCCATTTATATTGCCATTTATATTACCATTTATAGTACCATTTATATTGCCATTTATATTACATTTATATAACCATTTATAGTCCCATTTATTTTACCATTTATAGTGCCATTTATTTTAACATTTAAAGTGCCATTTATTTTAACATTTATAGTGCCATTTATTTTACCATTTAAAGTGCCATTTATTTTACCATTTATAGTGCCATTTATTTTAGCATTTATAGTGCCATTTATTTTAGCATTTATAGTGCCATTTATTTTACCGGGTGACCGAATAAACAAGCTTTTTGTCCGTCTTTTTTTTCTGTCTTTCCTTTTACTTTTTCTTTAACAGCTAGGAAACAGTTCCGGTCAATGTACACCATTCATCTTTTTGTTTGACTGATGAGTGCATAGGCCGGACTGTCAACCTATGTACAGTGTCCTCTGATTAAAGCATAGCTGTACTGGTGTTTGACCTGCAAGCATTCCTGCTGTCTTTTTGTAAAACCCCCAGATAGCACCACCAGACAATGCCCCACATGGAATCCACAGGGAAAAAGAAAGTGAGTGAGACCTAAGAAAACATGGAGAAGCGAGCTAGAGGCAGACACGCAAAAAATGGGATACACCTGGAAGCAATTGGAAAGGAAAGCACAGGACCGTGATGAGTGGAAAATTCGTGTGGACGGCCTATGCCCCAGACGGCCTTTGCCCCAGACGGCCTATGCCCCAGACGGCCTATGCCCCAGAGGGTAAAAAGGCATAATAAGAAGATACTGGTGTTTGACTAACAAGCATTGCTGCTGCCTAATTTAATAGAACATTGAAAACCTCTGTAAATCACTCCTTATATATAGAATTATATATAAAACAACAACAACGTTTTTTTGAGCTTATGACCGATGTCAATGTCATCGTAATGTCAGGTTGAAAATGTCGAGATGACATATTCGTGACCTTATCGATGTCCTTCACGACGATCACGTGATAACCTACAAGATATCTCCACTTCTTGAGATTTTTTTTATATTTTAAATTGTCAGTTCTGTTCAAACTCGCGATGTCTGACGTGTAGGTGAAAGATTGAAGAACGGGGGGGGGGGGGGGGGGGGGGTAGAGGTGGGGGGGGCACCTCCACGCTGTTAATATTACGTCACAAGTTGATTACCGCCAGTGTGTGAGTAAAGAAAGATATCCATTTTAACAATCACATGCCATTTAGATATTAATCGAAAAATATTTCATTTAAAGAAACCGCTGGAGTTGCTGTTGGTTGCTGTTTAGATATGTGGACAAGGCGTACCTGTGCGGGAGAGGTGGGGGTGAGTCGGTTGTGGACAAGGCGTACCTGTGCGGGAGAGGTGGGGGTGAGTCGGTTGTGGACAAGGCGTACCTGTGCGGGAGAGGTGGGGGTGAGTCGGTTGTGGACAAGGCGTACCTGTGTGGGAGAGTGGCGGTGAGTCGGTTGTGGACAAGGCGTACCTGTGCGGGAGAGTGGGGGTGAGTCGGTTGTGGACAAGGCGTACCTGTGCGGGAGAGTGGGGGTGAGTCGGTTGTGCACAAGGCGTGTGTGTGGTGGGAGAGTGGTAGTGACAGTGTACACGGTATTGTCAAGTTGATGAATGACATTGTGCACGATATTGTCAAGTTGACGAGTGACAGAGTACACGACAACTGGAACTGGCTGCTGTTATGAAGGTAATCTATAAAGAGGAGAAGACAACAAAAAAGACCGTCGTCTGCTCCTTGTCATCATTGTCTTGTCCGTCTCTAAGTTATGCCCCTTGTATACGCCATAACTCACACAGGATCATATTAGCAATAGCTGAAGCACAAAATTGGAGACGATCTAACCATGGACATGCGGCTATGAAAATTGACACCGGAAGATTGAGTCGGACGGAGCATTATACTAGGGTCTCAAATTTAGTGCCCCAACCGTAAACGCACAATTTCGGGGCTCTGCTGCCATCATTTTATCTATTTTAAAAAAATCTCACCTACCCCCACTTAAACAGAAACTTAATGAAGAAATGGCCCCTTAACTCCACAACCCCTCTCCCTTAACTCCACAACCCCTCTCCCATAACTGCACAACTCCTCTCCCTTAACTCCACAACCCTTCTCCCTTAACTCCACAACCCCTCTCCCATAACTGCACAACTCCTCTCCCTTAACTGCACAACTCTTCTCCCTTAACTCCACAACCCCTCTCCCATAACTGCACAACTCTTCTCCCTTAACTGCACAACTCTTCTCCCTTAACTCCACAACCCCTCTCCCATAACTGCACAACCCCTCTCCCTTAACTCCACAACCCTTCTCCCTTAACTCCACAACCCCTCTCCCATAACTGCACAACCCCTCTCTCCGTTAACTCCCCAACCACTCTCCCTTAACTGCACAACCCCTCTCCCTTAACTACACAACCCCTCTCCCTTAACTCCCCAACCCCTCTCCCTTAACTGCAAACCCCTCTCCCTTAACTGCACAAGCCCTCTCCCTTAACTCCACAACCCTTCTCCCTTAACTCCACAACCCCTCTCCCATAACTGTACAACCCCTCTCTCCGTTAACTCCCCAACCCCTCTCCCTTAACTGCAAAACCCCTCTCCCTTAACTACACAACCCTCTCCCTTAACTCCACAACCTTTCTCCCTTAACTGCACAACCCCTCTCCCTTAACTCCACAACCATTCTCCCTTAACTCCACAACCATTCTCCCTTTTACACTCACACACTCTTGCGTTAATATTTAAAAAAACACAGAACAGAAAAACCTCCCATGCACATTACATTACCTTGCCAGGTGTTTAGAAAAAGTATGGAAAAAGTAGCAAGTCTCCAAATTACAATTAACGTTCTCTAACGCTGGTGTGAGTTAACATCCATACATCCCTGAGGCGCTAAAGCCCAAGTTGGACTTTGGCCTGCCTCACCACTTCCTTCCATTCTGACCTCCCATCCATCTCTGTGGCCGGCCTCACCACTTCCTTCCACTCAGACCTTCCATCCATCTCTGTGGCGCTACAGCCCATGTAGGGCTCTAGCCTGCCTCACCACTTCCTTCCACTCAGACCTCCCATCCATCTCTGTGGCGCTACAGAGATGATAATTGTCAACCTCACAAATCAAACTAACAGTTTATTATAGTGGACCTGTTTAGCACTGTCATCATTTGCCGACAACGAAAAGGTTGCAGACTGACCAGTCAGCAGCAGATAACGTGACCTTGAAAACAAAAGTGTAAACAGAGCAGCCGCTGTTTCCAGCCGAAGCAGACGTCTCCGGTGTATGACGTAATGCCAGAATGTCGCTCTGAAGCGTTTGTTGTTTTCCGGGAGTTTTAATGGAGTCCAGGTTGTCATGTGCCTGGCTTCTCAGGCACTTAGTGCGCCTCTCCCATCATGTTCCGACAAGGGACGCAACTCCGTCGTCTTTGACAGGGAGGGGAGACAATGGGTTAAAATTCGGAGATACAAAATTGTTATTTATTATATTATATTACCGGCCTTTCTTTTCTTCCTGTCTGTCCCATTCAAGCTGGTCTTCCTATTACCTCTCACTTAGTCTTCTTCTCCTCTTTTCCATTTCTCTCTCTATCACACTCAATAAACCTCTCACTTAGTCCACTTCTTCTCTTTTCCATATCTCTCTCTATCTCATTTTCAATAAAACTCTCTCTAAGTCCACGCCTTCTCTTTTCCATAATTTATATCTCTCTATCTCTTTCTCACTCTCAATAAACCTCTCACTACTTCTCACGGTCGTAGGAAGCTCAGGCTACTCCACTGATCCCCACATTAGTCTGTCACTTATTCTGTCTCACTCTCTGTCTCAAATGCTCTTTATATTAATTCTTCCATCTCTGTTTCTCCTTATCTCTCATACCCTGTCTCTCTCTCTTCCTCACGTTCTCTGTGTGTGTCATTGTGATGTGTTAGAAAATCACTATACATCCAAGCATGTAACTATATCTGTCTTCAGGTATAAGAGTTTAAAATAACTATCCAGCCAGTGACGTCATCATCTCCTACTTTTCCTAACACCACACATATCAAACCACAAACCATAAACCACACACCGACGTAGTCAAGCGGTTTGAAAATAAATCGGACCTAAAAGGCGATACACGGCACTGAGGGGCATACATTTGTGACTAAGATCACGGCAGTCGGGTGCATACATTTGTGACTAAGATCACGGCAGTGGGGTGCATACATTTGTGACTAAGATCACGGCGGTGGGGTGCATACATTTGTGACTAAGATCACGGCAGTGGGGTGCATACATTTGTGACTAAGATCACGGCAGTGGGGTGCATACATTTGTGACTAAGATCACGGCAGTGGGGTGCATACATTTGTGACTAAGATCACGCGAGATTCATGTGTTATTGAAGAAATAAGGCCACCACTGTTTCGGCGCTCAGATTGCGCTTGTTAGCGGCTCAGTTTTCTTCGCCTTGTCCTACATAATTATCCTCCCGTTCATCATGACGGCGTCTTTTTTTCCCCCTTGTTCGATGGGGACGTGTGTAAATACAAGTAACAAATAACGTGCGGGGGTGTGGGGTGTAAGGGAGGGTGGCAGGGAGGGTGGCAGGGAGG
Organism: Omphiscola glabra; assembly: GCA_964017045.1. Taxonomy (NCBI): domain Eukaryota; kingdom Metazoa; phylum Mollusca; class Gastropoda; family Lymnaeidae; genus Omphiscola; species Omphiscola glabra. The sequence continues at coordinate 18,872,730 of OZ024797.1, forward strand.
GAGGGGTGAACGTGTCTTGGAACGAGAAGAAAAACAATGATGAATGCGTGGGCTTTTCATTTGATAAGATTAATACGATCCGGGGGTCACTATTCGATTTCATGAGGATCACCGGGGTCAAAAAAAAAATGTGGGGTGGGGGTGAACAAGAGAAGATGCAGCTCTTCATATAGAGCCAAAGTTGATCAACGGAATCTGGAGTGTCTGGAAATGGGAGAAAAAAAACCTACACCTTTGATTGAAGCCCAATTGAAATACGTTAAATATGGACTATAGTGTGATTTCATTATTTTAGCCGCCTGGGTGATATTGTTACTATGCAGACCCATTAAGTAGTGAGTCTTAACAAAGTGAGCACGGCCTTTGAGTGACAGAGTCAGCCAGCCACTTACAAATATGGACTTTATGATAGCCAAGACTAAATAGAAAGCTCAGACTAAATAGAAAGCGCAGACTAAACAGAAAGCAGTAAATCTTTTGGCACAGAGGGTTCCGGTTTGGGGGTAGAGGTTGGGTTCAGAATAAAAAAACCAGAATAGTTGGTCATCTTGGTCAGGTAATGTTTGACCTTATGAATAGATCAACTTCAGTCTACAAAACATAACAGTATCACAGTGCATGTTGGCCAGTTATCACCGACTTCTCTACTGCCGTCACCAGCCAGGGAGCACGCGGGTCAACATGACCCTCCTCAATCAGCTGTTGGGTGGCCATCGTGGCTTTACCTCGTAAATTCATTGGTCATTGCACATGCCAAGTAACCTGTAAATGTCATTATGTCATTCTTTACTGCGCGCGCCATCTTTCTCCCTCTCTCTCACACACTGGCATCTATCTTCCTCTTCCTCAGCGTCCTCTCTTCCCCCTCCCTGACATCCCACACTTGTCATCCCCCTTTATCCCACTCATAACCCCCCACATTCCATTCCATTCTGTATGTCCTACCAACAAAATCTGTATGTCCTACTAACAAAATCTGTATGTCTTACTAACAAAATCTGTATGTCCTACTAACAAAATCTGTATGTCATACTAACAAAATCTGTATGTCCTACTAACAAAATCTGTATGTCCTACTAACAAAACTATGAGTCATAAAAATATCAGCAACACGACTATAATGCAGGTTAAAAAATTGATGTTTAATTAATTTTTAAAAAAAATCTATATCTCAAAAGTACTAAATCGATAGTTCTGCTCTTCTTCAAACAACTTAAAATAACTTTTTGTGTGGTCAAACTCAAACAAGTGGGCAACCCTCAACCCACCCTGTCGTAGTTTGATGACAGTTGTATCTGTGATAAATTATCTGCCTTTCTCTTATTCAAGCTATCGGCCTTTTTATAGTCGTTTTCTACTGAACCGCCTTACTCATTGTACTCGCTTCTGGCTTTTTCTCCAATCTTCTACAATATTCGAATTATGAAACGGGCCATAGATTTAATTTTAGCCAAGGTCAAAGGGAGACTATTTTTATAGCTGCCTACACCATAAGAATGGTGCCGTACGCCAAATTGGGTCAAACAGAGTTTACAGCACGTTGAAAGAATGAAACAAACATGTCACCTACATAACAAGCCCTCAGTTGGAACCCCAAGGACAAGAGAAAAAGAGGTTGACCCAAAATGTCTTGGAGACGGCAACTAGCGGCAGGCACCAAAAAGAGTTGGCACAACTGGGGACAGCTGGAGAGACTTGCCCAAGATCGGAATACCTGGAGAGACTTTGTTTGTGGCCTATGCCCAGACGGGACGACAGGCGAATGATGATGAGACTTTACATTAAGTGGAATTTATCAAAAAGGAAGTTTCATTAAGCATTTATGAGCAAAGGCGCTAGAATACTCACACAAACCCCCCCCCCTCCCCCCACACACACACACACAAAACCCCAGATTAATTAAGACTTCATTTATCTTTAAACCTGGGGACAGATGACCCCCGAACTATTATCCCAAATGCTATAACAACACGTACATTTGTTTTACAGTTCCTTAGATGTTCCCAAATGTTCCCATGACTTCCGATCGCTTACCTTATTCGTCTGAACACGAATCATCTCCCCCACCCCTTTTCCATTATCGTCCCCCCCCCTCTCGTCCAAAATTCAAACAAAACACAACATCTTAAGTCTCTTTCCTCCTCATCTGTCACTTTTTCACCCCACTTCCATACCATCCCTGCCAATTTCTGTCAGTGTATCAAGAGCATCCCCAACATTACCAAAAGATGTTTGGCGGTATCCTGTTGACACTAATGTTACCCACCTGCCAGGTGATCACGTGAGTTTTCCTCTCACTTAAAGTCACGTGATTAGGCAATAGCATCAATTCCCCCCCCCCTTACCCTATTCGCCACACTCCCCACACACCACACACAGTGGGCTTGATCAAATGGCATAAGCTTTTGATGTTTTTATTATTTTGTAAATTTTCGTTCAATCTTTTGATGGAAGTTTAATTTTTTTTTTTAAAATTGCTGTGTTTTGTGTTACTCTTATTTGATTACAAGCTCATCAAAATATTTATGTCTAAACCACAAAATCTGTATGTGCTACCAACAAAATCGTTATGTCCTACTAACAAAATCTATATGTCCTACCAACAAATCTGTATGTCCTACTAACAAAATCTGTATGTCCTACTAACAAAATATGTATGTCCTACTAACAAAATCTGTATGTCCTACCAACAAAATCTGTATGTCCTACTAACAAAATCTGTATGTCCTACTAACAAAATCTGTATGTCTACTAACAAAATCTGTATGTCCTACTAACAAAATCTGTATGTCCTACCAACAAAATCTGTATGTCCTACCAACAAAATCTGTGTGTCCTACTAACAAAATCTGTTTGTCCTACCAACAAAATCTGTATGTCCTACTAACAAAATCTATATGTCCTACTAACAAAATTTGTATGTCCTACCAACAAAAACTGTATGTCCTACCAACAAAATCTGTATGTCCTACTAACAAAATCTGTATGTCTTACTAACAAAATCTGTATGTCCTACTAACAAAATCTGTATGTGCTACTAACAAAATCTGTATGTCCTACTAACAAAACTATGAGTCATAAAAATATCAGCAACACGACTATAATGCAGGTTAAAAATTGATGTTTAATTAATTTTTAAAAAAAATCTATATCTCAAAATCACTAAATCGATAGTTCTGCTCTTCTTCAAACAACTTAAAATAACTTTTTGTGTGGTCAAACTCAAACAAGTGGGCAACCCCCCACCCACCCTGTCGTAGTTTGATGACAGTTGTATCTGTATGATGCCAATTATTTGCCTGTATTTGTCATGTAATGAAAGCGGGGCCAAGTCCAGTTCTCTGCTGAAAACTCAGCGAGGAATACGGGATATTCAACACGTGTTCAATGTCTTCACAGTGTTCTGGGTCATTGACGTGTTTGAAACAACAAGGTCTATTGTTAATTGAGTAGTCAGTGTTAACTAAGTCTCAAAGACAGAGTCTGGAAATATTTTCATTATGTTAATGACGTCATAAATTCTTTTTTTTTAAAGTGTACAATGATAACAGGCGCATTACTTCATTAAAGAATTCAGCTCTTAGGCCGGACCTCGCTGACCGCTGGACTTCATATAAGGATATTATTTTTTTTAAAAATGTATTCAAAATACTCCCCCCCCCCCTTTCCCCCCCCCCCCCTTTTGAAAATATCCGTCGAGAAATGTTCTGCACTTTATGCCGGAAAAACATTGTGGCGTAAGACAAAAGGGCATTAATCAGATAAGACCAGTTCAATAAAACTACACCAGTGTTATAAATCTAGACCAGTTCAATAAAACTAGACAAGTTCAATAAAACTAGACAAGTTCAATAAAACTAGACAAGTTCAATAAAACTAGACAAGTTCAATAAATCTAGACAAGTTCAATAAAACTAGACAAGTTCAATAAAACTAGACAAGTTCAATAAAACTAGACAAGTTCAATAAATCTAGACAAGTTCAATAAAACTAGACAAGTTCAATAAAACTAGACCAGTCTTATAAATCTAGACAAGTTCAATAAAACTAGACCAGTCTTTATTTATATCTTGCGGGGAGGGTGAGGGGGTGAAAGGGAGATGCGGGGAGGGTGAGGGGGTGAAAGGGAGATGCACCTATATTTTTAAAAAAACGCTGTTTTTTTTAAAATTAATTGCCTGACCGATCTCTTACATTAGTGAAGAGACCCACGGAATGTGATTCTCTGGTTTTCCGACGAAACCGAAATAAAACCGTAAGTTAAATATGACCTTCGTATGAAACCGAAGACGACACCAAAAGATTAACGAGACTTTCAGCCGAAACCGGAAGATGATGGTATTTCAAAATTCGTTCGCGCGTGCTTTCTGCGCATGTCACAAACTGATGATTGGATATATCGATATTTATACATTTTTAAAAAAAAATAAAAATGAGATTATCGTATATTCTACACGATAAAAATCTTATGAATACTTTGGCGTTGACCATTTGAATAAGAAAGGTAATTTCTCACCTTCAGGTCTTTGTTGTATTGCTTTATAAAAAACTTAGAGGACCTACTTTGTTAGGTCTCGGTATTGGGTTAGGCGTCGGAAGTGTGTTAGATCTCAGTAGTGTTTTAGGTCTCATTAGTGTTTTAGTTCTCAGTAGTGTGTTAGGTCTCAGTAGTGTGTGTATGTCTCAGTAGTTTGTTAGGTCTCAGTAGTGTTTTAGGTCTCAGTAGTGTTTTAGGTCTCAGTAGTGTGTTAGGCGTCGGAAGTGTGTTAGGTCTCAGTTGTGTTTTAGGTCTCAGTAGTGTTTTAGGTCTCAGTAGTGTTTTAGGTCTCAATAGTGTTTTAGGTCTCAGCAATGTTTTAGGTCTCAGTAGTGTTTTAGGTCTCATTAACAACAGAATGGTCTGGTGACGTAATTATTTCTTTCGGTGACCAACCTCCCTCACCCCCCATTGGTGAGGTAAAACATTTTTTAACCGGGTCTCTTAAAATAGTTGTTCTGACGGGTCTCGACGGAGAATCGCAAAAGACATCTAAATTGGTCGCAAAAATCATAAAAGCAAACAGTTCTGCAGTAGGCCTACTACATAATTATAATACAAACCAGTGAGACGTGCACACACTTGTTATTTCGTCAATAACAATGTTTATAAGCAAGATAATGATGAATTACAAGAAATAAATGAATCGAAAAAGCCTAGGTTTCCTTAATATATATAAAAAAAAAACATTAATAGGGGAAATTTTACCACACCCTAGGATTATTCAATATTTTTCACTTTTGCCTATGACAACATTGATGAGCATGATGATGATAAATCAAAATGAATATCACAAATGAAGGCATTGAATAAACCTAGGGTTCCAAATTTTATTTTTGACAAAATTAAAACAATAAATATAAATATTACCATTCCATTAAATTTTCTTCAACAAAACTGTTAGCATTTGCCTAGGCTTAATTGAAATATAACTTTTAGGAAATAAAGGAAAGTATGTCATAATGCACCTGTGAGCAGTTTTCGCAGAATTAAGTCGTATAACATACGATGACAGCAAGACGTCGAGCAATAATGAATAACGGATTGCCAGCCTAGAGACAGACAGACAGTCTGACATCTGGTAGATGACCGAAAAGTCTCAATCACTTTCGGCCGAAAAGTCTCAATCACTTTCGGCCGAAACCAAAATTAAGCCGAAAGTTAACTTTTCAGTGTCAACCGAAACCGAAATTTAACTTTTCTGTTTCGGCCAAAACCGAAATTAGGCCAAAAGTAATCAGATTGCCACTTTCTGCGCCGAAACCGAAGCCGAAATTCGATCGGTCTCTGGTGTGTTGGGATGGGGGGAGGGCGGGTTAATGTTAATTCTACTGTTGCTGTCCAAGGTCCGAGTTAATCGTAATTATATTTCAGACTGACCGTGTGTTCTGAACTGTTCAACAGCAAATTTTACAGTGATATTTTATCAGACTTATAATCCATACAATAATTCAACACGTCGATCTAGTCTATAGTTACAACATGACACGGCTGGACATCAAATAGGATGGGAGCCGTGTCACAACGATTATATGTCATTATCCTAAGACCTCCTACGGACACTGAGGGTCATTTCAAGTACTTTAATCTGTGCACCAGACCTGTCCACTGCACTGAAGTGTAGAGCCTCTCAGCAGATAATCACCTTCATCACGCAGATCCAGAATCGCGTCCATACCCCGGTGATAGAGTGATTTCGTTGTCCCACTCTTGAAAACGAGGGTTCTAGACATGTAGGTTTGGTTTTTAAAGAACACGTTGATTTTGTTTTCCTTAATGATAATTTTATGTATAGTAATGCTTTCTCTAGCGGTGGTCTCGTCAACGTGTTAGTCTCTCAAAAAAAAAAAAAAAAAGTATTAAAGCAGTGGTTCTCGACCCTCCTAATGCAAATACCCTTTAATACAGTTCCTCGCGTTGTGGCGACCCCCCAAACACAAAATTATTTTCGTTGCTACTTCATAACTGTAGGGTATATGAGTTTTCCGACAGGCGACCCCTGGGAAAGGGTCATTCGAATCACAAAGGGGTCGCGACACACAGGTTGAGAATCGCTGTATTAAAGTAATGCGAGCCATTGAGAACAAATTCATATTTGTGACGTCACTGAGATGCGCGATGTTGATGCCCAGTAATGAACACGTGTCTTTTAGAGAGTTTCTTCCCGCGCGTATACCCGTCCATCCCTCACGTATACCCGTCCATCCCTCACGTATACCCGTCCATCCCTCACGTATACCCGTCCATCCCTCACGTATACCCGTCCATCCCTCACGTATACCCGTCCATCCCTCACGTATACCCGTCCATCCCTCACGTATACCAGTCCATCCCTCACGTATACCCGTCCATCCCTCACAATCTGCTTTTTTTCCTTTCGATCCACACTACGAGTTAACAAACACACCATTGCCCGTCGCCTCTAATGTGTTAAACAATGCACCCCCCTCCCCAAAACCTGTAGCCCTTTATGTGTTAACAAATACATGCACCTCCACCCCCCAGACCGTATATGTGTTAAGACATTCCCCCTGACCCCCCCCCCCGCCCCCATGGCCCCCTTATGTAGTAACAATTTTCTAAGATAAACTCGTGAAAAACAATCAATCAAACCCAATTATAAAATGGCCCCGGGGATCGTACGCGCACAAAATCTGGCCTGATTAAATGCCCTCGGGCTTCCTTCGTTACACGTCGAGGGTTTGACACCGAGTTTTTTTGGAAGTGAAGCGTTTTAAAAGAATTCCTACCCCCTTTCCCCCCCCCCCCATGGCCCCCTTGCCTCCGCCCCCACCCCTTTATTTTTACCGTGGAAAAAAAAAACAACTGACGGAAACCGAAGGTAAACAGAGTGCACGTTAGGGGGCAAAGGTCACGAGGCCAGGCTGATGTCTGATGAGGGGGGTGATGAGGTATACAGGTAGATGGATGGTATATGGATTACAGCAAGGCAATGTAACGATGGATGGTAAATATGGATGACGATTAATCGGTGCCAATGGGATTTTTTTTTTTTAAAGTGGTTTCTGGATGACCAACAGGTTCTGAGAAAGAGGTTCTAAGTATGTGTGAGGCATAATGGAAGGAGCTGTTGACTAATTACGATAACGTCAGTTTGAGAACCATCATTATTGTTAACTGAAACACACATTTCTAGCACATATCTGCTTCTCCAAAAAAGTATACACAAATCTAGGAATATTTTAAATGTAACGAAATAAGCTGGATACAAATGAAACCACGGACACACTCAAGTTTAACATTTCGTTGACAGAGACACTCAAGTTTTACATTTCGTTGACAGAGACACTCAAGTTTTACATTTTGTTGACAGACACACTCAGGTTTTACATTTTGTTGACAGACACACTCAAGTTTTACATTTTGTTGACAGACACACTTGAGTTTTACATTTTGTTGACGGACACACTCAAGTTTTACATTTTGTTGACATACACACTCAAGTTTTACATTTTGTTGACGGACACACTCAAGTTTTACATTTTGTTGACAAACACATTCACGTTTAACATTTTGTTGACAGACACAGACACACACACACACACAAGTTTAACATTATATAATTATGTTGACAGACTTTATTTCGTAAGGTCGGTTTGACTACATCCTTGGATCGTGTGACGATGACGTTGCTGTTCTAAGACACATACATACTTTCAACTAGTGAAAGAGAGCACCTTGAACCAGTGGTCAGAAAAGTTATTTGACAAAAGAGCCAAAAAATCAGGACGATAAAAAATATTTTGAAAGTCAAACTTCTTTTCAAGAACCTGTCAAGAACCATGTTTTTTCTGAGTCAAACCTAAGCCGCACCCGTGTCGCTAAAGAGCCACACTCAGGTCGCTAAAGAGCCGCACTCAGGTCGCTAAAGAGCCGCACTCAGGTCACTAAAGAGCCGTACTCAGGTCACTAAAGAGCCGCACTCAGGTCACTAAAGAGCCGCACTCAGGTCACTAAAGAGCCGTACTCAGGTCACTAAAGAGCCGTACTCAGGTCGCCAAAGAGCCGCACTCAGGTCGCTAAAGAGCCGTACTCAGGTCACTAAAGAGCCGTACTCAGGTCACTAAAGAGCCGCACTCAGGTCACTAAAGAGCCGCACTCAGGTCACTAAAGAGCCGCACTCAGGTCACTAAAGAGCCGTACTCAGGTCGCCCAAGAGCCGCACTCAGGTCGCTAAAGAGCCGCACTCAGGTCGCTAAAGAGCCGTACTCAGGTCACTAAAGAGCCGTACTCAGGTCGCCCAAGAGCCGCACTCAGGTCGCTAAAGAGCCGCACTCAGGTCGCTAAAGAGCCGCACTCAGGTCACTAAAGAGCCGTACTCAGGTCACTAAAGAGCCGTACTCAGGTCACTAAAGAGCCGTACTCAGGTCGCCAAAGAGCCGCACTCAGGTCGCTAAAGAGCCGCACTCAGGTCGCTAAAGAGCCGCACTCAGGTCACTAAAGAGCCGCACTCAGGTCGCTAAAGAGCCGCACTCAGGTCGCTAAAGAGCCACACTCAGGTCGATAAAGAGCTGCACTCAGGTCGCTAAAGAGCCGCACTCAGGTCACTAAAGAGCTGTACTCAGGTCACTAAAGAGCCGTACTCAGGTCTCTAAAGAGCCGCACTCAGGTCACTAAAGAGCTGTACTCAGGTCACTAAAGAGCCGTACTCAGGTCTCTAAAGAGCCGCACTCAGGTCACTAAAGAGCTGTACTCAGGTCACTAAAGAGCCGCACTCAGGTCGCTAAAGAGCCGCACTCAGGTCGCTAAAGAGCCGCACTCAGGTCGCCAAAGAGCCGCAGTCAGGTCGCTAAAGAGCCGCAGTCAGGTCGCTAAAGAGCCGCACTCAGGTCGCTAAAGAGCCGCACTCAGGTCGCTAAAGAGCCGTACTCAGGTCGCCAAAGAGCCGCACTCAGGTCGCTAAAGAGCCGCACTCAGGTCGCTAAAGAGCCGCACTCAGGTCGCTAAAGAGCCGCACTCAGGTCGCTAAAGAGCCGCACTCAGGTCGCTAAAGAGCCACACTCAGGTCGATAAAGAGCTGCACTCAGGTCGCTAAAGAGCCGCACTCATGTCACTAAAGAGCTGTACTCAGGTCACTAAAGAGCCGTACTCAGGTCTCTAAAGAGCCGCACTCAGGTCACTAAAGAGCTGTACTCAGGTCACTAAAGAGCCGTACTCAGGTCTCTAAAGAGCCGCACTCAGGTCACTAAAGAGCTGTACTCAGGTCACTAAAGAGCCGTACTCAGGTCGCTAAAGAGCCGCACTCAGGTCGCTAAAGAGCCGCACTCAGGTCGCCAAAGAGCCGCAGTCAGGTCGCTAAAGAGCCGCAGTCAGGTCGCTAAAGAGCCGCACTCAGGTCGCTAAAGAGCCGCACTCAGGTCGCTAAAGAGCCGTACGCGGCTCGCGAGATGCGATTTGCCGACCACTGTCTTAAACAACAGTAGATAAAACAGCCAAAACCTTCTCATTCATCAATTGGCCAGACTTCGCATTTTACGGCAGTGGTTCTCAAGCTGTGTGTCGCCATCCATTCGGGGGTCACCTGCCAATAAGCCAGAGGCCGCTAGAGACTTTCAGAAATGTAAGGTTTTTTTTATTTTAAAAAAATTAAAATAATAATAATTCTTTTAATCTTATTTGTACCAAATCTCATTTTTCATTTAAATATCATCTATAGAGAAATGGCAGTTTTCGTATAGACACTACCCTGTGACTACAGCAGTACCCTGTGACTACATCACTACCCTGTGACTACATCACTACCCTGTGACTACAGCACAACCCTGTGACTCCAGCAGTACCATGTGACTACTGAACAGCAACATTCAATTTCAATACCGACAAGCTTATCTGTGGCCGAACAATCTGTGCTCGTGGCAAAGCCTGACTTTTGGTGTCCGTCACCCAAAAGTTATATGTTGCATGCATATGTTGACACGAATGTCAACCTTCCTTAGTCCGGTCATTAACTTCTCCATATCGTTTCCTCAAATTTTAAGAATATCTAATGATGACGTCACCGAAAAGATTGAGAACCGCTGGTTTGTACGGCATATCTCCATTGCATCGCCAAAAGCTAGAAAAATTAAGCTAGTTTTTTTTTTCTTTCTTATTTTTTCTTAATATGATCTTTTAAATAGTGACCGTATTTCAAGGAATGTACAATTGTTTACAGTGCCTGGAGACTTACTCGATTATGCACAATTGTGTACAGGTGCCTGGAGACTTACTCAATAAGCTAAGTAAACGATCTGATTTAAAGGAGGATTAAATCTTCCTGGTGTAATCTTGGCATGCTGACTTGATCAATGTTAATGGGATAACCATTGCTGACTCATAATTTTTACAACTTTTTTACAACAAAATTAAGACAGTACGTTGTTTGTATGTGTGTGGGTGTGGGTGTGTGTGTGGGTATGTACCCGTTTAGTAATCGTGTCGTATAAGCGAGATATCGGCGCCTTCGCGGCATGTGTACTACGTCACGTGTTCTTGTGCCCCTGGCACCGGGGTATTCAACTGCCAGTCTTATCGGACACAGCATCTTCAAAGATCGGGTTATTGCTACAGGTGAAGTTGTCAGTGCGCGTGTACTATGCTTTTCATTCAACTCCACATATCTCTCATCTTTTGGGTTAAACATTTCTTTCTACGCTTTCCCAATACATTACTCTATACGCGTCTCCATTAAAACATGCGCCGAAATATCCCTTATACTTCTCGTTGCCAGAACAACCCCCGCCGTCCCGTCACTCCCACCACCCCCCACCCCCACCACATCCCCTCCAAATCCTTCTCACCATCTTGGAAGGGTCACTCAATAGTGGTAATTTTATATTTTAACCCATTTTTTGCCGCTACTGCGTCTCATGGAGATAGTTCTCTGAGATTTCCGGTACTACTTTATAACTGTAGTTGTAAAACTATTTTCATGTACAAACATGATGGCGCTGTCGCTAGGCTCGGCTCAACAGATTTAATCCATGCTATTCTAGGACAGTGGTTCTCAGCCTTGCTAATGCCGCGACTCTTTAAGACAGTTCCTCGTGTTGTGTTGACCCCCAAGCATAAAATGATGTTCGTTGATACTTTAAAAATATTTTTTTTCCGATGGTTTAGGCGACACCTGTGGAAAGGTCGCTCTACCCAAAAGGGGTCGCGACCCACAGGCTGAGAACCGCTGTTCTAGGACATAGCATATCCAATAAGATGTCATTAAATAAAATTCAACCTCTGTTTTTAAAATTAACGAGTTTTTAAATGAAACATCTTAAAGCTAGACTATCTTAATATGAAAATATTTGTTTAATCAAATTTCTACACCCATCTATTGACTAACCAAAAAAAAAATGATTAAATCAAATTTCGAAAAGAATCTCTTGATTGAAACTTAAATCTCTACAACCATCACTGTTACAGAAACATTTCTTCAACTCATTCAATTTGGAGTAGAAATTTGTATTTGTCCCTTGCAATAAGCCGTACTGTTTAAGGACAGAGGAAAAGTGACCACACTGACCCAGCCATTTATCTATGAAGGTTCCAAAATGGACGATCTAAGCAGGCAGTTTCGTATAATTGTGCAAGTGGAAATGTGTAATTATATATTTACACTGTTATCACTGTGTACTTTCGTGGTGTACTGCTGGTTCGCATTTTTTTAAACATGTTATTCAGGGTGTACTGTTGGTGTGCACTGATGCACACATCGCTTTAGTTTCCAATTATAACACATCGTAACGACCCCCTTTCCTTCTCTCTTTGTTTAATCACAACTATCCCCCATTGCCAAACACGTCTGGCCCAACAACCGATGCTCCTCTGTTTGTCTTATCACAGGCCCCCGAATGTATACAAATGCAGGTGAGAGCTGGAAGGACAAAAAAATTGAAGTTTTCTTTAGAATCGTGAAGAGAAACTATTCCAAACAGATTCGAATAACGTTAACCCGAGACAAAACAAGCACACTGCAACAGAACCCTAAAGTTTAAGACAAAACCCACTGGAACAGACCCCTAAAGTTTAAGACAAAACCCACTGGAACAGACCCCTAAAATTTAAGACAAAACCCACTGGAACAGACCCCTAAAGTTTAAGACAAAACCCACTGGAACAGACCCCTAAAGTTTAAGACAAAACCCACTGGAACAGACCCCTAAAGTTTAAGCCTAAAACCCACCGGAGAAAATCCCAACAGTTCAAACCAAAGTACACTGAAACAAGACTCAAAAATTCAAATCCAAACTCAGTGGAACTGACTCCAAAAGTTCAACCCCATGCACAGTGGAACAGGCCCAACAGGTTAATCTCGGGCCCATTTGGAACAGACCCCAAAAGGTTAATTCCGGGACCCATTTGGAACATCGTCAGAAATGTCAGCACTTGAGAATCAGATTATCTCTCACAGATTCTGACTATATGAACACAAGCTGTCACTGAGATTAACACCACCACCACCACCATCATCACCACCACCACCACTACCACCACCACCCACCAAAAAAGTGTGTGTGTATTTTTAGGAGGGTGGTAAACCATAGCTCTTTCATGACAGACCTCGGCTGGCTAGCCCAATGTATCTCAGGGCAGAGCCACCAAAGGGTTAAACCAAAGAACTCTTGGGCAGACCACAACTAGCTAGCCAAATTCATCTCAGGGCAGAGCCACCAAAGTTTTAAACCAAAGAACTCTAGGGCAGACCACAACTAGCTAGCCAAATTCATCTCAGGACAGAGCCACCAAAGGGTTAAACCAAAGAACTCTAGGGCAGACCACAACTAGCTAGCCAAATTCATCTCAGGACAGAGCCACCAAAGTTTTAAACCAAAGAACTCTAGGGCAGACCACAACTAGCTAGCCAAATTCATCTCAGGACAGAGCCACCAAAGGGTTAAACCAAATAACTCTAGGGCAGACCACAACTAGCTAGCCAAATTCATCTCAGGGCAGAGCCACCGAAAGGTTAAACCAAAGAACTCTAGGGCAGACCACAACTAGCTAGCCAAATTCATCTCAGGGCAGAGCCACCAAAGGGTTAAACAAAAGAACTCTAGGGCAGACCACAACTAGCTAGCCAAATTCATCTCAGGGCAGAGCCACCAAGGTTTAAACCAAAGAACTCTAGGGCAGACCACAAAGGTTAAAGCTCATTATCTCACCAACCACATAGCCCCCCCTCTCTCTCTTTATATCTACCCAGGTAAAAACACCATGACAATATCAAGGTGACAGAGCTTTTTTTTTTTTACCTGCTTGGTCAAGTTTTAGTCTACTACACGTGCGTCGAGACACATTTCAATGAAACACCTCTACAGCATGAGTAACTACAGCAAGTGCATCTCACCTGTCTGCTAGATGGAGAAAGACCCCCCCCCCTCCCGGCTTCTGAGATCAAACACAGTGGAGAGAAAAACCAACAGGAATCTGTAAAAATTGATTGTGTCTTGTTTAAGTCTGATGGTTTGGCAGGCAGAACAAGAATTAAACATGACCTCGAGGGAAGGGGAGATGGGGAAATAGTATGCCAAGATGGCGCCGTTGGTTAAGTAGATGCTTGTAGGATTACGTCACTGATCTGTATCCACCAATGCGAAACTTTGGCTGTATCCACCAATGGGGAAACTTTGGCTGTATCCACCAGTGTTAAACTTTGGCTGTATCCACCAACCAATGCGAAACTTTGACTTTATCAACCAATGGGAAACTTTGGCTGTATTCACCAATGCGATACTTTGGTTGTATTCACCAATGCGATGCTTTGGTTGTATTCACCAATGCGATACGTTGGCTGTATCCACCAATGGGAAACTTTGGCTCTATCCACCAATGGGAAACGTTGGCTGTATCCACCAATGGGAAACGTTGGCTGTATCCACCAATGGGAAGCTTTGTATGTATCCACCAATGGGAAACTTTGGCTATATCCACCAATGGGAAAATTTGGCTGTATCCACCAATGGGAAACTTTGGCTGTATCCACCAATGGGAAGCTTTGTATGTATCCACCAATGGGAAACTTTGTCTGTATCCACCAATGGGAAAACTTTGGCTGTATCCACCAATGCAAAACTTTGGCTGTGGTTTATCAGGTAGGTCACTAAGATAGATCATCGGGTAGGTCACTAAGATAGATCATCAGGTAGTTCACTAAGATAGATAATCGGGTAGGTCACTAAGATAGATCATCAGGTAGGTCACTAAGATAGATCATCAGGTAGGTCACTAAGATAGATCATCAGGTAGGTCACTAAGATAGATCATCGGGTAGGTCGCTGAGATTATCAGGGGGGGTTCATTTATGGGATTGTTGCTGGCATTGGTGATGGGTATGAAGTGAGAGTAGTGCGCTAACTGCTAAGTAATGGGTTCTAATACAGCGGTCGACGACATGTGGCTACAGACCATGCGGCTCTTTGAATCAATACATGCGACTTTTTTTTAATACATATTACATCCACCCCTACTACAGCACTCCTATTTCTTAGCAGATATAATTTATAAAAGGGCCCATTACTCAGAAAAAAGTTGCCGACCTTTGATTTCGACATGTACATGGTTCTCTGAAATATTCAAAGTCGGCTGGATTTTAAATCGGGTTTAAAAAAATGTTAAATGGCAAGACGTGACAACGACAACGTTTGACGATCTCGCAGACCTGATGTACACGTGTACCCCTGGTACATAATTTATGTTGTACCACCTGGACATGCCATAAATAGATGTGTCAGTGGTGAGTACAATTAGCATCCACGTGGGGTTTGTCAACAGTTGCCAGCTCGCCTTGTGGCTTGGCTTCCACATCGGACACCACTCGCCTGGGCGAAGATTTATAAGGTGTGAATTTGGCATCCGAACTCGGTAATTAACTCCACGAGTTCTTTGATCTGTGATTGTGGATGTCTTAGACAGGGACTCTCAAGTATATTACCCGATGAGGCCGCATGAATAAGATTGGGTGGCACGATTATAAGTGTTCGGGTCGCATGAGAAGGCATGTGTGACCGTAAGCTTGACACCACTGACTGAAATCTTATAGCTGGATGCATTCGTCTACAAATCACCAGTAGTGGTGATGGTGTTGCTTCTAAATTTATGATCACAAGCAAAAAAAAAAAAGCAAACGTGAGTGGTATGGCCACGTGACCAGAAAACAAGGGCTCGCCAAAGAGATCTTGCAGGGGCATTACTAGAGGAGGAAGAAGAAGAGGAAGACAAAGAAAAAGATGGGAAGGTAATATCAAAGAATGGACGGGATTAAAACTGTGCGATGCTATGCGTAGGGCAGAAGACCGAGAGGAATGGAGAAGAATAGTGTACATGTCATCTGTGGCGCCCCAACGGTCGAAGGACTACGGGACCTGATGATGATGCTGATGATGATGATGAATCTCTCATTGTGCATCATAATCGTTCTCTAATCCCTTACGTCTCAATTTTAACATATCAATACCCCACCTCCGACGCCAAGAAACAAAAACGCATTGCAATAGATCTTTTATTTTCCCCTTTACAAACTGTACTATCTTTAATTTCCTCTAAAAACTCCAACAAATTTCACGCTTTAATAGTAATTTTTTAAAAAAATAAATAATTACAACGTCTTTTCTAATTTGTCCGATTTTATAGACAATGATTTACAAGCGCCTTTGAATGAACCTGAATCTTGTAATGAATGTGGACTTCTCATCACTCTAGTACATTCAAACCAATGACCAATCGATGTGGACCGATTCCAGAGACTGGTGCGTGCCCCCGTCACTTCCAGTACACATAGTATATATATATTATACATAGACCACCAATCCACAATGCTGCTAGCCTGGAACGTGTGACTCAGTACTAGGATACTCAACTCCAAGTTCGGTCTGACAGAAAAATGCAACAAAGGGGCTATTAATAGCCCCAAACAACCGGTTAATTGTGTACGTCATACAAACACTTGGCTGTAAATAACTTGACTTGTAAACACTGGGGCTGACGTGGAAAAAACCAATCCTGCTAGAATGAGGCTCTCCTGTGATAGATTGCGGACTGAAGACATGATTAATTATATTTTTAATGTGTAAGAATGAAGATGATTGGACAAATGTTTGTTTTGTCGTGTTTCATCTTGAGTTCTTACACGTGGCAAGTCCGGCTATGGGGCGAAATCGTTCATGAACATTGTCAGCCTGGCTACATCACTGATGTACACAACGGCTACTGCACCGATGTACACAATGACCACTGCACCGATGTATTCAATGGCTACTTCACTAATGTACACAATGGTTATTGCACTGATGTATACAATGGCTACTGCATTGATGTACACAATGACCACTGCACCGATGTATACAATGGCTACTTCACTAATGTACACAATGGCTATTGCACTGATGTACACAATGGCTACTGCACTGATGTACACAATGACCACTGCACTGATGTATACAATGGCTACTTCACTGATGTACACAATGACCACTGCACTGATGTATACAATGGCTACTTCACTGATATACACAGTCCTTTTTGTTGTTTTAAATAAAAAAAAATTAAATTTGAAGGAAAAACAATCAACTGCCAGGTCTCCGTTCTCACATCTTTTTAGGGGTCACAATGACGTCACACACTGGGGGATGGCGGAGTCACGATATTATGGAAAACTATTATGAAGGCAATTTTGTGACATGTGTGACATTCGTGTGGAAGGGAAAGTGGGGGCGGGGGTGAAATAGGCCGAAAATAATGCTGCACTTAAGGATTAAGCCTTTTAAAAAAAAAAAGCAAATATTAGATAATAGGTCCAGGAGTCTTGTCAGGTATTTGTGTCGTGGCTTGTCAAGATTAGTTACATGTATAGCAGCAGGCGTCATTAGTATTGTGTCTTCTGTCGTTTTGGTCCCTTATCCTTAAGACTATGTTTCCCAATTAATTTTTTTACCACGTCCCACCATGTCCCACCACATCCCACTATACACCACATTCCACTATGTCCCACCACATCCCACAATGTCCCACCAGATCCCACCATGTCCCACTACATCCAACTATGTCCCACCAGATCCCATCATGTCCCACCACATCCTACTATGTCCCAACACATCCCACAATGTCCCACCAGATCCCATCATGTCCCACCACATCCTACTATGCCCCACCACATCCCACTATGCCCCACCAGATCCCACTATGCCCCACCAGATCCCACTATGTCCACCACATCCCACCATGTCCCACCACACCCCACTATGTCCAACCAGGTCCCACCAGATCCCACTATGTTCCACCACATCCCACTATGTCCCACCACATCCAACTATGTCCCACCAGATACCACTATGTCCCACCACATCCCACTATGTCCCACCAGATCCCACTATGTCCCACCCCATCCCACTATGTCACACCAAATCCCACCATGTCCCACCAGATCCCACTATGTCCCAACACATCCCACTATGTCCCACCACATCCAACTATGTCCCACCACATCCCACTATGTCCCACCAGATCCCATCATGTCCCACCACATCCAACTATGTCCCACCACATCCCACTATGTCCCACCACATCCCACTATGTCCCACCACATCCAACTATGTCCCACCACATCCCACTATGTCCCACCACATCCCACTATGTCCCACCACATTCCACTATGTCCAACGACATCCCACTATGTCCCACCACATCCCACCATGTCCCACCACATCCCACTATGACCCACCACATCCCACTATGTCCCACCAGATCCCATCATGCCCCACCAGATCCCATCATGTCCCACCACATCCTACTATGTCCCACCACATCCCACTATGTCCCACCAGATCCCATCATGTCCCACCACACCCCACTATGTCCCACCACATCCCACTATGTCCCACCACATCCCACCATGTCCCACCACATCCAACTATGTCCAACCACATCCCACTATGTCCCACCACATCCCACTATGTCCCACCACATCCAACTATGTCCCAACACACCCCACCATGTCCCAACACATCCAACTATGTCCCACCACATCCCACTATGCCCCACCACATCCCACCATGTCCCACCACATCCCACTATGTCCCACCACATCCCACTATGTCCCACCACATCCAACTATGTCCCAACACATCCCACCATGTCCCAACGCATCCAACTATGTCCCAACACATCCAACTATGTCCCAACACATCCCACTATGTCCCAACACATCCCACCAGATTCAATCATGTCCCACCACATCCAACTATGTCCCACCACATCCCACCATGTCCCACCACATCCAACTATGCCCCAACACATCCCAATATGTCCCACCACATTCCACTATGTCCCAACACATCCCACTATGTCCCACCCCATCCCACTATGCCCCACCACATCCCACTATGTCCCACCACATTCCACTATGTCCCACCACACCCAACTATGACCCACCACACCCAACTATGACCCATCACACCCCACTATGTCCCACCACATCCCACCATGCCCCACCACAGTCCACTATGTCCCACTACATCCCACCACATCCCACTATGCCCCACCTTAGAAAGTTGAGCTGTTTAATATACCCTCCAGTCCCTCCATTTGTTTTTTCAAGTAAAAGATACTTTTTTAATTGCCCTCTTCTCCCCCCCCCCCCCCCCCCTCCCCAAAAAAAAACAAAAAAACAAAAAACGCTTTTTTTTTAAAAATTAAAAATAACTAAACACAATTCTTCTTGCAGAGGCTAAATATTTCCACTCCCCCAAATCTTCCAATTCCTCCACCCTAAGCGCATGTCTTACCCCCCCCCACCCCGAGGGGTGCAAACCCTATACGTTGGAAAACACTCTTCCGGTTTGCAGGTTTGTTTCCTCTGTGGGCGTCCCTATTAGCAGTCGTGAGCTGGCGTGAGCAGATATTTTGTAAAAAAAGAAAATAATTAAATACGTCGAACCTGTTATAAATGCTGTTTGAACAGCTTTTGAAATTCCCTTTACTCTTTGATGAAGTGGCGTTCTCGCCTCAAACAACAATAACGCCAGGAGGAGAAAAGTTACAGCCACAAATAACAATGAATTCATCGCGCAGTCGATCTGGTCAGCCAGGAATGTGTAAGCCTCGCTCCTGGCACATTACGAATTCCACGTGAGTTCCCGTGCCCGCGACTGGATACGTGAACTCCGCGGAGATCCATTGCATTATTTGTTCAAAGGGGGGAGACGGTTACGTTACTCTGCCGTTGATCTCCCAGAGTCAGGGGTCGTAGATTGAAGCGAATCCCGCAGTTATCGCCCGCTTCTCGGCCTAATTTATGCTGGACGGTGACATGTTCTTGGGTTACGTCCCTTCGAGCAGCCAGTGGTCAGAGGACGAGGCTAACAGCCAGATATAGCGAGAATGAAGCGAGTGTCTCCATGCAGTCGAGTTCAATAGATAAACGAGTGATTTATTGGTGCATTGTGGGTAGTAACAAAAAAATGGCCGGGCAGTAAACATGGCGGGCGCTGAATTAGAGGAAATATTTGAAGGGGAAAAAAACACAATCAATTCCTGTGGACATAAGAAAATAAAGTAGCAATAACAAGGTCGTCTGCCGGCTGTTGCATGAAGAGTTGTCCTAACTGTTCTTCTATATCATGTAACTTTAGATCTTTAATGAATCGTCTGGTACATTTAATTGGGTCGAACAGTGCGTGCGCATGTATGCATGTATGTGTGCATTTGTCTCTGAGCATGTATAAATGTCACTATATGGGAATGTACTCTTTTGATGATTACATGACCGTGTCATATTTTGTTTCAAGTGAAACTTAAATGTTAAGGTCACTGACCTGCACAGGATGATCTTTTACCTCGTTCATAAAACCATGGCCAAAAAATATACTCTATTGTTAGTCGTTAAAGCTGTACCTCTGACAACTGGATTCAATCAACCAACTGGCTTTTTAGCAGTCAGTCGACTGGCTTTTGCCAGTCAGCCAACTGCTGATGTCCGAATTCACTGGTTTTAGTTTTAACCTCATGGTTAAATTTCTCCCCCAAAATAGCCACTTTTACCTCCTTATGTTCCTTAAAGTTAACGAACGACATTGTGCAGATTGAATTAAGTTACTGGGTACCTTTATAAGTATCACGTGACACTATAGTCTTAAGTGCGGTCAAATATTAGTGCACTTGTCCTGGCTTATTAGAGAACACATTGAACTGACCAACAGTAATGATGGCTTTTGAGCGGTCGCCGTGGTATTCAATTCTACCAGCCAGAGCAGCGGTCGGCAAATCGCTGGCTCGCGAGCCACATGCGGCTTATTAGCGGACCTTGAGTGCGGCTCGGCCAGTTGGCCATAAATCATTTTTGACGACATAAAACATGGTTTCTGACACGTTCTTGAAAGAAATGTGAATCGTCCTGTGCTGCTGATTTTTTTGGGCTCCTTTGACTAATGAGTTTTCCGACCACTGCGCTAGGAGGTCATTTCTATCAAAAATAAACGTTGCCTACTTTTTACGTGACCTAAATCAGCGTTTCCAAAACTTTAAAGTTTGGCTGACCGGTGGGCGAGTTTCGAAATTGCACCAGTGACCGTTGCCAGATATGTTAATTATATTTTCTTTTTGACTGACCGTAAATACTCTCGTTGGGCAGACCAGCAACGTAAGGCTCGCGGACAGTCCGTGGACCGCCATTTTGGGAATGTTGACCTAGATTATTGACATTGCCCTCTGCCTCGGTAACCTCGACTCTAACAAATAAGTTCGGTCATTTTGACCTAGTTACCGGCATGGTCAAGTATTTCCAGCCTGGCCCTGGGAGTCTTCAGAAAAAAAGGGGGGGGGGGGGCCTACGTGACCTGACGTACAGCTGACCACATTATCCTGATTTCCCACCCAGCACCGACGCGTGTCCAGTGTCCACACTCGGACGTGTCGTTAACACTTTCATAAACAGAGATCATGACGCATGTCACTGACAACGAAACTCTAGCAACCAATTAGATAATAGATAGTCTCGATTTTTAATGTTGAAACGATATGAGTGGAAGTGAATTTAGTGACGCAGAGATGTCATGAAGAGGCAACAAGCACGGGGTGGGGGTTCATCTACAGCAGCGGTTCTCAAACACAAGGGTCGCCTAAGATCATCGGAGAACATATTTATGAAGTAGCAACGAAAATAATTGTATGGTTGGGGGTCGCCATAACATTAGGTACTGTATTAAAGGGTCGCGGCATTAGGAAGGTTGAGAACAACTGATCTATAGCATCGGGTTTAATGTATGTCATTGTGTGTTTACTATATGTCATTGTGTGTTTACTATATGTCATTGTGTGTTTACTATATGTCATTGTGTGTTTACTATATGTCATTGTGTGTTTACTATATGTCATTGTGTGTTTACTATATGTCATTGTGTGTTTACTATATGTCATTGTGTGTTTACTATATGTCATTGTGTGTTTACTATATGTCATTGTGTGTTTACTATATGTCATTGTGTGTTTACTATATGTCATTGTGTGTTTACTATATGTCATTGTGTGTTTACTATATGTCATTGTGTGTTTACTATATGTCATTGTGCGTTTAATGTATGTCATTGTTTGCTCGGTGATCCTAGAAACGGGCTCATTGAGTTTGAAACCTATTAACATATTAGTCGTACCAGGGTCTCTTTTTGTAATGTTACAAAGACATACGATTGAAAGTTGCACTCATGCCTTACATCTCTACAACAACAACACCAACAAACAGAACCAGGCAGCACACATCAACAGCACAACTTCAGGCTTCGAAGACATTTTCAATAGCACGCTAAATTATCCACAACATCCACTGACATTCCCAGCTAAATTATCCACAACATCCACTGACATTCCCAGCTAAATTATCCACAACATCCATTGACATTCCCAGCTAAATGATCCACAACATCCACTGGCATTCCCAGCTAAATTATCCACAACATCCACTGACATTCCCAGCTAAATAATCCACAACATCCACTGACATTCCCAGCTAAATTATACACAACATCCACTGGCATTCCCAGCTAAATTATCCACAACATCCACTGACATTCCCAGCTAAATGATCCACAACATCCACTGACA
Source organism: Omphiscola glabra (assembly GCA_964017045.1). NCBI lineage: Eukaryota > Metazoa > Mollusca > Gastropoda > Lymnaeidae > Omphiscola > Omphiscola glabra. The sequence goes on from OZ024797.1 coordinate 18,895,351, forward strand.
TTCCAAGCTAAATTATCCACAACATCCACTGACATCCCTAGCTAAATTATCCACAACATCCACTGACATTCCCACCCAAATTATCCACAACATCCACTGACATCCCCACCTACATCTTTTATTTCTACCACCATCCATCACATCCGTTCTATTTGCCATCATCCATTACCATTCATTACATACTCAGATATCTAACTTCATCCATAGCCATCCATTATATCCAAACTATCTACTTGCATCAATTACCATTTAATATACCCAAATATTTTTCTACGTTCAATACAGCTCAGATATCCACACTATCCACGGGCAGGGTGACCTACTGTGTATATCCATGTTATCCACCTGTACTGTTGTCCCGGCCTGTGTCAACATCAAATACCTCGTTATGTAATAACACCTTCCATAATTACCAATTTATCCTTCTCCTAATCCTTTCCTTCATATTTTCCTCCCGATGATTATTGGAGGATTATCTGCGTGTTTACCTGCCATTAACGATTGACACTGTCGCAGCACGGCCCTCGACACGAGGAAGCAGACGCGACTCGTCCTCGTCTCGGTTCTTCCAACTTCCCAAGCCAGACATGTCAAATACTTCAACAAGACGAAATGAAGTCGCGGCGTCGAGGATATAGTTTTTGAAACGTGCGCGACACATTACTTACTTTACGAAAACGATAAGGGAACGAGTGAAAACAACAAGAATATGTCTTTCAATTTGAACAATGATTTTGTTGTTTTTACAGATTATGTTTCAATGTGAATAATTTCTTTAATACTCTTAAATATCTGGAAATTAAACAATTAATTTTTATTTTTTTTATAACACAGAAACAACCATGAATTGTGTCATATTAAGGGATGTCAGAGGCGTAGCTAAGGGGGAGGGGCAGATGTGGTGACAGCTGTCCCTGGGCGCAAGACTAGTTAGGGGCGCGCAAATGTGCTTTGATATTATTTTATTGATGTTTGAGAGTTGAAAAAAAAAGAAAGGGAAGCTCTTTAAAATGAATCTTGTCCCCGGGAGCCAACCACTCCAGCTACGCCTCTGACTGATGTCTTTTAAAGACTAGTTATGGTTAGGTTATTAATTTTGAAAGTTTAACGATAATAGGATTTCCGGTTATTGGTTTTGAAACCGACAAACGGTTGTTGATTAAAAAAAATTTGTAACGAAGTATAATCTATTTATTTTTGTCATATTTTAAAAAAAAATAGTTTCAATCATGATTTAAAAGAAACGCTTTATTAAATAAAGAGAGATAGTGTTCCAAATATTAAACACACAGCAGTATTTGTTTAATGTACTGGCCAATACCTGCTTCAGGTGTCAACTCATTTCAATAGTTGAGTGTGTTATCGTTATCTTATTTATCTTATTTAAAAAAATATATATTTTGGCTTAGGAAAGTTTATTTTCTAAATAGATGACAGTCGACGAGATTGAACTCCAAGCAAGGTCTTTGTCTAGTTTCTGGAGTGAATTCAGATACATTTAAATTGCTAGTAATAAAATACATTATCAAACTGGAACAGTTTTCAAAATGGATAAAACGATCGATTCCCACTTAAGATTTAGTTAAAAAATAAGTCAATCTGACCTCACAGAGCGGAAGAGTTAAGAATGCACTTTAAAAACCGATAACCGGTTTAAAACCGGATTTTTAAAACCGATTTGTTTCCTCGAAAGCCCCGATATTTACATTCCTAACTCCCATCCACAAGAGTCTGCAACTTAATTTGAAAACGAGGCTACACCAGAGTTAAGAGCACACTTAAATTCCGCTGATGACATCATCAAGAATTATTGACTCAAATAGAGGTTAGCTTGTGTAAATATTTGTCATTCTTCCTTTAGATATGATGGCAACTAGATGTAACCAATGTATGTTTGCCATATGCCGATAGTTGACGTGGTACCCAATTTGTATATTATGCTTGTTATGAGGGATGACGTGTTAAAGCACGCCTATCTCGCTTCCCACGAGCATGACCCCTACTGAACTCTCGTGACCGCCTTTGAAGTGTGGCTACAAAAACTTTCCCTTGTTTACAAAAAGATTAGTTATTCAGAACCTTATAGAAGGATCTGGATAAAACGGGAAAGCAAAACAATGCATTAGACAGTTCTAGACATTAGTAGGAAATGCCTATAAAAGGGCTGGCCGATAGAGAGAGGGAGAGATTTTCTTTTGATCACGAGATGTGCTGTGTCATTTTATACTTTGTTGTGTGTAGATTTTTCTATTTCCTCGTTGTACCATTTTTTGCTCGTTGTATTTTTATATACAGTACCTGTACCAGCAAATCTGTAAGTTTATAATTTTAATCACATTTCTCTTGCTGTTATTATTTAATTGAAGTTCACAAATTAAAAAGTTATTAATTGTAATTAGCTCTGGCCTTGATTGTCATTTTATTTGTTATTATTTCTAAACGTTGGTATCGTCCTTTATTATGGATTGTTTCTAGAACGAGCCATAGACTAAAATTAAGAGATTAAATTCTCAATTTAAAACGGTCCATAATATGCTCATATGCGAAAGGTATGAATGCGCTCACTATACGTTGATACGCGAGTTGTTTGACTATATGTAACATAGATATCTACAACAATGGTCTCAAGTAGGCCTTATTACGTTGCCATTTCACGTGGCACCCATCTATATACTAGACTTTTGAATGTGACCTTGATCCACATGCAGGTCTGTGACGTGTGGCCAGTAGCCCACATTGTTAATCCTGTAGTGTTATGCTCTGTAGTGACAAGTCCTCTATTTTCATGTCCTGTAGTGTCTTGTCGCGAAGTGTCTTGTCCCGTAGTGTCTTGTCCTCTAATGTAATGTCGTGTAGTGTCATGACCTGTAGTGTCTTATCCCGTAGTGTCTTGTCCTCAAATGTCATGTCCTGTAGTGTCATGTCCTCTAGTGTCAAGCATTACAACAGTTTACTCAACACCAGTTCAGCGTATCGATGGCCGGATGCCCACGTTCCCCAACATCCAGAAACTTTGGCCTCAAAGTCGGAGTATTACTGTAGGCACGCGCTACAAAACTTCTGTCTTTCCCGTCCTTGGTTAATACACCCCTCGCCCCCTCCTCGTTTCTTTCCCATCAACTTAACATACTGTTCACACTAGTTGTGCCGTCATTTTCTCTGACTACAGTAGATTCCAGCTTCTATATTACAAGAATTTTGACAAAAAAACTACTTCTCACTTTCAAATTAAAAAGAAAATTGAGGTGTACTGAAGTGGGAGAGGAGTTTATCTAAGGGGCGCTGGGGTGGAGGAGGAGTGAAGCCCCTTGACTGGTTGTCCTTATCATTCAGTATCAAAGTCTCAGATAAGCCACTCCGGCTATCAATGGTCTGATCAATTCGGCCAATTTTGTTTACAATATTTTCTATTTTCGGTCCATAAAAGTGTCGGAAATGACGTCCCTATTGTCGCCTATCACCGATCGCCACGAAGACACAACTTGTCGATTAGAAAATTATTTTTAGAATTTATAGGCGGGTAGGAAAAATGTCGATATTAAACATGTAACATTAAAGAATTTGAAAAACTTGAGAGATAGTGCTAAGTGTTTTTTTTAAATCCTTTATAATAGCTTTGCTGGTGGGTGGATGGCTGGGTGGCAAAAATCTACGGACAGCTAATTGACCCACTTCCTGTCAAGCAGTCGAGCACATAGACTCGTTGCTGATGACACCGCATTTTATCAAATTTTCAGCCCTACCCCCCAAAGCCCAACCCCCAACTGATCATTGTGTACTGTTTTTCAAGGGGCCAAGGAAATTCCCGATAACTGCGCTAAATGAGATTATAATTTTTTAAATAACTCAAGTGCGTTTGGTTCGTTAATATTTTCTTTTGCTTTTAGGAAATAGTTGGTGAAATAAATCTGCGGTGTAGAAACGGGTGGGTCATTTGAATATTAATATAGTTCAGGGGCGTGAAAAATATTGTGCGGTTGCGAAACTGGAAAAAATATTGAAGAAAAAAAAAAGGGGGGGGGGGGGGGGAGAACTAATTGGGATTCTTATAAAGTGCGTTACTCGTATGCGTGTTTTGTCCATTTTTTAGCCCCACCCCACTAGCTCGATATTACATTTTATAAAGGATTTATAAACAAAAAAAAAAGTTTTTAAGGGCTTGTTTAATTTATCCCTTTCTCGAACGCTTGGAAACATCCAACATCCAGCATCCAGCATCCAACATGGTGAGGAACAAATAATAAAACAGCTGACGATGCGCAGATGACGTCAGCAAAAGTTGCACCGACATTCTCAACGCAGCAAGCAGTTAATCGATTACCTCTATCGGTCGAACAAAATAATGTCATTGCTTAGTCTGAGTATCGATGTAACTATTTGAAGCGTCCACTTCGATTACCAACGTGTTTACCTTTTTTCGCGCTTTATTTGATGTTTGAATGTTTTGGGTTGGCATCAAATGTCAGTCTGATATTCGCCATCTTGGACATTCTTTCGAGATGTTACAGGTTGGGACTCTAATTGCTGCAGGTGCCATCAGAGCTGACTCGTAAGTTACTTTTATTTATTACTTTCTTATTGTTTTTTGCTGGGGGTTTTTTGGATGCGTAAATCGTAAAAAAAATATAGCCCTTAGCACCAAAATCAGGCTGATGCGCTCATTAATCCTCTCCATTTTCTTATATGACTGTGAGTCCTGGACATTAATAGCAGAACTTGAAAGGAAAATAAAGGCGATGGAGATGAGATGTTTCAGAGGCATTCTTGGCATTTGCTATAGAGACCATATCACCAATGAACAAGTGAAAGAAAGGATTCGTCAAGCAACTGGGCAGTACGATGACCTCCTGGTGTCTGTAAAAAAAACGCAAACGTGAGTGGTATGGCCACGTGACCAGAAAACAAGGGCTCGCCAAAGAAATCGTGCAGGGCACTACTAGAGGAGGAAGAAGAAGAGGAAGACAGAGAAAAAGATGGGAAGATAACATCAAAGCGTGGACGAGATTAAAACTAGGCGATGCTATGCGTAGGGCAGAAGACCGAGAGGAATGGAGAAGAATAGTGTACATGTCATCTGTGGCGCCCCAACGGTCGAAGGACTACGGGACCTGATGATGATGATGATGAAATCGTCATGTGGTTGGGGGTTTTTTTTGGTGTTAGAAATACAATTCAAATAGTTGCAAATGACAAGGTTGTCAGCCATGTTTTTAAAAAAAAGTTGTTTGACACATTTGACATCTAACGATTGCTTGAACATTGACTAACTGACATCTTTATAGCACTGGGTGGCAGCTTTTTTTAATTTTCATCTTGTATTGTTTCAGATATCAAAGATGTTTTGTTAAAGGTGTTTGTCAAAGGTGTTTCAGATGTGGAAGATGTTTTGTTAAAGGTGTTTGTCAAAGATGTTTCAGATGTCAAAGATGTTTCTGATGTTAAAGTCTCAACCAAAAACTACCAACCTTTGTTTTTTTCTCTTCAGATTGAATTTTGCAACCAAAGATCACGGTTTATCATCAAGAGTTAAAGACTCCAGGTCCAATTGCGCTCTTTAAAGTTGTCAATGGCGATTTAAGTTGGCGTATACATTGTCAACCGACACATTATCAACCCGGACATTGTCAGCCCTCCATTATAAACCATGACATTGTCAACCCTCATATTATCAATCCTGGACATTGTCAACCCTCGCATTAACCACCCGGACATTGTCAACCCTCATATTATCAACCCTGGACATTGTCAATCCTCGCATTATCAGCCCGGATATTGTCAACCCTCGTATTATCAACCTGGACATTGTCAACCCTCCCATTATCAACCCGGACATTGTCAACCCGCGTACTATCAACCCGGACATTGTCAACCAAACACACGTATGTGGTCGGCGTATGATGTTAGTGAAGATGTTGAGATGGATGTATGACGGCAATAAGGACAACATCCACGTCCTCACACACTATCACACAAACACACACTCTCACACAAACACACGCTCTCACACAAACGCACACTCTCACACAAACACATACTCTCACACAAACACACACTCTCACACAAACACACGCTCTCACACAAACACACGTTCTCACACAAACACACGTTCTCACACAAACACACACTCTCACACAAACACACGCTCTCACACAAACACACGTTCTCACACAAACACACACTCTCACACAAACACACTCTCACACAAACACACGCTCTCACACAAACACACGCTCTCACACCAACACACACTGTCAAACAAACACACACACATAAGTCTAAACGTCCAGGAACCTTAACAATAATCCTCACCACCAGAGCCCACCCACCCCCCCCCCAACACGCCCGAATAGTCGGCTAGTTGCCCCTTCTCTCTGCACCCCCACCTTCTGCTGTGGGCGTAGCGATATGGCGACATTGTAATAAATCACAAGGAAATCGAGACCTGCCGTCCAACAATCATGATTGTTCAATGAGGGGGGGGGGTGCAGATAATGTAAGGGCATGGGAGAAGAGCAACCCCCCCCCCAACAGATTTGTTGTGCTACAACAGCAGCGATAAATGAGTATATAAAGATCTACAGTAGAACATTCTGGAACTACGTTAAGGAGAGACAAGAATAGATAAAAAAGTAGCAAGTTGGTGGGGGCGGGAGTTGTCTTATATCCATTAGAATACATTTCAGTTGAGAAAGCGTCGAAATATTTACCCCGGCCAGTGCTCCGACGAAATATTTACCCCGGCCAGTGCTCCGACGAAATATTTACCCCGGCCAGTGCTCCGACGAAATATTTACCCCGGCCAGTGCTCCGACGAAATATTTACCCCGGCCAGTGCTCCGACGAAATATTTACCCCGGCCAGTGCTCCGACGAAATATTTACCCCGGCCAGTGCTCCGACGAAATATTTACCCCGGCCAGTGCTCCGACGAAATATTTACCCCGGCCAGTGCTCCGACGAAATATTTACCCCGGCCAGTGCTCCGACGAAATATTTACCCAGACCAGTGCTCCGACGAAATATTTACCCCGACCAGTGCTCCGACGAAATATTTACCCCGACCATTACGTTGATGAAATATTTACCCCGACCAGTACGTTGATGAAATATTTACCCCGACCAGTACTTTGATGAAATATTTATAAAAATCGAGTTGATTGCTGGAGCTGGTACATTAACTGATAACTTTTTTTCTTAATGCAGAACTATATTGGCTTTAACGGGTCATAGACAAAAGTTGCACACGCACGAGATGAGTGGTGAACATCATGGTCCCTATGGGTGTGCAGACAACGACAGAACGTCACAGAATGGGCGTGACAGTGCCCACGGGGTGGGCGTGTCTCTGTACACAATTATCGAGTCTGTGTGCCCGGTGTGGGAGTGTCGCGTGTGTTCACAGAATTGTGTGTTTTTTTTTTTTTTTTTGGGGGGGGGGTTGTGCGTCAAATAAAACTTTAATATAGAATGTGTAACGCAATATGTCATTGGCGTATTCGTTGCAAAACCCACTTAGTTGAACACATCCGGGCATTCAAGTGTTTACATTCATTGAAAGATTGAAGCGTAAAAGTCAATCCAAAAAACAATTTTTAAGTCATCTCCTAAAGTGAATTTTATAGTAAAAAAAAAAAAGCGAAGAAAGACGAAATGTAAATATGTTACTCATAAAGACAAAACGTGTGCACGTGTAACAATGAACATACAAAAGAAAAAGAACGCGAAGACTCTGGTGAGCACAATGAGCAGGCAATAATAACATCTTATATTTATCATAGTTAGTTATCATAACATGTTGCTTGAGGGCCATTTTGACCGTAAGCGCCATGACCACCGTTAGCCCCATGACCACCGTTAGCCTCATGACCACCTTTAGCCCCATGACCACCGTTAGCCCAATGGCCACCGTTAGCCCCATGACCACCGTTAGCCCAGTGACCACCGTTAGCCCCATGACCACCGTTAGCCCCATGACCACCGTTAGCCCCATGACCACCGTTAGCCCCATGACCACCGTTAGCCCCATGACCACCGTTAGCCCCATGACCACCGTTAGCCCAATGACCACCGTTAGCACCATGACCACCGTTAGCCCCTTGACCACCGTTAGCCCCATGACCACCGTTAGCCCCATGACCACCGTTAGCCCCATGACCACCGTTAGCCCCATGACGTGCCTCAGCGCAACGAAATCTGAAAAACTATCTACTTTCACTGGTCTGTCGCAGACCAGCCAACAAGTACCTGTGACAAGGTATCTACTTTCACTGGTCTATCGCAGACCAGCCAACAAGTACCTGTGACAAGGTATCTACTTTCACTGGTATGTAGCAGACCAGCCAACAAGTACCTGTGACAAGCTATCTACTTTCACTGGTCTGTAGCAGACCAGCCAATAAGTACCCGTGGCAAAATATATACTTTTACTATTCTAGCAGACCAACCAACAAGTACCCGTGACAAAATATCTACTTTTACTGATTCTAGCAGACCAGCCAACAAGTACCCTTGACAAAATATCTAATTTTACTGGTCTCTAGCAGACCAGCCAACAAGTGTCCCTGACAAAATATCTACTTTCATTGATCGTGTCACAGTGGTACCGGAAGTGATTATGTGGCTGAATGTCCCCACGTTCAGGGGCGTGCCTGTAGTAATGACGGAAAATGAGGCTGGCAACAATTCCTTTGAATGAATTAGTGCCACATAGTCATGTTAGACCCAAGTTAAATCAGCCGGACGATCTAGCAGTCTGGGACTTCCTGTGCCGAGTTTTCAGAGTACATGTGAGGTCACTCTCACGTGCGTCAAAGCGTGGGCGAGATATGGGATAAGTGATTGGTCGTCATAAACACATAGGCATTACAGAATTGACGTCAGACATGAATCGGTATTACTCGAAGTCATTTATTTATATGTTGGGATTACTACGTTATATGGACGTCAAACATATTGTCCTAACTGAATGGACAGCATTCATTAATAGACATAAATAATGAAACGGCATACGTATGCAAGTTGTAACTACGTGGGCGTCATACACAAAAGAAAGAAACGTCATATACATATCAACATAAATGAATAGACGTCATAGATGTACATGTATAACTGCAATAATTTGACTGAATAGTATCAAGCACGAGTGCCAGACGAGCAACCTGCAGCACGAGTGCCAGACGAGCAACCAGCAGCACGAGTGCCAGACGAGGCAGGCGCAATAATTTTGAACGGCGTACTTAAGCGTCATTTCACACGATCAAATTTCGCGTCAAATTGTTGTATGAACGCACTATTTTGTGTGTGGTTTCCTTTTTGGGGGGATTTGATCAAATAGTAATTTGAAAGTTGTGACAAGGCTTCATACACGAATTGCATCAAATGCTTGAAGGAAAATTTGATCGTGTGAACCGACCCTAAGAGCAAAAAATAATGATGAATAACCTGTGCATCTTATAAGGGTAATAATGGGGGAAACTGCAATCAGGCTAGCACAATAGGAAATTAGTAAAACACAGTAAGTTTAAACCTGAAAAAAGGAACGCAACAAAACAACGAATGTGTCGGCAGGAAGCCTTCATCAGCGAACAAACAGAAAAACGAATAAAATAAAACAAATGTATAAAAAATTATTATGTAGTACTTATAAGGTAGACTCGTAGATGCGCTGATTGGACTAAAAAATACTAAAATGTTTCCGACTCATACTAAGAAGACTCTGCTAACGACAATATCTGACAAGGAAGGTATTTTTTCAGACAATTTTCAATTTTTGCTCAGCCTTCAAGGTTTTGAATCAATTTAAATGTTTCATCAAGAAAAAGGTTTCAGCAGATCGAAAGACAAAATTCTGAATTTCTATTTTTTAATTTTAATTTTAATTGTTTATAAGTATTTATTTTTTGTAGAAAAAAGTTTATTTAAAAAAAACTTTGCAGCCAAAAGATAAACACAGAAAGATAATTTATTTTTCTTTGATGTTTAAGATAAGACAGACAAGGTGATTTCTCGTTTTAGAGATTAAGAAAATACATGTGCAGGGAGTATGTGTTTTCTTAGATAATCTCACTGGATCAAGACATGAAGTGGGTGGTCTCTAACAATGCATGAATTGGGTGGTCTAAGAAGGCATGAATTGGATGATCTTACAATGCATGAATAGTGTGATCTAACAAGACATGAAGTGGTTGGTCTAACAAGGCATGAAGTGGATGGTCCAAAAAGACATGAAGTGCGTGGTCTGAACTCCTTTGACCCTGACATCATTAAACTACTTTGTCCCTGACATCACTAAACTACGATGTCCCTTACATCGTATAAGAATGTGAGACTTATATAAAGCTAGAGTAGATAGGAAGAATCGTGCGTTTGAACAAGTGAGGACAGAGAAAATTCTGCACGTTTTGGTCTAACGTAGCGGTTCTCAGCCTGTCGAACGACCCTCACCCAATGTGCCCTAACCCAATGTGCCCTCACCCAATGTGCCCTCACCAAAAGTGCCCTCACTCAATGCGCCCTCACCCAATGCGCCCTAACCCAATGCACCCTAACCCAATGTGCCCTCACCCAATGCACCCTCACCCAATGCGCCCTCACCCAATGCGCCCTCACCCAATGCACCATAACCCAATGTGCCCTAACCCAATGCACCCTAACCGAATGTGCCCTCACCCAATGTGCCCTCACCCAATGCGCCCTCACCCAATGCGCCCTCACCCAATGCACCCTCAGCCAATGTGCCCTCACCTAATGCGCCCTCACCCAATGCGCCCTCACCCAATGCGCCCTCACCCAATGCGCCCTAACCCAATGCACCCTAACCCAATGTGCCCTCACCCAATGTGCCCTCACCCAATGTGCCCTCACCCAATGTGCCCTCACCCAATGTGCCCTCACCCAATGCGCCCTCACCCAATGCGCCCTAACCCAATGCACCCTAACCCAATGTGCCCTCACCCAATGTGCCCTCACCCAATGTGCCCTCACCCAATGCGCCCTCACCCAATGCGCCCTCACCCAATGCGCCCTAACCCAATGCACCCTAACCCAATGTGCCCTCACCCAATGCGCCCTCACCCAATGCGCCCTAACCCAATGCACCCTAACCCAATGTGCCCTCACCCAATGTGCCCTCACCCAATGTGCCCTCACCCAATGCGTCCTCACCCTCAGATATTGCCCTGACGGAAACAATATTATCCAAGTAAATGAAATCTTTTCTAAAATGTAACCCCCCCCCCTTTTTTTTTAAACCTTAAGAAACAAACTTTCCTACCCATTGGAATGTAAAAACAGAATATGGTCAAACACATGCTAAACGAATTATCCTCCGTTTATATAATGTCATAACCCTCTCACATTCACATACATAATTAATATAACTGTTTATTTATTACAATAAAAAAATAATTTATTATAATACTTACATATATTTGAATAAAAGCGAAAGAATATATATAACAAAACGCACCATTACTGTTTTTCAGAATTCCATTTATACATAGGAATTTCATCTCCCGTGCCCACATTACGCAAAGCTGCACGCTGTTTGGTGCAGTTCTTGTTCATTTTAATTTGTGCGCTATTGAACAGAGTGTTGCGTTATGACACTGGGCAATCCTTACATCTGTTACTGGCAAAGTGTGAAATCCAGGCTGTGTGTATTATGTCTCATGTATTTCACACTTTGACTAAAATCGTCAGGCATTGTATAGACTGTAAAGGCATTCTATATAGGCTGCACCTATAGGTACTATATAATGCCAGGACGTAGGCAAAGTACACAGCACGCACCAGCGATTAGAGATATAAACAAATAAATAGTGTAAAACATTTGAAGTACAAAAATGCATGATGGGTCTAGTTTTTCATTACTGAACAAACCAATGACAACTGTTCTGGCCTTGCATCCATGTTGTCATCATGTTTTCAACATGTGGTTTCGCATGTTCCACCCCCTCATGACTTTGGCTGTATGGCGAGGCTTCCCTTGCACATTCTTAAGTTGTAGTCAATCGTTTTTTTTAAAGGCTAGAGACAATTTGATTGGAAAATTCCCGACTGACAAAAAAATCTCACTTAGATCGGCAACCAACACAACAGTCTTATGCACCTGCAACACAACAGCCTTATGGAGCTGCAACACAACAGTCTCATGCACCTGCAACACAACAGCCTTATGGAGCTGCAACACAACAGTCTCATGCACCTGCAACACAACAGCCTTATGGAGCTGCAACACAACAGTCTCATGCACCTGCAACACAACAGCCTTATGGAGCTGCAACACAACAGTCTCATGCACCTGCAACACAACAGCCTTATGGAGCTGCAACACAACAGTCTCATGCACCTGCAACACAACAGCCTTATGGAGCTGCAACACAACAGTCTCATGCACCTGCAACACAACAGCCTTATGGAGCTGCAACACAACAGTCTCATGCACCTGCAACACAACAGCCTTATGGAGCTACAACACAACAGTCTTATGCACCTGCAACACAACAGTCTTATGCACCTGCAAACCAACAGTCTTATGCACCTGCAAACCAACAGTCTTATGCACCTGCAATACAACAGTCTAATGGACCTGCAAACCAACAGCCTTATGGAGCTGCAAACCAACAGTCTTATGCACCTGCAAACCAACAGTCTTATGCACCTGCAACACAACAGTCTAATGGACCTGCAAACCAACAGTCTTATGCACCTGCAAACCAACAGTCTTATGTACCTGCAAACCAACAGTCTTATGCACCTGCAAACCAACAGTCTTATGCACCTGCAAACCAACAGTCTTATGCACCTGCAACACAACAGTCTTGTGCACCTGCAAACCAACAGTCTTATGCACCTGCAAACCAACAGTCTTATGCACCTGCAAACCAACAGCCTTATGCACCTGCAACACAACAGCCTTATGGAGCTGCAACACAACAGTCTCATGCACCTGCAACACAACAGCCTTATGGAGCTGCAATACAACAGTCTCATGCACCTGCAACACAACAGTCTTATGCACCTGCAACACAACAGTCTCATGCACCTGGAACACAACAGTCTTATGCTCCTGCAACACAACAGTCTTGTGCACCTGGAACACAACAGTTTCATGCACCTACAACACAACAGTCTTATGCACCTGCAGCACAACAGTCTTATGCACCTGCAACACAACAGTCTCATGCACCTGCAACACAACAGTCTTATGCACCTGCAACACAACAGTCTTATGCACCTGGAACACAACAGTTTCATGCACCTACAACACAACAGTCTTATGCACCTGCAACACAACAGTCTTATGCACCTGCAAACCAACAGTCTTATGCACCTGCAAACCAACAGTCTAATGGACCTGGACAATGATTTGTTACGTGCATGTATAACACCAATTGTTGTTTTATGTACAATAACAAATAAAAGTATTTTATAAACAATGTTTTTCTATTTTAGACTGATGTAATAAATACAAAAAAAAGACACATCCTAATAGACATAGTGATTCTAAATGATCCCTTAAATGTTTTTATATACTTTGCCTAAGTCTACCTTGCCTAAATCTACTTTGCCTATGTCTTCTTTTTCTAAGTCTATTCTGCCTAAGTCTATTTTGCCTCAGTCTACTTCGTCTAAGTGTACTTTTAGTGTACTCTAGTCGGCAATGTGGATCATGGCTGATGTATTTCACAGTTCGATGAATCTATAGAATGCGTGGCTTACACCCCTATATTACTTAAGTTTCATATTAAATATTTGTAATTTATACTAAGCAATAATATTATTAATAGAACGGATATTTTATTTTTAATCTACAAGCATCAAAAGCGCGAAGATATAGCAGCAAGATACGCAGGAACAAATGATACAAGAGAACGACTAGCGTGTTACCGGAACCGGAAATAATACTGCATTTAAAAAGGATTCGAATTATGGATTTGATGAATCCCTTAATCAGGCAATTCTACAGACTTCGACAGTTTGATTGTTAAAACAAGGAAGCGAGCAGATCGGGATGTCTGACATGCTTCCTGCATTACAGTGTTACTATGTGTCCGGTCTCCAAACATTTCAATAGCAACAACCATGATGGCATTTTGGACATCGCAGTTACTGGTATACTGTATACTAGTAACACAACGGATAGGATCCATATGGAGAATAAATTAATATCAAGATTTGGCACGTTAACTCCATACGGGATAAACCAAATCCACAATTTTACGTAACTGCGATGTCTTTTTTCCTGATTGGGCTTTTACATTTTACTGCAAGTCACTTCCTTTTAATTCTTCTTTTTTCTTTACCTTTTTTTCTGTCTGGTTTTCTATTTTTTAGGTAAGATTTATCTCTCTCTATATATTATGTAAATTTGATTAATACTTATTTGTATGTCTTGTACTGATGAAGGCAAGTGCCGAAACGTTTAATTATTTGTAATGTAAAATTATTATTAAAGCTCAATATATATTGTTATATCGACACAGATTGTTCGTGTCTATCGACACAGATTGTTCGTGTCTATCGACACAGATTGTTCGTGTCTATCGACACAGATTGTTCGTGTCTATCGACACAGATTGTTCGGGTCTATAATTTAATCTATTTTAAAGCTTTATCGCAGTCCAACACTTTTATAATTACTATGTGTAGCTCAGCGCATCTCACAATTTTTGTGGCTCAGTAACTGCACGGGGACCGCGGTGCCAAGTATGGGTCTTTTTAAAAACCAAACAAAAAAAAACACCTTTGCATGAAATAAATAATAATCATTACAAAACAAAACTTCATAAGATTTTTCTTTATTAATAACGCGTGGAATAAAAGTTGTTTTAAATTAAATACCTGTGAAGTAAAAGATATAATAAAACACGTGAATTCAAGAGCGGCCGTAAACAGATTCCTTGGGGCATAAATTGGGTGGTCGGGGTCAATCTTTTTACAAAGCTGTTTTTAAATGAATAATTGTATGTAAACGTTTTTTAATCTTAATGTCATATTTTCTTTTTTAATTTAAAAAATTTTTTTCATTATTTTTTTTTGTTTACAGCGCTATATAAGTGAACCTGGCCCTAGGCTGTGGTACAGCGCTATATAAGTGAACCTAGCCCTAGGCTGTGGTACAGCGCTATATAAGTGAACCTAGCCCTAGGCTGTGGTACAGCGCTATATAAGTGAACCTAGCCCTAGGCTGTGGTACAGCGCTATATAAGTGAACCTAGCCCTAGGCTGTGGTACAGCGCTATATAAGTGAACCTAGCCCTAGACTGTGGTACAGCGCTATATAAGTGAACCTAGCCCTAGGCTGTGGTACAGCGCTATATAAGTGAACCTAGCCCTAGGCTGTGGTACAGCGCTATATAAGTGAACCTAGCCCTAGACTGTGGTACAGCGCTATATAAGTGAACCTAGCCCTAGGCTGTGGTACAGCGCTATATAAGTGAACCTAGCCCTAGACTGTGGTACAGCGCTATATAAGTGAACCTAGCCCTAGGCTGTGGTACAGCGCTATATAAGTGAACCTAGTCCTAGGCTGTGGTACAGCGCTATATAAGTGAACCTAGCCCTAGACTGTGGTACAGTGCTATATAAGTGAACCTAGCCCTAGGCTGTGGTACAGCGCTATATAAGTGAACCTAGCCCTAGGCTGTGGTACAGCGCTATATAAGTGAACCTAGCCCTAGACTGTGGTACAGCGCTATATAAGTGAACCTAGCCCTAGGCTGTGGTACAGCGCTATATAAGTGAACCTAGCCCTAGACTGTGGTACAGCGCTATATAAGTGAACCTAGCCCTAGGCTGTGGTACAGCGCTATATAAGTGAACCTAGTCCTAGGCTGTGGTACAGCACTATATAAGTGAACCTAGCCCTAGACTGTGGTACAGCGCTATATAAGTGAACCTAGCCCTAGGCTGTGGTACAGCGCTATATAAGTGAACCTAGCCCTAGGCTGTGGTACAGCGCTATATAAGTGAACCTAGCCCTAGACTGTGGTACAGCGCTATATAAGTGAACCTAGCCCTAGGCTGTGGTACAGCGCTATATAAGTGAACCTAGCCCTAGGCTGGGGTACAGCGCTATATAAGTGAACCTAGCCCTAGACTGTGGTACAGCGCTATATAAGTGAACCTAGCCCTAGGCTGTGGTACAGCGCTATATAAGTGAACCTAGCCCTAGGCTGTGGTACAGCGCTATATAAGTGAACCTAGCCCTAGACTGTGGTACAGCGCTATATAAGTGAACCTAGCCCTAGGCTGTGGTACAGCGCTATATAAGTGAACCTAGCCCTAGGCTGTGGTACAGCGCTATATAAGTGAACCTAGCCCTAGACTGTGGTACAGCGCTATATAAGTGAACCTAGCCCTAGGCTGTGGTACAGCGCTATATAAGTGAACCTAGCCCTAGGCTGTGGTACCACGCTATATAAGTGAACCTAGCCCTAGCCTGGGTTACCGCACCATATAAGTGAGCCTAGCCCTAGCCTGGGTTACCGCACTATATAAGTGAGCCTAGCCCTAGCCTGGGTTACCGCACTATATAAGTGAGCCTAGCCCTAGCCTGGGTTACCGCATCATATAAGTGAGCCTAGCCCTAGCCTGGGTTACCGCATCATATAAGTGAGCCTAGCCCTAGCCTGGGTTACCGCACCATTTAAGTGAGCCTAGCCCAGCCTGGGTTACCGCACTATCTAAGTGAGCCTAGCCCTAGCCTGGGATACCGCACTATATAAGTGAGCCTAGCCCTAGCCTGGGTTACTGCACTATATAAGTGAGCCTAGCCCTAGCCTGGGATACCGCACTATATAAGTGAGCCTAGCCCTAGCCTGGGATACCGCACTATATAAGTGAGCCTAGCCTAGCCTGGGATACCGCACTATATAAGTGAGCCTAGCCCTAGCCTGGGTTACCGCATCATATAAGTGAGCCTAGCCCTAGCCTGGGTTACCGCATCATATAAGTGAGCCTAGCCCTAGCCTGGGTTACCGCACCATTTAAGTGAGCCTAGCCCAGCCTGGGTTACCGCACTATCTAAGTGAGCCTAGCCCTAGCCTGGGATACCGCACTATATAAGTGAGCCTAGCCCTAGCCTGGGATACCGCACTATATAAGTGAGCCTAGCCCTAGCCTGGGTTACTGCACTATATAAGTGAGCCTAGCCCTAGCCTGGGATACCGCACTATATAAGTGAGCCTAGCCCTAGCCTGGGATACCGCACTATATAAGTGAGCCTAGCCCTAGCCTGGGATACCGCACTATATAAGTGAGCCTAGCCCGAGGCTGTGGTACAGCGCTATATAAGACCACTTTAATAATAATAATAATGTCGCTCTAGATATTGTGATGAATCGTGACCAGAAATCTACCACAACCTCTGGAGACTTATGGGGAAGTGTGGAGAATATCTTATGCAACATAAGATTTCAGACATAAATGTGAGATTATTACAGACATAGAAGTGATATTATTTCAGACATAAATGTGATATTATTTCAGACATAAATGTGAGATTATTTCAGACATAAAAGTGAGATTATTTCAGACATAAATGTGAGATTATTTCAGACATAAATGTGAGATTATTTCAGACATAAATGTGAGATTATTTTAGACATAAATGTGAGATTATTTCAGACATAAATGTGAGATTATTTCAGACATAAATGTGAGATTATTTCAGACATAAATCTGAGATTATTTCAGACATAAATGTGAGATTATTTCAGACATAAATCTGAGATTATTTCAGACATAAATGTGATATTATTTCAGACATAAATGTGAGATTATTTTAGACATAAATGTGAGATTATTTCAGACATTAATGTGTGATTATTTCAGACATAAATGTGAGATTATTTTAGACATAAATCTGAGATTATTTCAGACATAAATGTGAGATTATTTCAGACATAAATGTGAGATATCTCAGCTCATCTCGTCACTAGCTTCACCATGGCCAGCGACCAGCCGGTCGATATCCTCCATGTATGCCGATGAACGCCCATGAAAACGCTTTCATAACAAAGTCGAGGAGGCCGACAAATGTTTTCCTAATATTCCCAGTGTCGCCGCCCATCAGTATAATTAGTCGGGCGATAACTCATGGTCCTAAATCACGGCGCAGAGGCCGAAACGTTGGCGTGTGCTCCAAGGTGGTGGGAAGATTGAAAACAATAATGGTGTTACGATTTGGGGGTCACGTTCATCTTCTAGCATATATTCTCTAGAATAAGGGAACTTGCAGATCGGCCGACAGAAATACAACACAATCTCTAAAATAAGGGAACTTGCAGATCGCCCGACAGATATACAACACAATCTCTAAAATAAGGGAACTTGCAGTTCGGGCGACAGAAAGTAGAACATAATCTCTAAAATAAAGGGAACTTGTAGATAGGACACAGAAAGTAGAACAGAATCTAAAATAAGGGAACTTGGAGATCGGCCGCCAGAAAGTAAAAATTAAGATTTTTTCTTTGGATAATTCACACAGCCTTGAGTTCTTTTCTTTTATATGATCGTTTGGTTTCATTTCAATGAATGTCACACATGAAAGATTGTTAATTCCAACACGATAAAGACGGTTAATTTTAACCCGTTAAAGATGGTTAATTCCAACACGTTAAAGATGGTTAATTTTAACACGTTAAAGATGGTTAATTCAAGCACGTTAAAGATTGTTAATTCCAACACGGTAAAGATGGTTAATTTTAACACGACAAAGATGGTTAATTTTAACACGACAAAGATGATTAATTTTAACACGATAAAGATGGTTAATTTTAACACGTTAAAGATGGTCAATTTTAACACGTTAAAGATGATTAATTTTAACACGATAAAGATGGTTAATTTTAACACGTTAAAGATGGTTAATTTTAACACGTTAAAGATGGTTAATTTTAACACTGCAAAGATTGTTTATTTGAAAAAGACATTTGCGTGCTATCTAAGTAAGGTCAGTTCTTATAGAAACTATAAGTTGAGTTTTCTCTGGTGTTGCTTAACGTACGATTTTTTCGACACACCAGTTTTGTAACGTATAAGAAGGTGGATCCAGCAGCTTCGGCGTTAATTTTCGATACATCTTAAGACAAAAATAAAAAAAAAAGCGAGAAGGAACTTTGTCATGCAGTTTCCACGAATTATTACAGAGAATTTTTTTCCATTAATTGCTTCCATGAATTGTTTCCATGAATTGTTTCCATGAACTGTATCCATGAATTGTTTCCATGAATTGCTTCCATGAATTGCTTCCATGAATTGTTTGCATGAATTGTTTCCATGAATTGTTTCCATGTATTGTTTCTATAAATTGTTTCCATGTATTGTTTCCATAAATTGTTTCCATGAATTTTTTCCATGAATTCTTTCCATGAATTGTTTCCATGAAATGCTTCCATGAATTGCTTTCATTAATTGTTTCCATGAATTGTTTCCATGAATTGTTTCCATGAATTTTCACATTTTCATCCACGCAATGTTTCAAGCTTGAAAAAAAACAAAAGACGATCTCATTCAATTTTAAAAATTCCTTCTATAACAATATCATTAGTTTCTTGATTTTCTGAAATGGTACCATTCGTGTGTAAATGCTCCAATTGTTCGCGGGTTCGGAGTACTGTCAAGCTTAAAAGTAAATTGACAAGAAACACACAAAAATTGTGTTGATCAACTCGTATGGTTCAGCTTAAAATGAAAAGAACTCATTTTCAAAACGGTAAGGAACTTTATATTAATGGTGAGGGCGAGCGGCGCGTCCCTGTTTTGTGCTGAGAAGTTCCATCAAACTGTTTTGAAATAAATTGGAGACAATCAATAAAAATATTGGCCTCAATGAAACAACTCCATAAAAACGAAGTTTCTCGTATAAATCCCTTATAAATTGTAATATCGAGCAAATTGAAGGGATGGCCTTGAAAATTGGACAAACCATGCATACAACTAACGCACTTTATAAGAATCCTAATAAGTGCTCCATCCCCCCCCCCCACCCCCCCAAGGCTCTCAATCGTACAATTTGTTCACGCCCCTGAACTATGTTTATATTCTGATGACCCACCCACTTTTACACCACAGATTTATTTCACCAACTATTGCAGAAAAGCGAAAGAAAACTTTACGCACCAAACGCATCTGCGATATTTTTAAGAATCTCATTCAGCACGGCTGTTGGATGCTTTATTTTGTGAAATCACTGTCATTTCTTTGGTCATCATATTTCTTTTCATCTGTTTGTGCATTCTTTGCTATTGTTGATACAACTTGCCTAAATTTATGGGATATGTTATGACAACTCCAAGTGCAGAATATTAAAACGGTAATCTGCCATTTATTTCACGTCTCATTTCGTTTGGGATTTACCATACATCTTTAGAACACATATTCGTAAAGCATAACGCACATTTTGCACAACACAATTAAACACCACCTATTCGTAAAGCATAACGCACCTATGCACAACACATATAACACAACTATTTTACACGATTAATGCACATTCATCATTCATACGGTGTCACGCATTTGCAGGCTGCGTTTATCACATATAGACTTAGAATGCATCAAGTAACATCGAACACCATACATATATTGAAGAGCTGATTTTCAAAATGCCGTATATCCATTTTGGGCGTTTTTAAATTATTCAACTTTTTACAAAAAATTAATAACGCGTTTAGAGGATTAAATCATTTTTAGACAAGAATAAAAGAGAATATAATGTGTTTAGTATACAAAATTTACCATGTCCTAAAGGAACCTGGTTTGCTCTACAAAAAGATACGTTTTTTTTTATTTAAAAAAAAAATGGTGGGAACTGCGTTTTGAAAATAAGCTCTTTGTATGCAGTCTTCGGGAAAAGGAAAACTTATATACACGTTTGAATACAAGATTTATTGAGAAATGATGAGAATAATACGTTTTAAAGACATCATGAGATTAATGCCAGGTAAATCGTTTATGACCACAATGACAAGAGGTTCTCAAATGGGTGGCCATTAGCTTCCAGGCATTTACAAGTACGGCTAAGCGGAGTGGGCAGCACCAACCAATGTGTCCAGTGAGATTGCAGCACGAACCAATGTGTCCAGTGAGATGGCAGCACGAACCAGTGCGTCCAGTGAGATGGCAGCACTTGCCTTTCAATTTCTTTTCTAAAAGCTGCCAGTGTAGTGGTTTTCTACGACATAAGACATCCAAAAGTTACCTGTGTAGGGGTTTTCTACGACATAAGACATCCAAAAGTCACCAGTGTAGTGGTTTTCTAAGACATAAGGCATCCAAAAGCCACCAGTGTAGTGGTTTTTCTCCGACATAAGGCATCCAAAAGCCGCCGGTGTAGTGGTTTTCTACGACATGAGACATCCAAAAGCCACCAGTGTAGTGGTTTTCTACGACATAAGACATCCAAAAGTTACCAGTGTAGTGGTTTTCTACGACATAACACATCTAAATCCACAAGTGTAGTGGTGTTCTACGACATAAGACATATAAAAGCCTCCAGTGTAGTGGTTTTCTATTATATACGATATGATTTAGTGCTACTTTAGGGTTGCCCAAACGTCTGCCACCGTTGAATCATAAAAAACTCAGCTGCGCACCTTTTTAGACTGTAAAAATGTCTTCAAATTGGAAATACCGCACTATAATGCTGTTTCGTTCCTCAGATGGAAGCTGCACCTGCGTCATGATGTCACTGTGGTTTACTACAGCCAACGAAGTCTTTCATCCTAAAATTAATAATTAAGTCTTAATCTCATGATGAATGCTTTGCTGTCTGTGCAGTGGCGTAGCGAGCTTAACTCGCGCCCGGGGCACAATACTTTTTTAGCGCCCCCAATACCTTTTTAGCGTCCCCCCCATTCGAAAACCATACAATATTATAGTAAAATATATTATTTGGCGCCCCTTTGTGAGTAGCGCCCGGGGCATGATGCCCCCTTTGCCCCCCCCCCTCACTACGACACTGTGTCTGTGGAACCAAATTATAATGCTAAAGAGACAAAAATTCCCAGATCTTGTGATTTCGTCCCCGCGAAGGTCCACACCATCGTCAAATTTTGACGTACGGATACCTTTGAAAATCTCTTAACATCTGAATACACCGTGAGCTGAAGTGATCACCTGTACAAGTTTTTCTCAAAGTGTTAATACAATTTGTTTTTCTTGTCCGACTAAGATTAACAGCATCGGTAACATTTCGGAACAAGTGTTCGCCTCGTCAAATGAAAGCACTTGTGGGATGAAAGAAGGGGTGGGGGAGGGGGGGTCCCGGGGTGGGGGGTCCCCTTGGGGACATCGAACGCGTTAAGATCAACTCGAGTGGTTCTGTCGTGTTGCAAATTTTCGGCCTAATGCAGCAGATGTTTTAACATCGTGATGTCATAGTGCACAGAAGAAAACAAAATACCAAAAAAAAAACAATTTTAGTTCCAGGTATCATCAGCCCACCCATAGCGTGATCATTTATTGCATAATAGTTCAACCGCAACGTGATCATTTATTGCACAACAGCTCAACCACAACGTGATCATTTATTGCACAACAGTTCAACCACAACGTGATCATTTATTGCACAACAGCTCAACCACAACGTGATCATTTATTGCACAACAGTTCAACCACAGCGTGATCATTTATTGCACAACAGCACAACCACGGTGCCATGTATAACCATTTGTTTGGAAATCTGAACGTCTCTCTTTTGTCCCCCACCCCCCCCCTGATCCCCGCCATCATTGTTTGACCATTGCTGTGCATTAGTTCTCTTTGTGGACGGTGCCATCTGAAACCTGTCTTTGACGGCTGGAAGTCATTAGTTATTACAACGCCTGCGCTAATTTAGAGAACGATGGTCGACCCGAGTGACCCCGATGGCGCTCTATGCAACCCCACACGATGAAGACGGTCGTGTGGTTGCGTCGATCTGGAGCTGGACGGCCGAATGTGTGGTCCAGAATTGACGGCCAGCTCGCCGATGTGATATGTATCGTATGTCAGTGTGCAGCAATTTATTGGGTGGTTGAGACAAAGCTTTAGGGCATACCTGCACGATTTCAAATTAACAGAACTCAAGTGAAAAGAGAAAGTTGGGGGGGGGGGGGGGGGGGGTTGTGGAGGGGGTTGTTTATGTGCTTCAGTGTGTGGGTGGGGGGTTCAACTTAATAGAGTGTGTGATTCTGTAAAGGGTGGTAGAGTGCGTGGTGGAGTTTTTATGGGGGGCATGTGGGGGTGGGGGGTTGGAGTGTGCGTCCAAGTACACGTCAGCAGCGTTTGGGCAAGCGGGTCTAATGTTATCCATTTAAAATGTGTCGACATCCAGTATATGATTATTGATTAACTCAGGGATTATAAGTAAAAGTGACACTGGACACGTAGTTTCTTAATGTGTCCACTGTCGTCGCTGTGGGTCTGACCGAATGAAGAATGATAATGTTTTAGTTAACGTAACGAGTGATAGCGTAAACATTGTTACTACATATATAACTACACCAAATAGAGTAAACGTGGTCACTCCATACAAAAATTAGATCATATAGAGTAAACATAGTTATTACATACATAATTACTTCATCTTAAAATCATACAAAGGTCATGCTAGACAAATCGGTTCCTTGAAGAAGAGTGGGGGGAAAAAAAGAAAAGAAAAAAGGTGCGTACAGTACGAATGGCTGCCAAAGAATCCATCGATGTGATAGTAATGATTACCCAAAGATAAAATACTTATATTTTAAGTACTGAATAGTTAGACACAAGGTTTGGTGTCAGCCGGGTACATAATAATATCGATACGGCAATAAAACATTCATTAGTTGCTTTACGCTATGGCAAAAGAGGAACATTTGGCTTATCAACGCTATCAATTAGCTTATCAACGTTATCAATTGGCTTATCAACGTTATCAATTAGCTTATCAACGTTATCACTTAGCTTATCAACGTTATCAATTAGCTTATCAACGTTATCAATTAGCTTATCAACGTTATCAATTGGCTTATCAACGTTATCAATTGGCTTATCGAGGTGAACATTCGTCTTATCGACGTGAACATTCGTCTTATCGACGTGAACATTCGGCTTATCAACGTAAACATTCGGCTTATCAACGTAAACATTCGGCTTATCAACGTAAACATTCGGCTTATCAACGTAAACATTCGGCTTATCAACGTAAACATTCGGCTTATCAACTGTACATTCGACTTATCAACGTAAACATTCGGCTTATCAACGTTAACATTCGGCTTATCAACGTAAACATTCGGCTTATCAACGTAAACATTCGGCTTATCAACTGTACATTCGGCTTATCAACGTAAACAATTGGCTTATCAACGTAAACATTTGGCTTATCAACGTAAACATTCGGCGTATCAACGTAAACATTCGACTTATCAACGTAAACATTCGGCTTATCAACGTAAACATTCGGCTTATCAACGTAAACATTTGGCTTATCAACGTAAACATTCGGCTTATCAACGTAAACATTCGGCTTATCAAAGTGAACATTCGGCTTATCAACGTAAACATTTGGCTTATCAACGTAAACATTCGGCTTATCAACGTAAACAGTTTGCTTATCAACGTAAACATTCGGCTTATCAACGTAAACATTCGGCTTATCAAAGTGAACATTTGGCCTATCAACTGTACATTCGACTTATCAACTTGAACATGTATCTTATCAGCGTTGAGGTGACAGTATTAGACCGTGTCAAATCTTTTAAGAAATTATGCAAAACAAAATATTCCGTAGTCAGAGATTCTTGTTGTTATAAGTTTCAAATTTGTTGAAGAGGTTTTAAAAAATGTCATAATTTTGCTGTTCTTTGTTGTTCCCCGCCTTTCTTTTATAAGCATTGAAAAAATTACATTTTTTTAAAATATTTTATTTTATGTATTTATTTATTCTTTCTTTCTTTGTTTTTTTTTATGTTGTTTTTTTTTTTTTTTTTTTTTTTTTGGGGGGGGGGGGGGGGGTTAAACAATTGATGACAAAATTAATTATGGGGGCCCTCTTGACAGTTTCACATTTGTGGACAAGGTGGGGAGATAGGGGGCAACAAATTGCCTAAAAATTGTAAGCATAATTAATAGACAGCCCCTAGGGAGGGCTTCTGTTTTCGTGGTATGGCTTTTGGGGCATGCACAATGAATGGCTGTTAAAACTATATGGCTGTTTGGACTAGCACCATGCATGGTTGTTTGAACTTGGAACATACATGGCTGGAGGTAACCTAAACAACAGTGACATCATGACACAGCACTATAATTTTTTTAATAGTTCTTGAAGGATCAATGTTCGATATCTGTTTGATAGTGTAAATTGATTTTTAAAAAAAATGATTATTGTGTACGCAAACCTGTCTAGGTGAACCCCGTGTGACGACTCACCTGGTGCAAGAGAACATCCCCGGGCATGGAGTCAATCTGCTGGTCTAGTCCAAAGTTCAGTCAGCATTCAATAAGCCCGCTCAACTCCAACACCTGAATAACACGATCAAAAGATTGTGACGGACACAAAATAATTCAAAATTCTAGGAGATTTTCCTCTCACCAGGTTCCGGTAACTCCCATGAAAGTTCGGTAACTCCACAATGACACATTTTGTTCGGAATAGGTCCATACGAATCAAAAGTTGCCAGATTTTTTTTACCACCTCTTCTTGTAAACGTTTGTTTAAATTCTAAAAACGCTCCTAGGAAATTGATATAAATTTTTACTTAAATAAAGTGTGAGTACCTGCATTACTTTACCATGAAAAGATGTACAACCATAAAAACTATGTAAGTGCAACAAACACAAAAATTATAATAATAAAAAAATATATATATAATTATTATCATGTTCATCCTATCAGCAAACTCAACAAAATGGAATTTAAGTCACAATTGAAAATATGTTTGCTCGATTGAAAAAAAAAAAGCTAAATATAGTAATGTACACTGTTATTACAAACTTTGATCTTTTCAAATCTGAAACATCAACCTCATTAGTGTACGTGTCTGTTATATGTTATTGTTGTTTGTAACAATAAACCACGTGATGCCCTAAAAAATATAAAGATTAATGAAACAACTTATCGCGTCTTCGAACTGTTTGCGAATCGGCCCCTCAGCTCGTGAGGAGAAAGTGCGCGACAGACGGCGAGAGCACGCGCGGACGGACAGTTGCAGCCAAGAAGAGGGGGGAGGGAGAGAGAAAAATGGCGAGCAGGTAATGAAGGGAGGCAGACAAAAATCTGGTGAGCCGATGACATCACACGTGGTAAGTGTAGAATGAGAGACAATAAGCCATGAGTTATCTCCCCTTTATTTACATGAATGTACAGGCACTACGTCATGCGCCCCAGCTGGTCTCTACGTCACGCATTGTTGTGATTGGTCAGTTTGTAGATGACAATTCTACTTTTGCTGAAACACTGGCTCGTACTGTGGGAGTTTTTATTAACCTGAGAGGGTGTATGTGGTTTGGGTCTAGGGCTATGTGCATTTTGTATGGGATTGAGTCAGTGGTTATGTCAGTGTTTGTGTCATTGGTTGTGTCAATAGTTTCCGTTGTGAAAATGGTTATTTCAGTGGTTGTGTCAGTGATTGTGTTAGTGATTGTGTCAGTGTTTGTATCACTGGTTGTGTCAGAGGTTATGTCAGTGATTGTGTCAGTGGTTGTGTCAGAGGTTATGTCAGTGACTGTGTCAGTGATTGTGTCAGGGGTTGTGTCCGTGATTTTGTCAGTTTTGTTTCAGTGATTATGTCAGCGATTGTGTCAGTGATTGTGTCAGTGGTTGTGTCAGAGGTTATTTAAGTGGTTGTGTCAGTGATTGTGTCAGTGGTTGTGTCAGTGGTTATGTCAGTGGATGTGTCAGAGGTTATTTAAGTGATTGTGTCTGTGATTGTGTCAGCGGTTGTGTCAGAGGTTATGTCAGTGGTTGTGTCGGTGATTGTGTCAGTGGTTGGGGCAGTAGTTTCTGTTGGGTCATCTATAACCAAAGATGTAAACGATGATCTGATTTCGAGTTCGACAAAGCGTCAACTTTTAACTGCCGCTTATTATGATACCCATGCGACCTTGCGCTGCGGAAAATCTTTGTAAAAAATCAATATCGGTTAAAAACCGAATGACGACAAACGATCACCGTTTCGCACTGCCCCCAACCCCACCTTTAAACAAATCGGTACTTTCCGGTTATCTCGACCTCATCAAATTAATTTTCAAAATTGAACAAAATTACCCCTAAATCTATCCCTCACCCTAACCTGAACCCTAAATCTATCCCTCACCCTAACCTGAGCCCTAAATCTATCCCTCACCCTAACCTGAACCCTAAATCTAATTTAGAAAAAAATTTTGATGAGGTCGAGACAACCGGAAAGAACCAAAAAATCAAACTTTGTTAACTAAGAAACTTTGCAAACCTGGCGTGGAAATTGGTTGTTTCGTGTTCGCAGTTAATCTTAACCAGTTTCCTTTAGTCTCCGAGACCTTCTTTTAGTTTCCGAGACCTTCTTTTAGTCTCCGAGACCTTCTTTTAGTCTCCGAGACCTTCTTTTAGTCTCCGAGACCTTCTTTTAGTCTCCGAGACCTTCTTTTAGTCTCCGCGACCTTCTTTTAGTCTACGAGACCTTCTTTTAGTCTCCGAGACCTTCTTTTAGTCTCCGAGACCTTCTTTTAGCCTCCGAGACCTTCTTTTAGTCTCCGAGACCTTCTTTTAGTCTCCGAGACCTTCTTTTAGTCTCCGAGACCTTCATTTTGTCCCCGATACCTTCTTTTAGTCTCCGAGATCTTCTTTCAGTCTCCGAGACCTAACTTTAATGCACATCTCAAAAGTTTTAAAAACATATTTTAAGACATGTCAAGACTTTGATCCATACTCGAAACAACTACTGGGCTGACGTTTTACTATTCACAAGCTACGCCCCTGGCGATGAAAAAGACGAAAAGTTGGAGCCAAAACAAAACAACCAAAAGTATTGCATTTGTTTTAAGACTTTCCTGTGTTGTGTGTTCCACGAGGTCGTGTGGTTAGCATCATGTGGCTAGAAGAAGCGGTTTTAAGGCCTGCTCAACAAATGCACCCCAATCCTCCGCATTGGGTCATAAATGATGGATTTATTTTCTTTAAACGCAAGGGCGCAGTCAAAGTGGGGCGCAGTCAAAGTGGGGTGCAAATAATCTTAGACACAGTGATTAACTACTTAAGTACAAATAAATTAATTTAAACAGACTTGCTGTTGATGACATTGGGGGGGGGGGTCACACGTGTACACCCGTAAGCGCTGCGCCCATGTTAAAGTAAGCTCGTGCTATATATATATATATATATATATATATATATATCTATGGACTCCCTCCAAATTATTCATCCAGAAAATTTCCTGAAACAAATGTGATGATCGTAAGGACACAGAGTTGTATTTCTTAAATTAACGGAACATCAACATTCTAGTATGACACACGCAATGGCATCTCCAACTTGACGCATGTCATGATATTTGTAACTTGACACCTGCCATGGCGTTTCAAACATGTCCCGACGTTTCTAATATGACACATGTCATGACAGTTATAACATGACGCATGTCAAGACGGATCGAAAACAATATGACATGACATCGCCGATACTAAAAACTAAAATTATAAAGGATCACAGCACATTACTCAAGTAACAATAAAGCCACATATGTGTTTTCTAATTCTTCTTGTCAGAGGTCAATATTTTCTCTCTTAGTGACAAAGTAACTTTAATAGAAATAGTTGAACTGATTTTATGAAGTAAGCCCGAGACATGATGTCACAGTGACGCCCCGAGACATGGTGTCACAGTGACGCCCTGAGTCATGGTGTCACAGTGACGCCCTGAGTCATGGTGTCACAGTGACGCCCCGAGACATGGTGTGACAGTAACGACCCGAAACATGGTGTCATAGTGACGTCCCGAGACATGATGTGACATTGACGCCCCGAGACATGCTGTCACAGTGACGCCCTGAGTCATGGTGTCACAGTGACGCCCCGAGACATGGTGTGACAGTAACGACCCGAAACATGGTGTCATAGTGACGTCCCGAGACATGCTGTCACAGTGACGCCCTGAGTCATGGTGTCACAGTGACGCCCCGAGACATGCTGTCACAGTGACGCCCTGAGTCATGGTGTCACAGTGACGCCCCGAGACATGGTGTCACAGTGACGCCCCGAGACATGGTGTCACAGTGACGCCCCGAGACATGGTGTCACAGTGACGCCCCGAGACATGGTGTCATAGTGACGTCCCGAGACATGATGTGACATTGACGCCCTGAGTCATGGTGTCACAGTGACGCCCCGAGACATGGTGTCACAGTGACGCCCCGAGACATGCTGTCACAGTGACGCCCCGAGACATGGTGTCACAGTGACGCCCCGAGACATGCTGTCACAGTGACGCCCCGAGACATGGTGTCACAGTGACGCCCCGAGACATGGTGTCACAGTGACGCCCCGAGACATGCTGTCACATTGACGCCCCGAGACATGGTGTCACATTGACGCCCCGAAGCATGGTGTCACATTGACGCCCCGAGACATGATGTGACAGTGACGCCCCGAAGCATGGTGTCACAGTGACGCCCCGAAGCATGGTGTCACAGTGACGCTCCGAAGCATGGTGTGACAGTGACGCCCCGAAGCATGGTGTGACAGTGACGCCCCGAAGCATGGTGTGACAGTGACGCCCCGAAGCATGATGTGACAGTGACGCCCCGAAGCATGATGTGACAGTGACGCCCCGAAGCATGGTGTGACAGTGACGCCCCGAAGCATGATGTGACAGTGACACCCCGAGACATGATGTGACAGTGACGCCCCGAAGCATGATGTGACAGTGACGCCCCGAAGCATAGTGTGACAGTGACGCCCCGAAGCATGATGTGACAGTGACACCCCGAGACATGATGTGACAGTTACGGAGAGGACACATGACATAAAAGCTTCTGTCACATAAACGATTCTGCTGATCATTTATTTAGGAGTTGGCCGAATCAACATCGTCATCGCCACCATGAAATCAATTATTAAAGATCTTCAAAGGCTAAAATATTATAGCGCCTGTTAAATTGATGGCTTTTTTTATATTCAGTTACGAGATGGGGGACCTCAAATATCTTGATGAGACCTTAACAGTTAGCCTCTCCTGGTACGCGACAAACAATAGAGATGCAATTCCTTCATCCCACAACAGTCCAAACCGAATTTTACACTCTCTATTTCAATGAAATTCACGTGTTCGATAGTTTAGATTGTCTCATTCAATGACTTACAGCTTGTCTCTCCCTGGCTTCACGGAGCTGAAATACGGTAAACATCATATTTTTAGCGCATTACTGCTTTTTAAAATCTTATTCAAAGTATAATTATATATTTAAATATCGATGCGACAAATTCTGGTAAGGCGTCAATTTGATCCCAAATATTTTTCAAAAATAGTATTCACGGAAAATAAGTGTGACACAAATGAAGAATATTGTGTCGGTGATACACTCTTGAGTCATGAAAGTGGAATAAGGATATAATAGCTGACCTATTTAAATAAAATTTAATGTGATATCCCGGACCAAATATGTCTTAAGAAGTTCAACTTTTGTAAAAAATAAGCAGCGTTTATTGGTTTAAACAAATTGGTGTAATCTTGCCGTCGAGCAACAAGAGACCCTGGTCTCTACGGTGCTGCAGGCGGACAGTTGGCATAGAGTAATTTAGGCACTCATTGAATCTAACATGGTCTCACGCATACTTGGGTCTGATTCCCAAGACGAAGTTGCGAGTTTCATTGGCATCTCTCTCAGGGGATGGGTAATGGAAATAAAATATAGTTGATTCTTAAAATGGCTAGTACAACTGACAGAAATCTCAGTGAGGGGCTATCGACCCTCCCTCCACACACACACACACACATTATACTGGCCTGTGTCGGTGTATAGACCGACGATGGGCGCTAGTGTAACTGGGAGCACTAGGTAAAGGTACCCCGGTTCACCGCCCCCCTCCTCCCACAAAATCTTAATATAGTACATCTAAAATTTTGTGGCATTATAGTAAGACCACGGAAATCACCTAGTTTCTCCACGATCGGGTGTTGGACAATCCATTGATGCGAGAGACACTACAAAAAAAAAAAACAGCCCCCTTGCCTCTTCTCGGGCTTTTCAGTCTACCGCTGCGCCTGTGTAAAGTACACGAGGGCTGGTAACACCCATACAAAACCCCATCACAGCGAAGCTTTTAGAATGTAACAATTTTGTTTGAATCAATGCCCTAAGAGTAGCTAATGCCGGTAACTTCTTTACCGCGTGTACCAAATACGACATATACATAACACACCTAGGAATTAAATTGTGCATGCCTATTTTTATGGCCCGACCAACGATAAAAATACTAATATAGCTGTGGATTTTTAATGCACATGTTGGGGATAAGTTCAACATGTACAAAGAAACTCCCCGGGGCGATACCTTGGAGATGTCAAACTCTCTACCAATTCTATAACGCGGGAAAACAAAGACTGGGTCCCAACGCAGGCCATGGTGACTTGTCCCATCCAGAACTCTACCTAGTGTCAGCAAAACTAGAAGCAAAGGTGAGCTTTCGATTGCTGCTTGAATTTGGAATCGACCATAGAAACATTTTAGAACAATAAACCGAGGGATAGAAAAGTCAAGATTCGCTAGAGGAAATATGGGATTCATAAGCCCAACGGAACCTATTCCACGAAGGGGCAGAAAGCACGATCAAGAGATCAGCTGAGGTCCCCGAAGACTCCAAGAATATCGATGGTACCTACAACAACCTCGTGGTTGCTAAATTAGGTGTGGCCAAGAAAGTCATACCAAAATCATGTAGAGGCCGTGTTACGCGACAGAAGATGGTAGCAGCTCGTGCTACTTACAGCAAGCTGCCAGACGGAAGGTGGTAGCAGCTCGTGCTACTTACTGCAAGCTGCCAGACGAAAGGTGGTAGCAGCTCGTGCTACTTACAGCAAGGTGTCAGACGGAAGGTGGTAGCAGCTCGTGCTACTTACAACAAACTTACAGCTGAAGGAAAAATTGATTTAATAATGTCTATAACTCAGGAATGGCTCATATCTTTGGTTCATATCTTTGGCTCACATCTTTGGCTCATACCTTTGGCTCATATCTTTGGCTCAAATCTTTGGCTCAAATCTTTGGCTCAAATCTTTGGCTCATATCTTTGGCTCATATCTTTGTCTCATATCTTTGGCTCATATCTTTGGCTCATATCTTTGGCTCATATCTTTGGCTCATACCTTTGGCTCATATCTTTGGCTCAAATCTTTGGCTCATATCTTTGGCTCATATCTTTGGCTCATATTTTTGGCTCAAATCTTTGGCTCAAATATTTGGCTCATATCTTTCGCTCATACTACATGTTGAAATGATATTTCTTGTCGCCCAGATTATGCAGACGTCATCGGCGTCTTAGCTACCACACAAGCCAGCAAACATTTGCCTGAAGAATTACAATAGTTACGACGTGAAGACGGTTGTTGTGTTACTAATTTTAAACATTTTTGAGTAACCGCGAGCTGAAAGTCGAAATTTGTTCTTGTTAGAACTAGGCTACGCCCTTTCCATAAAGCTGTTCTAATTTCAAACAGATTAGCTTTAGTGTTCTATATAAAAGCCAAATAATACCTATGTTTAATTGTTTATACTTAGTTGTCAGAATAAGACTGCTATTTTAGGACTCTTTCCATCTGCCTTCCCAAGCAGGACGTTTTAACTCATGAAGAGATAATACCGACCTGAATATTTGAAGGAGGAAGGGGCGAGAAAATTTAGAACAGCCTGGGGCGCCAAAATTGCTAACGCCGGCGCTGGTGGCAATAACCCCCTTGAAGCCAATCAAAAGAAGTGACACAATATCCCGCTAAAAATAACACCCGAGAGAATTATACAATTCCATCATTAGTAAGAGTTGTAATCGTGCAGGTATACTGGCCGAATACCAGCGTTTGGCCAGGACGTTTGAGGGAATTACCAAAATAGTAGAGTGGTGTAGGAGTCTTTGGTATTGTCCTTTCATGACTCAGTAAGAGTAGGAGTCTTTGGTATTGTCCTTTCATGACTCAGTAAGAGTAGGAGTCTTTGGTATTGTCCTTTCATGACTCAGTAAGAGTAGGAGTCTTTGGTATTGTCCTTTCATGACTCAGTAAGAGTAGGAGTCTGAAGGTTAACTTTTCTGGAGTATTACTTTGGAATTTGGAGAACTAGGATTAAAGAAGGGTTTTAAAAGATGCTTATAAAGCGTACGATGGCATCACGCTTTAAAAAATATATTTACGAGGATAATTATTTTTATGTACTCGATTCCATGTATGTTGAGCTAGATAAAATAAACCTTTAAAAAATTTTTTGATAATTTTGTATTTGTCTTACAAATAAAAATAAGAATTTAACGGGCGCATTAATTTAACGCATATTTCACCATTTATTATTAAGCGGAGGTGTTTGAGTTCTCGTTAAATATACTACTTTTGGAACACAGTTTCCTGAGTAACAGAAATTTTTTTACAAGAAATAATTAGCTTATGTTTATTAAATTCCCAAATGCTTTTCTCACTTTAATATAATTTCTTGAATATTTAACAATCTGCCCCCATCGATCTGTACGCAATTGTATTGTACATTAAATTTTTTAGATACAAATACAGTGGAAAGTTAAATTAAAATATTTATTTTTAATTTTGAAAACTCTATTTTAAAAATGCTATTTTGATTATTGTTCGAATTCCATTTTTTAAAACTAGTTTGAGAACAACATTTTTTTTTTACTAAACCGTCAATAATAAAACTAAATTCGATTATAAATATTATTTGGATTTTTTTTTAAAAATGTGTTAAAGTATATCGAAAAAAGGCAATTTTTAATTTATCTGAAGGAAGTAGTAATCGTTTGAAATTCCTAAAAAACATTTCGATTATCTGAATATTGGGAAATTTATAATTTATTTTTGTTCGATTTCTCGCAGATCATCAAACATTAATAAATCAATGATGTATTTTGTAAACATCTCATTTCGTCTTAACATAATTTTGCCGTTCATGTCCGAAACTAAAAAAAAATTATCAGTTTTAAAAATCAATTACATGTTTAGATCTTTCTACAAAAAAATTTATTTTTATTTTTGCCCATTTTAAAACTTTGAAATATTTGAAAAATGCATTTATTATACAAATTGTCTGTCCATTGCGCTCAACATGTCAAATAATGTTAGCCGTGTTTTTCGTTAGAGGAAATCTTTTAATTTAAACGCTCTTTTCCAACTCGTGTCAACCTATGACATAACAAGAGGTTACCTTCATTTACACTTATCTCACTAATACGTGATAAGTAGACCTTACTACCTCACACGTATCACTACATTACATGATACATTGACCCACCAACCTCACACATATCACAACATTATGCGATACATTGACCCATCTACTTCACACTTATCACACCATTACATGATACATAGACCCATCTACTTCACACTTTATCCACCCAGTTTTTGACCACAGGTCAGTATGCCCCCCCACAACACCCCTGTAATAGCATGTCTGCTGTCTGACACTTTAACACTCACGTCTGCGTTTTTAACGCCGGCCATGTTTTGGCCATGTGGTCAATGTACATCAAGATTCCGGCCAGATTCAATTATTTATCGCCGCACCATCTGATCGTTGGTACGGATCAATGTCCAATCAAAATTAATTTCTAATATGCCAACAATTCGATTAGAGGCTTACTCAGGAACATGTCAATGATTATTTCGACGGATTTGAAAATTGTTTCCGAAAATCATCTTAAGTTTAAGTTTTGTAAGCATTTGCTGTGTACAATCTTCGTTTATATAAAAAAAAATCCAAATTATCAAAGAAGTGCATCCCGGGGGCAATTTATAAGTGCATCCCAGGTGTAATTGAGAAGTGCATCCCATGTGTAATTGAGAAGTGCATCCGATGTGTAATTGACAAATGTATCCCAGTCGTAATTGAGAAGTGCATCCCAGTCGTAATTGATAAGTGCATCCCAGTCGTAATTGAGAAGTGCATCCCAGTCGTAATTGATAAGTGCATCCCAGTCGTAATTGAGAAGTGCATCCCAGTCGTAATTGAGAAGTGCATCCCAGGTGTAATTGAGAAGTGCACCCAAGTGTAATTGAGAAGTGCATCCCAGTCGTAATTGAGAAGTGCATCCCAGTCGTAATTGAGAAGTGCATCCCAGTCGTAATTGAGAAGTGCATCCCAGGTGTAATTGAGAAGTGCATCCAAGTGTAATTGAGAAGTGCATCCCAGTCGTAATTGAGAAGTGCATCCCAGTCGTAATTGAGAAGTGCATCCCAGTCGTAATTGAGAAGTGCATCCCAGGTGTAATTGAGAAGTGCATCCAAGTGTAATTGAGAAGTGAATCCCAGTCGTAATTGAGAAGTGCATCCCAGTCGTAATTGAGAAGTGCATCCCAGTCGTAATTGAGAAGTGCATCCCTGGTGTAATTGAGAAGTGCAACCCAGGCGGGACTAAGAAGTGCATCCCTGGTGTAATTGAGAAGTGCATCCCAGGCGGAACTAAGAAGTGCATCCCTGGTGTAATTGAGAAGTGTATCCATACATTGACACACTAACGTTTAACACCATACATTGGCATAATAACAACTGCTTTGTCTTGCACTATCTGCCACTGAAAGTATAATGTTGTTTAGCATGTCCTCTTGTCGTAGAGAACGTTACGGAAATATATTAAGTCGATTGATGAACTCGATTCGTTTAACGTAAATGTGTGTGATGCCTATACTTTTTTTTTTTTTAAATGTTAACAAAACTGGTAAAATATGAAATTGTCCATATATTTTGTATTAACAAAAATCCTTTCTTACAATTAGCAAAACCTTGTGCTGATGTGGACAAAAGGGGACATGTAAAACAAGCAAGCTATATCCACGAAAACGGCCTTCGCCTTGCACGGAAGAGAAAAAAAAACCACAAAGCCGAAAACATCGTGTCTTGACATTGTCTCCGAGGTCTGGTCATTCATCACAAGGCTCACACACTTACGTCACTGGGAGATTAGCGGAAAAAACCCGGTCTCACTTCCATTATCCCCTTCGTTCTACAAATCCCACCACACGGAAATTTTTTTTTCTTCTTCTAACCTTACTCTTTATTTTTTTCACCCACTATCCGGCTACAGTAGACTTAACCAATCGAATTCATAGATTGATCCGAGGCCGATGACGTCACGGTGACAGCGATCCCGAGTAATGGCCCCGGATGTTGGGTTACACCCCTTGCTATTGTTTCATATTATTTGGTTTAATATGTGGGCCCAAAGCCTGCCGGCCTTACACCATCAATGAGAAAGTCGGGTCGATGGTGGATAGAAAAGGCGGAGGCTTTTTGGTTAGTGGGAACGTCTCATTCAACGTATATGGGGGGGGGGGGGGGCTCTGGCCTTTAAACACCAGATTCCCAAGCGTTTAAAGGTAATCCATAAATAGGATTGGGGCCCGACTTGATACAGTGATTCTCGTATTGCCATGTTGAAACCCATATCGACCATCATATGCTTCAAAAAAAAAAAAAAAAAAATAACATCTGTCTTAGAAAATAAAAACTTCATGCAAGTCTGATCTGGAAACCTACATTGCGATCCTTGGGGTGCCGCCTCTGCCCGAGAAATACTTTGGTAATACTATGGGTTCAAAGTGCATCCCCGAGATGGGGTTGTAATGGAGAAAAAGAAAAAAAAAACCACAAACGAGGAGAGGTTTGAGTGTATTTCCATTGAGCGCCAGAAGTTTTCCAACAGCAGGCGATGAATGAAAGCGGGAGAGATCTTCATTGACAAATAATCTCTTCCAAAAATCCTGGACGCACAGTCCACAAACATTTATAACATTTAAAACTGTCCCTAATCTCCATCCACCGCCGGATCTCCTCTCTTTCCCTTCTCCTTTTATCCCACACTCTCCTCTGCTGGCGTCGTCTGCCAACCGATTGTTTCGTCGCACGGTTCTCTTCTCGCTATCGGTTGAAAGCGTCCTCTGGTGTCAGTCCGAGTGTGGAAAAAAACGAAACAGGATTATACGGCCATCGATCTGCGCATGTTTGAGTTAAAAAGTGGGGTTGAAATGTCAAATTAAGAACTGTTGGTTCAGAGTTGGTTAGGTAAATGTGATCGTAATGGTTGGTTAGGTAAAATTGATGGTAATGGTTGGTTAGGTAAAATTGATGGTAATGGTTGGTTAGGTAAAATTGATGGTAATGGTTGGTTAGGTAAAATTGATGGTAATGGTTGGTTAGGTAAAATTGATGGTAATGGTTGGTTAGGTAACATTGATGGTAATGGTTTGTTTGGTAAAAGTGAGGGTTGGGGAGGTGGGAAAATAAAGTAATGTTGATATTTAAAAATCAAGAATTGAAATATTTAAAACAAATTTATGGATATTAAAAACGAAGTAACGTAGATCAAACAAAAATCAAAGAATTAAAAAAGTGTTGTGCCATTATAAAGTAGAATCACATTGGACTTTAATCAAGGGAGAATTGATTGCCTCATTGGATGTTTTAAGCCCCAAAAAAATGTTAACATTTTTACGAAGCCATGACATTACCAGTTATCAATTACTAATGAAGGTAATTTGTTCAACATTCGGCTCTGCCAAAGGGAGGTAACGCGCAATCTGTACACCCTGCTAATCAACTTCCGGTTCAATTTTTTTTTCCTATTGTTTTATTTTTTAAAATCTCTTTCAAATGTCATTTTGAAGTTCACTGGTCGCGCCCAGCACCTAAACTAATCCTAACATGATTCTGTATTCTCTTGTCCGAAAAGTTACTTTTAAGTAGCCTATCAATAATGCACCCGAAGGCCGTGCGGCATTGCTCATGTAACCGGCTTTAGTCTTTGGTTTGGGTACTTTATAGAGTTGCCTTAATAAAGTCTACGCACTTTTTTTTATATGTGTTTTCGGACTTAAGGGCACGTAGGTGTTCTTTTACCTTCTCATTTTGTTCTTGTGGGTAAAGTTGTTCAAAACACAATTTAGTAGGTCTTTCATAGCGTCTTCTTTGTCTAAGCACGTGTGATGGACAGTTTTTTTTTAAAAACCCGAATTTGTAAGTCATTCATGCATAAACGTCTTCTTTGTCTAAGTATGTGTGATGGAGAGCTTTTGTAAAAACCTAATTTTGTAAGTCATTCATGCAGAACCGTGTTCTTTGTCCGAACACATGTGATGGTGAGTTTTTTAAAACATCATTTTGTAAGTCATTCATGCAGAATCGTGTTCTTTGTCTGAGAACGTTTGAAGGACAGTTCGTAAAGGTCGCTGAGGTCTTCAGGTTCAGACGATTTACAAGGTCCGCTAAAAAGTTGTAAATTCTGACCTACAATTCTAGACATTGTACCGAGATGTCCAATAGTTCCCGGGCGCCGACCCTGATCTTCTGTTTATGTAGACTCCCGACTGAAAAAGTTTATTTTAAGTTTTTAATTTTTAATTATATTATTACAATTGTTGGTCGTTCTAAACGATACATAACGAAGCACATGTCGTGAGGGCTTGTACTTTACTTTACGATAGTCATGATGTGGTAATGATAAAGGTATCAGTAATTGTAATAATACTAACTAACATCTGCCTATAGACCATATCAACTAATTGCGTAGCTTAGCTCAGTTACTACACTTATATTAAATTTTAAGTTCCTTTAATGCATTTTGCAAAGTCCGAGGTTCTAATTATTTTCTCTTGCCACGGAATCACCCTTTTAAATCCTTTATGTTAACTTCGCCTTTGTTTGTGGCTGGCTGGCAAAATCTTCGGGCGGCTAATTGACCCCCTTCCCGTCAACCTATCGAACTGATACTCGGCGCATGGACTCATTGCAGATGACAACACATTTTATCAAATTTTCAGCCCCATTCCCCCAAAAATCTGTTTTTCCTGTTTGTCAATGGACTTCGATGAGTCACTTCCTCGTATTGTCACGTGATAAGAGTAAGCCTTCGGTAGCCTATGCTGATCAGCCATTATCATTAATTTTAAAGCAAAATGTTTGTCTCCATCAGCGCTTCCCCAATGTCAATTAAAAATTGTACTTTTCAAAATATTCTTGAATACACGTGTTTTTTTTAAAAAAATGTCATTCATAAACGTGACAACAATTATAATTCAGTTATGATTAAAGGAAGAAAGTTTTTTGAAGAAAAATTTGTGAGCGACTAGTGTGTTGCAGACAGCCCACCGGAAGTCTTACTCGTACTTACTCTAATCACGTGACAAAGCAATCGACTCATCGTAGTCCATTGGAAGCTGAAGGAAATATGATGACACTGATTTCATTAAATAAAATTCCCGATCACTGCGCTAAATCGGATTATTTTTTTTTTAAATATCGCGTTTGGTGCGTAATATTTTCTTTTGTTTTTCTGAACTGAAATATTGTGTGAAATAAATCTGCGATGTAAAAGCGGGTGGGGCATTAGAAGATTAATACAACTCAGAGGCGTGGAAAAAATGTTCATGTGCGAGCCTTTCATGGCTGATTGTGACATTAGCTGATTGTGACATTAGCTGATTGTGACATTGTCTGATTGTGACATTAGCTGATTGTGACATTGTCTGATTGTGACATTAGCTGATTATGACATTAGCTGATTGTGACATAAGCTGATTGTGACATTAGCTGATTGTGACATTAGCTGATTGTGACATTAACTGATTGTGACATTAGCTGATTGTGACATTAGCTGATTGTGACATTAGCTGATTGTGACATTAACTGATTGTGACATTAGCTGATTGTGACATTAGCTGATTGTGACATTGTCTGATTGCGTCATTGATTGATTGTGTCAATGACTGATTGTGTCTTATTCTTATTTCGTTGAATAAATTTGATAATAAATAAACTGTTTGTTTACAGAAGTATTTTATGTTGTTTTTGTGTTGTTACGTACCGGTATCAGTATAGAGAATTTAATCTCTTATTTAAGTAAATGGCTCGTTGAAAAACAGTACACAACAAAAGAATGTACCATAAATTAAATACAGTAGAAAAGCAACGATACCCAAACCAGGGCTAATTACAATTGATAATTTCATTAAATTAATTTAATATCACAAGATAAAATAGAGAATAAAAACTAAAGTTATTGACTTACGGTACAATAATGGCTTGTACCGGTACAATGTTGAAGAAGATACAATGTTGTAAAAGATACAATGTTGAAAAATGAACATACACACACACACGGCAAATGTAAACAAATCTCTGTCTCGTATAGCAAATCTCTATCGTAATCGATAATCGTGATAGCAAATATCTCTTGACCTCAATCCCCACAGAGGCGCATGTATAGCCTGTTTCAGAGACATTTCTAGAACGGCCTTACACATTGTATTCCTTTCTCAAAAACATCGATATTTCTACCAGTGGCGTAGCGAGCTTAACTCGCGCCCGGGGCACAATACCTTTTTAGCCCCCCACCCATTCGAAAAACATACAATATTATATGTAAAATATACCATTTGGCGCCCCTTTGTGAATAGCGCCCGGGGCATGATGCCCCCCTTGCTCCCCCCTCACTACGCCACTGATTTCTACATAGTTCTGCTTTTACAGGCTATGGACTGTATTTATTTGTAATCGAGGTCAAGGGAGACTATTTTTAATTAGCCACACCCAAATCGCGGCGCCGAACTTGGGGTCAGCTAAAGTTCATTCACGAGACAAAATGAATGAGAGTTAACAAGACGCCTATAACAGTTTGAAAACTTTGAATTTCAGCATTTTTAAACACAAAATAAAAATAACCTTTAACCAGTTTTGTATAATTTATTTTAATTATTATCATTTATTATCGTTATTATCATTATTATGTGTATTGACGCCTACTCTTCTCCTTTTCAGTCTAGTATTTTAAAATGAAATTCTTAACTGAAAAAAATATCAACACTTCAATCAACACTTCAATCAACACTTCAATCAACACTCCAAACCAATCTTATATTCAACACGTCGAATACAGATCAGTACGAAAAGGCTGGAGAAAAAAAAATTCAAATACATGGCTGGGTTTCCATCTGCTCAACAACGCGGATGTGACGTAATGATGCGGAGATGGGTTTGAAATTATGTAAAGCAAGTAATTTGGGAAATTGCGCCCGGAAATTGGACGCGCACTTTCACACGGTATATAGTGGGGTCTTCGTCTGGTCAATAATGGAAATATTTATCTGTGAATATTTTTTTGTTGGTGCAATAGTTTAGGAATATTAAACAAACATCTCCATCCTCCATTCTAGATGTGTGACGCCTGGACTTTTCTCTAGAGATGAACTTACGATGTGCACCGAGACGCCGTCTAAGTCATAGTTATATAAATGAAAAAAGTAAAATACTTATTTTGCTAATTTGTAGAGATGTCGCCACATGGCCGCCATCTTGGTTGACACGACCAGTTAATTCTGTCACTAAACCTAACTAAATGTATCCCTAAACTTAACCTGAACCCTACAAGTATCCCTAAACCTAACCTGAACCTGAATTCAATGCAACTTTAATAAACACTCAAATGACGTCATGGCGACATCTCTATGAATTAGCCACTTATTTTACTTTCTAGAAAAACGTGTTCTATTAGTACTAGCAGGGGCGTCTACACAGGGGGGGGGGGCAGCTGCTTCCAATCTGAGTTACGGGGGGGGGGGTTTGATAAAATACCCTCCCCTGGGTCTGATTTTGAATTTCCCCGGGTAAAACAATATGGTAAAGAAACAAAAATAAACACTTGATATTTTTTTAAATATAAATACTTCTAAGGGGGGGGGGGGGGGGGGAGCCTTTTGTTAGGAGGAAAAAAAATACAACATTTATTGCTTTGCTTACGCTGTGATTCGAACTGCAATGCTCTAGTAGGGAATCGTTTTTATCTATATTATTATTGTATAGCCAACAATGTTCTATCAATTATTGAACTGATTTATTTTTTACTGCTGAAATTCTTAGTATATTCCCGAATTAGAACAGTTGAGCCAGGTGTGTTGGAGCAAGGTGTGTTGGAGCACGGTGTGTTGAAGCAAGGTGTGTTGGAGCACGGTGTGTTGGAGCAAGGTGTGTTGAAGCAAGATGTGTTGGAGCACGGTGTTTTGGAGCAAGGTGTGTTGGAGCAAGGTGTGTTGGAGCAAGGTGTGTTGAAGCAAGGTGTGTTGAGCACGGTGTGTTGGAGCAAGGTGTGTTGAAGCAAGGTGTGTTGAAGCAAGGTGTGTTGGAGCAAGGTGTGTTGAAGCAAGGTGTGTTGAAGCAAGGTGTGTTGAAGCAAGGTGTGTTGAAGCAAGGTGTGTTGAAGCAAGGTGTGTTGAAGCAAAGTGTGTTGAAGCAAATTGTGTTGAAGCAAGGTGTGCTGAAGCAAGGTGTGTTGAAATGAAAATAAAGGTGAATAAAAGGGAGCATGTTTTGGATAAAAGTCTTCTTCAGCAGACACGGCAAAACACGAAACAACAAATAAAAAAGAAATCCGTTCAAAAACTGAAGTGTCTTGAGTTCGCCATGTCGGAGGGAAATGGTAGAAGCGGAAGTGTCATAGTATTGCAAGCAGTTAGGTTGTACACAACTTCACCTTGTGAACTTTCTTTCTATATCTTTGTTTGTTTCTTGGATGCTGAAGAAGACTTTTATCTAAAACATTCTCCCTTTCATTCTGATGTCTTTTCATCTCAAGCTTCAACATAATGCTTCTATTGCCTTCATACAGCTACATCGCAGTCCTTCAAGCTTCAACATACCTTTTTCCCTCTATTGCCTTCATACAGCTACATCGCAGTCCTTCAAGCTTCAACATACCTTTTTCCCTCTATTGCCTTCACACAGCTACATCGCAGTCCTTCAAGCTTCAACATACCTTTTTCCCTCTATTGCCTTCACACACCTACATCGGAGTCCTTCAAGCTTCAATATACCTTTTCCCCTCTATTGCCTTCATACAGCTACATCGAAGTAACATACCTTTTCCCTCTATTGCCTTCACACAGCTACATCGGAGTCCTTCAAGCTTCAACATACATTTTTCCCTCTATTGCCTTCATACAGCTACATCGCAGTCCTTCAAGCTTCAACATACCTTTTTCCCTCTATTGCCATCAAACAGCTACATCGGAGGCCTTCAAGCTTCAACATACATTGTTCCCTCTATTGCCCTCACACAGCTACATCGCAGTCTTCAAGCTTCAACATACCTTTTTCCCTCTTTTGCCTTAACACAGCTAGATCGCAGTCCTTCAAGCTTCAACATACATTTTTCCAACTATGGCCTTCACACAGCTACATCGCAGTCCTTCAAGCTTTAAAATACATTTTTCCCTCTATTGCCTTCACACAGCTAGATCGCAGTCCTTCAAGCTTCAAAATACAT
Organism: Omphiscola glabra; assembly: GCA_964017045.1. Lineage (NCBI taxonomy): Eukaryota > Metazoa > Mollusca > Gastropoda > Lymnaeidae > Omphiscola > Omphiscola glabra. The sequence continues at coordinate 18,938,813 of OZ024797.1, forward strand.
TTTCCCTCCATTGCCTTCACACAGCTACATCGGAGTCCTTCAAGCTTTAACATATATTTTTCCCTCTTTTGCCTTCACACAGCTAGATCTGAGTCCTTCAAGCTTCAACATACCTCTTCCCTCTTTTGCCTTCACACAGCTACATCGGAGTCCTTCAAGCTTCAACATACCTTTTTCAACTATGGCCTTCACACAGCTACATCGCAGTCCTTCAAGCTTCAACATACCTTTTTCCCTCTATTGCCTTCACACAGCTACATCGGAGTCCTTCAAGCTTCAACATATATTTTTCCCTCTATTGCCTTCACACAGCTACATCGGAGTCCTTCAAGCTTCAACATACCTTTTTCCCTCTATTGCCTTCACACAGCTACATCGGAGTCCTTCATTTGCAATCCCGAACTAAACACCAATACCATTAACTGGCGTGACTCACACACAAAATTGATCAAGCCCATGGCCTGAAAGGAGATGTTGGTGGGGATTTCGGGGTTTGCTACCACCACTTGGGAGGGGGGGGGAAGATAGAAGCCCCTGAGTATTAGCAGTATTGACATTCTGCATGAAGTGGAGTACAGGTGCAACGCAGGGTAATATCTTGATACTTACTGTACATGCCGTGATGGGTCTTGCATAATGCGATCTGCAAACATTTTAATTTATTTTTAATTCTGGCATCCATACTAGGGGTCGCAATCCGGGATCCCGAATTTAAAAAATACCGGAATACCGGACCATAATTAATGCTCGAAAATACCGGGATTGGATTTATGAAAACCGGGATATTCGATAATCCCGGGATTTCATATTCAATTTTTTTTTAAATTGTTTTTCGTAGTTTCCACGTCGTAGTTAAAGCAAGACAGCAATAATTCATGAGTTGTGCAAAGCCATCACACCACGTGTCTTCAAATTTCAAATAGAGCTGACCGACGGGCAAGATCTGTGAACTCTTATTTGTCAAGAATCATGACGCTGTGATTAGTTTTGTTTTTTCATCGTGCGTGTTTAGTGTGTAAGTGCAGGCGAGTCGCGACCTGAAGGTACAGGATTGGTAAGTAAATGTCTTCATATTATTGCAATAAAAGTAATTTGTTTAGTCGAATGAAGGTCGAATGTTGACTTACATTATGAGTTTGTATGGAAATAATAACACTTTGCACTCAAATCACGGGGTCATCTTTTAATTTAAAAAATATTTTTTGATTGCTCGATTTCTTTTAATTATGCTAAAAACCCTACACGTTAAAAATATGAGTAAATCCGTATTTTGATAATCCAATGCCTTAAGTTTAAGACACAGAAAAATAATGCTACTTCTATTTTGTAATAACAACAAATATTAATAATTTACATTCAACTCATAATTGATTTTCGAGCTATTTTGTCTCAGGCTGAATTTCCCAGTTTTTCCGTACCGTACCTAGCCAAAATTTACATGACTGAATTTCCTAAATTGTCTGTACCGTACTTAATCAATCATTTACATGACAAATTAAACATTAAAATTTTTTTTTACACGTCAAACCAATTCGATTTAATTAATCCTTTTTTTTTAAATGATTTATTTCCCCAGGTTGATAGAACGAAATAAGGACCCTGAAAAAAAAAAATCTAAATTTGAAAAGCATATGAAACTATCGGAAAGAAAGACATCAGTTTGGCATTATTTCTTGAAAGCTACGGACAATCCCTCAACTAAATGTATTAGATGTAACATGATACTTTAAACATTGGGAGGAACAACTTCAGGCCTTCACTCTCAATTAAAGCCTGCACATTCCAGTGATTACTTGGGCGTATTTCTAAGGCCAGATTGCGACCAGATGCGAAAACATATCGTGGATATTCGAAAGCTTGGTCAGACAGCGGATTCCTCGTTGGAAATATCTTTGAACAATGAAATTGAACATCTTGGATCTGAGCATGATGAACTTGATGTTACACTGCCGCTTAAGAGACAATTAGAAATTGAAATACAAAAGAAACTTCAGGCTTAGGATAATACTTCCAGACCAACAGATGGAGACATTGATACTTTGGTAAAAATAGAAATGGCTTTATTTGAGAATGGCGGTTCACGAGGAAAATATCTAGAAATTGCATATGATGCCTAGGGTCTATTCCTCCAACCAGTATGGATTCAGAGCGGGTGTTCTCTTCATCAGGTTACTTTTGTAACCATTTGCGGTTAAAGTAAAGTGACCAAACATCAGACACGTTAAATATCGAAAATATCGTTAACATCAATATCGAAAATAACGGTTTTGGCAAAAGGGACCGGTTTTGCGACCCCTAATCCGTACGTCACAATGTGACGATGGCGTAGGCTTTGTAGGCAGACATCCACAATGCTGGTTTTATACTTTTTAGGCTTATAAGCTGGTCCCCTACGCAGCAAATCGCCTCTCTCCATGCCGCTGGATAACCCAAAGAGAACATCCTGTGGATGATACTGCTTGGCAACAGTGGCGGGCGTCGCAGGAGTTGTACCAATGTTACCCACCTACGGGACTCCATCTCCGGGTTTGATTCAGATTTTGCTGGTCTTAGATGAGTTGTCATCCAAGGCTAACGATATTCATCCACCCTGTGTGTTTTTCTTGACTGGACTTTCCCGGGGATTGACTCCAGACCACCTACTTCAGATTGACTCATTTAGACCACTCGGCGACCCAGAATACACGACTGCAAAGACAAAGTTAACTCGGATTTTATGCTAAGCTCTTGCCATCTATTCTTTTGGAAACGGACTTTTATCTAACAGAAACAATTCCAGTCCTCTATTTTCTTGTCATCAATCAGCTTACCCACACTACCCGTTTATGATACGTTGAGATCTCTGACAATTAGACTATCCGAACCACCCCAGGTCCCAGTAGTTCGGAAAATACTCGCCCTACTGTTTATAAAGCCAGTCTCTGTGTGTCAGCTACAATATCTACGTTACAATGCCATCATACAAAGCCAGTCTTTGTGTGTCCGCTACAATATCTACTGTACAATGCCATCATACAAAGCCAGTGTCTGTGTGTCCGCTACAATATCTACGTTACAATGCCATCATACAAAGCCAGTGTCTGTGTGTCCGCTACAATATCTACTGTACAATGCCATCATAGAAAGCCAGTCTCTTGTGTGTCGGCTACAATATCTACTGTACATAGAAAGCCAGTCTCTTGTGTGTCGGCTACAATATCTACTGTACAATGCCATCATATAAAGCCAGTCTATGTGTGTCCGCCATCCCATGGATTCCATTTATCACAGCTTTCATCCCTCTATCAAACAACAACCCCAACGCCCTTTTAGCATATGCCCCATATCATTCGAACGCCCCATAAAACACACGCTCTTTAACACGTGCCCCATGCACTGGGCCATCACCAGCGTGGTACCATATCTTGCATTAGCAGAATTCGCAAACAAAAAAGTTTTGTTTTTTTTTGCATTGGTTTATTCTTCGTCGCCTATCACAAATATGTCACTCCCTTAACATCATTGTTTCTGGGTTACCTTACCACTGCCCTTGAGTTTCTGTTTTTAAGCAGCCCTACTTGAGTTATTCATGATACGCTTGGCGGGCGTCACGTGAGTTAACGAGAATGGCAGTGCGCTGTTACTAAATTCCTTTCTGTCATTAGAATCGAATCAATCAGGTGACGTGTTTTATGAATTAAAATTGATAAAATTTCCCCCCCCCCCAACGAACAAATGTATAAGTTTAAACCACGCTTACTGCCCTTGTCTTCATCACATTTACCGGCCTTCTTGTGTTGTAAGTTATGCCCCTTTCTAGCTGTACCGTGACAATCACTAGGCCTCTTATTTGGCCTCTGACAATCGTAATTTCAATGTTTGTAGTATCACCAGTGCGCAATCTCTTTATAAGAGATGCCCCAATGAGTGCTCACCGCACCCCCTCCCCCCCCCCCCCCCCAAAGCACCCGTTCTTTCCGTGACGTCGCCTTGTCAATGTTACCTGTTCTCGTCATGACTAGTGTCAAGAGTTTAAGGCAAATATTTCTGGATTGATTTAAATATTTCCAATGAAACCAAGATTTTCTGGAGGAGGCAGATCTACAGGAACGGTAAGCTATTTTAGAATGCATATGAATGGCTGTTACCAAGTACTTGGCAGCACACAGGAGCTCCAAAACTTCCTTGCTCCAAGTTTTGAACTTATCAACAACTCTTTATCTCCTTGATGTTCTGTCCTCCCATTCTATTTCTTCTCTCCTGCCCTTTCTCTTTCAATATCTTTCTCCCATTCTTTCTCTCTTCTTCGCTCCCTCTCTATCTTCTCTTTATTTTCATTAACTTCCCTCTGGCTCTCTCTATCCATCTATCTCTTTCTCTTCATTTCTCTCACATCTCTCGGACTCACCCCCCTCTCTCGCCCTCTCCCAATCTTCTCGCTCACACACCCCTTCTCTCTCTCTTCTTCTCTCACCCATCTCTGCCTCTCTTCAACATTCTTTCTCTGTCTTTTCTCTGACCCCTTGATCTCTCTCTCTCTCTCTCTCTCTCTCTCTCTCTCACTCCCTCTCTTTTTTTTCTTTCTTTTCTTTTCCATACACTCACTCCTTGTTTGTGTGTTTTCTTGTGTTTTTTGTTTAACGCTTCAACGTCTACTTGTCCTTCTATTTCCTCTTTCCTCTATTCAATCTTAAATTCATTTCATCGCACACCCACACCACGGATTCTCGCAAGCGTCGATTAAAATCATACAGAAGAAGAAGCTTGCGATATACGTTATTTTGTTATCCTTCTCCACTCGCCTCGCGTCTCCTTCTCTTTAAGACCGGTCGTTTGGACAAGAAAAGACGTGGGCGGAGAAAACACATGCCCGAGTGTCCGAGGCTATAGAATCAACCTCCAGAACTTAAAGAAAAAACAAGTGAAGTGTGTATAGAGTATTGCTCTGTAATGCCCCCCCCCCCCCCTTTTTCAAATGTGTGGCCGCAGGCCTCAGAGATTATGATGATTAGATGGCACATTTTAAATCAAATTAAAAAAAAAAAAACATTTCCATCTGTGAGATCCTCCTATATTGATTTGATATAGACTAAACGTAAAATATATTTTACGTTAGTTTCTGAAAAATGAACACCATTTTTTTTTTGATGAAGCACGGAAATGGCGTGCTTTGGTTCACTTCATCGAAGCACCGAAAGGGCGTGGCTTTGGTTCACTTCATCGAAGCACCGAAAGGGCGTGGCTTTGGTTCACTTCATCGAAGCACCGAAAGGGCGTGGCTTTGGTTCACTTCATCGAAGCACCGAAAGGGCGTGGCTTTGGTTCACTTCATCTATGGGACGCCGTAGTGCGTTAGGCTGCTTCCGGTTTACTAGACGTTGTATAATCCTAATGACAAACAAGAGATAATGAGATAGTCCTAATTCAATCTACACCATTTTATATTCAATGTTTACATCGCACTTTTGATCTGTTTATAAACCTCTCCGTAAATTGAACCAAATAGTGAAGGCACTTAAAGAGGGTCGAGGGGGGTGCGATTAGAGTGAGACTTTTAAATCGGTCACCTTTCTTTGCTTTGTCAACATCCTCGAGTACTGTAACAGGGTTATTATTTAAACTCGTGTTTGTCCTGGATAAAATGTAGCTTCCGTTGGTCACTCTTGTCTTAATCTGGAGTATTGTTTGTTCACGCACTAAGATGACGTAATCGAGACGTTAAATGACCAGTGCATCGAAATCCACCAGAAAAAAAGATTTCCACCGAGTAGTGACCACGTGACAGACTACTTAAAGGACGAGTGCCGGGGGCGGCTTTGGGGGCTAGTAATTAGCTAAGTCTCCTCGGAGAGCCAAAAAACTTAGCTTGGATAATTGATTAGTCTTCTCCATTGCCCCTTAAGCTCTTCCTTCCCTGGCCATTCTCGTCAGGCTTAATAGCGGAGTAATTGCTGTGTCTTGTCGACCAAAGAATGGTGTTGGGTTGGGTACGCCCAGGAGGACAGAATCTTTAAGCCTCTAAATATAAAGCGTATATGGTAATACATTTAAAGCAGGTTTTTAAAAAAAAATGTCTTTTATAGCAGTTTCCTTCCATCCACAAAGCACACGCAAAAAAAGATTTTGGCTACATGATATAACAGATGAGTAAAAATGTGTATGGATGATAAGAAATGATACAAACCAAATAAGAAACTATAGAATAAAATGAAAAGGAATGTGATCATTAAAAATTTATTATAAGGTTGCTGTTTTCTGTATAGGTAAAATGGAGAACGGCTTAGAAACGATATCTGCCACAAGGGCTATAGTTAAATTTGGAACTCGCAGACACTCACAGACACTCACAGACACTCACTCACAGACACTCACACTCAATTATACGCATTGTCGTTTTAAAAGACGTGTTGAACTCTTTTCAAAGAATTAATAGATGGTGACGTATTTCCAGCGATGGAGCCCGAGGTTCATATTACAACGCTGTAGACCCTCTTGTGCTTCTTTAAGAAGATCTTCTTTACAACGTTTTAGACCCTCTTGTGCTTCTTTAAGAAGATCTTCTTTACAACGCTGTAGACCCTCTTGTGCTTCTTTAAGAAGATCTTCTTTACAACGTTGTAGACAGTCTTGTGCTTCTTTAAGAAGATCTTCTTTACAACGTCGTAGACAGTCTTGTGCTCCTTTAAGAAGATCTTCTTTAAAATCAATGTTGAAATCTTTCAAGAAAAATTAACTTGCCACAAAATATATCTTCTCGCAGCGGTCATCTGTCTTTGCTTCATTAAAAAAATAATTAAAATTAAATTTGCTATCTTCATATCTCTCTCTCTCTATCTCTCCCTCTCTCTCTCTCTCTCTCTCTCTCTCTCTCTCTCTCTCTCTCTCTCTCTCTCTGTGCGTATGAGCAACTACTACATCATCTATCGCACCAACTACTACATCACCTGCCACATCAACTACTCCATCATCTAACACGTCTTTCACTTATATTTTACGAAAGACTCTCATGTTCCGCCACTATATTATATAACGACAAATGTCAAATCATATAATAATGTATTTGCCGTATGGCCTTGTGATAGACAGTTATGGTTGGAGAATCCGTACAAACCAGGAGATATATCAATTGTACAAAGATCCACTCTTAGTCGCGATACTTTTTTTTAAGGGCAGAATGCGCTGGACATGACATATTGTAAGGATGCCGGATTTGTAGAGCAGAGTGGTCTACAGGCAAAAGAAGCCTAGGGGCAGACGGCTCACCGGTCGTCCAAGACTGTGATGGATCGACGATGTAGAGAAGGACTTACACCAGTTGGTGAATCGCGCATGGATACGGAAAATCATGGGTAGCGCCACTGATGATGATGTCTGAATGGAAGGATGTGGTGGAGCAGGCCAGGACACTACGGGGGCTGTAGCACCACTGATATTGATGTCTGAGTGGAAGGATGTGGTGGAGCAGGCCAGGACACTACGGGGGCTGTAGCACCACTGATATTGGTGTCTGAATGGAAGGATGTGGTGGAGCAGGCCAGGGCCCTTCGCGGGATGTAGCGCCACTGATGATGTATAAAAGCACTAGGAGTTATTCTTCGAAATGACTTAAAAAGTATCTTTAAAAAATTGTGCACTCCACTTCATGTCACTATAGCTTAACTGTAACGGTCATCACGGTTTGACCCTTTAAATATCAACTCTACCCCACCATTTTAAACGTTTCCTCCTACGCTTCACTAGTTTAACCCCCCACCCCCCAACCGCTCCCTTAGCACTGGTTCTACATTAGAGCAAACATCTTATCACTTTAATAAATGTACTTCTGCTTAAACCAGGGCTCGACTAAAAAAAAAATACAACAAAACAATTAACGGGTCTGCCTTTAAAATGTCTTCGCTGATTCACTTAATGCAATCAGTTTAATAATATTAGTATTTTTTTTTTGTGTTGTTATTGTTATAAAGTCACTGTGAATAAATAGCTTAACAATGTTACGGCTGTGTTTATAATGGTCTTAAGATTCCAGAGAGCAACACGTTACTCTACTCTGCATTTAGTGTGTAGCGTTAAGGGTGGAGGAAAGAAAAGTTATCATGGAAATGATTTTTTTTATGATCGGATTTTTCATTATATGTAACCACTAAACAAACACACACAAAAACTAGCAACTAAAAAAATTATGATCGCGATGAAAGGGAAAGTGTTATTAAACTGATATACTAAAATTCAACATAGATAGTTTCACTTGCGGATGTACGTACCAGTGGTAATTATATGGTAAGGTATGCTGCTGTCGTCATTTTGGCTGTAACCAATGTAAGTGAATGAGGTCGATCGAAACAATATACCTGATAACAGCTGCACGTCTACCTCCCTTAGGGAACAGGGCAATATACCCGACAACAGCTGCACGCCTACCCCCCTTAGGGAACAGGGCAATATACCCGACAACTGCACGTCTACCTCCCTTAGGGAACAGGGCAATATACCCAACAAAAACAGCACGTCTACCTCTCTTAGGGAACAGGACAATACACCTGACAACAACTCCACGTCTCCTCCCTTAGCGAACAGGGCAATATACCCGACAACAACTGCACGTCTACCTCCCTTAGGGAACAGGGCAATATACCCGACAACAGCTGCACGTCTACCTCCCTTAGGGAACAGGGCGTCTTACTTCTGCTGAAGATTTTAGTCATGCATTGGTACCAACGCATTGGATGTTGAGACTTTGGTGTACACATTTCAAATAAACAGTTATCTTAAAGAATTTGTGGGTTTTTTTTTATATTTTTAAAAAATCTAACAATATGTCACCTTTTATGGACTTGAGATTTTGAAATGCCAAGCTGATCAATGGGCTGTTAAGATACTATTAATAATCCCCCAGATGGACCAGAAAGGGACTTTCGTCAATAATTCATCAAAATGACCGGTCAACGGACAATCTTTAAACAGTCAGCCCATCAGGTTGTAATGACCGTTTTTAAAAATGAAAATCCTTCTTTTCTCTCGTGTCTTTACGTTTCTCTTTTCTGACCAAATCGTTGAATTCTCTGCGTTGTCCAGACGTCTGTGACAGATAGCAGTAGAGGAAATAGTGTAACTCGGAACTTCCGGTGGTTCAATACCTTCTCAATTCTCCAGTACTCCTGTAACCTCGCCGTCTGGTGATGGAACTTTCTGGAATAGTTCTTTTTAAAAAATGCATCATATCGGCAAAACTGGGAGAGGCTGCGGGGGGGGGGGGGGGGGGGAAGGGGTGTGGGTAAACATAATTATATCCGTCACCCCAAAGACACCCCTGGTTTCGGAAGGCAATATCTGTCGCCCTCATCACATCTCGCCCACCCCCGATGTTGACACTGTCGAGTTTGCGCCCGTGGCAAGAACGAGGCCGCTTTGTACGAGTCCCATAAGAGTGGACGGCGACGCCTGGGGGGCAGTAATACGTCCACGACACGCTGGGTGGGTGTGGAGGGGATGGGTGGATGAAGACCCACAACATGGAGGGCAAACACCAAATGAAATCTAGAGAGATACTTCCTTTCCGCTGGCGAGATCTCCAACTGATATAAGAACCAGAGCCGGTTCATGGTACATCACACACGGTCTATATACCTATGGTGTAATGGGCTTCTAGGCCGGGGCCCTTTCTTCTGGTCGGCTGCACCACCAAACCGATGAAAAAGGGGGCTTCTGAGAAAAAAAATTAGAAAAGGAATGTATCCCCCATATAATTTTATAGAGGAACGCCGGAGTTTTGTGTCCAGGAGTTCATTTGTTTATTTGTGTTAATAAGAACACACCAGTATCGAATCCAGTTATGCGTTATACAATTCTTTTGATAGAACCAATATCCGAATCAACGATTCGCTCAGCACTTTATGCAATGGTTCATCCTTTAACATTGCAAAGTTATATCATGTTATTGCTGGACTGAATCGATTACATTAATCGGGGAGAGCTAACATTTGGTATACATTTCAAACTAAATGAGTATTTTAATATATCAAAATGTTGTACCTATTTTATTTAAATGTTTATTGAAAATCAGCTGACCGCATAACTTCCGCTTTAAACAAAAGTGCTTTAATCAAACGTGCTTTAATCAAAAGGGCTTTAAAAAATGCAATAAACAAAAGTGCTTTAAACAAAAGTGTTTTACATAAAAGTGCAGACTTGAAAATTATTTCACTTTTCTATATATATTTTAGGGCCCACGATCAATTTATTGATCATTTTGGCCCCTGGTTTAAATTCAGAGTTTGCCTTCTCTTAGATGAGTTGCCGTCCAAGGCTAACGAGTCCCATCCACCCGGGATGCGGACTTTGGTGGGGATTTAACTCCAGGCCGCTAGCCCACCCAGAACCTTTATGAACAGTTTGTAATTTAAAAAATATTTTTTTAACAATAGTTGATTATTGCAGGGATTTAGCGAAGGAGATCTGGCAATATTTAAGGAATCCAATTAAGGTTAATGTTAAAGTTTTATTTTTTTAAAACGTATATCCCGCCAAACTATGGTGGCGGAAATGCGTGAACTTCCGTCTACTTAAAAGTTACCTGACAAAACATGCATTTCAGTAACGCACTTCATAAGAATCCTAGTTAAGTGTTACCAAAGTATTGCAACCACATACTTTTTTTCACTCTCCTGAACTATATCAATATGTTACGCACCAAACGCGCTTGCGGTAATTTTTTTTTTTTTTTTAAAATCTTGTTTAGCACTGTTATCGGGAATTTTATTTCGCGCACTATTGAACTCGTCATTACTCCATACATTCATACCTAGAGAATTATGTTTATTGATTATTAGTTTAGATAAAAGTTTTTCAAGAATGTGAACAGCTCTTAGAGATAAATTATGCACATAATCATTACAAGTATATATATGTAACCCTAACTATGTACTGACATACAAATGAAGTGGTCAATGCAAAGTATCAATGTCCTTTTAAAAACTAATACCCGCCCTGATCAGCTCCTTTTGAGCATAGACGACAATTTGTGTGCCTGTGTGTGTGTGAGAGGGGGTGGTTCACGGTAGGGGGTTGATGGAGCCGCATCTTTGAGATAGAATTTAATGAATGACCAATAAGTCACCACTCACTTCATTATCATCTCGCTCTTATTTTACTGTGTCATTCTAAACCTATGCTGGCCTCATACTTTTTAAAGGGTTTGTTTATATCTATATAATAATAGATATCAGTCGTCTTTTTTTAAAAGTATATTTAGTTGTTTTTTCTTAAAGTTACGACATTGACAGCTTTGATTTTTCTTAACCAATATTTTATTATTGATATAATTTTATAATACTGTCAGGAAGGGACCGGTTTTGGGGGACCGGGTATCGGACGTGGTGTCCTCGCGGGGTTTAAAAGTGTTTGCGAGATTTCAATCCAAGGAATCCGCCATTTTGTAGGGGAGCGTGAGCCAGCTTGGAAAAAAGGGGTTGCATCGACCCTTTATCGATAAAAGGAGATGTGATGGTACTCGAGCCTGTCTCCGGGAGGATGAAAGGACGAGAAAATGAAAGGAGCCGTCTGTCTCGTGTTTCCCAATGCTTCGGTGCAACAGCGAGGGCCATTGAGTGGCCGAGTCCTGTTAGTCAAGATCTCTGGGCCACTTTCACACGTATCAGACCTTCACTCTGGTTTCAAATATTAGATCGTCTTTGGGGGGAGAAAATCTTCGGATATAATCAAGTCTGCCATGTATTGCCCCTCCCCCCCCCCTTTTTTTTTTACTGTCCGACAACGTCATTTCTCCACTGGTCATCCATACGTCCAGTGAAAATTCTTACTCCGGTGGTCATCCTTACGTCCAGTGGTCACCCATGTTGTCAAGTAACGTTAAAAGATACACATTTAATTAATATTGATCTGAAGAATTTTATAACCCCAATTAAATAAAGTATATAACATACTGATAACTTTAAACAAGATGGCGGTAACAAGATGGCGGTAACAAGATGTGCAGTACTTGAAATCGTGGAGAAGATCAATCAGCGACAATGGTATCTAATACACTGTGAACATAGGAATAGACCAGGCCAACAGTTTGTCATACGATGGAGATTCGTGGATTAGACAACGTCCGAAGCCATGTGAGACGTGTATCTTTATATATAACTTTTTTTACCGCTATTGTTACGTACTGTTATCAGTATGGAGAAATTAATCTCTTATTTAAGTAAGTATATTATGGCTCGTTCTAAAACAGTACACAACAAAAGACGATACCATATGTTAAAAACAATAATACAGAATACGATACCCAAGCCAGTGCCAATTACAATTAATACATTTTATTAAGTTAATAATAAATTACAAAATCAAAAGAAATAAAATTAAAGCTAATGACCTACAGAATAACGATTGGCTTGTACCGGTACAATGTTGAAGAAGATACAATGTTGCAAAAAGGTACAAAGATGAAAAGAAATCTGCACACGCAGCAAAAGTTAGTAAACGAATCTCTGTCTCATATAGCAAAAATATATCGTGATAAATGATAGCCCAAAAATATCTCGTGATAAATGATAGCACACGCTCTAAGAAATATCTCGTGTGTCTCCTTTTATAGTTTGTTTAGCTGCTAGAAAGGCCTTACACAATGTTTTCCTTTCCAGATTTTTCTACAGAATTCTAAGGATACAGACTATTAATTTTATTTAGTTCTAAACAAGGTCAAGAGATACTATTTTTAGCTAGCCACACCTTTAATGCGGTTCCGAGCTTGGTGTCATTTACATAACAGCTATCAACCAATGGAACATAATTTACACGTCAGATTGAACCACAGAAGACATGGAGTCGAATCAAATTGAACTTAAAAATAGAAGATTTTTATTTTAATTTGTTAAATGTTGTCAATTTAAAAATGATTTGATGTGAAGTACTTAAAGACTTCAATTGACAAAGTGAACTAGTGGTGTCTTCGGAAAATAAGGAAAGTTCATAGAATTATGGCAGGTACGTTTATCTTTCAGCTGCATCTGTTTGTGTGATGGTTTTAGTAAGAGTTGTGATTACAAGCAAACTTGCACTGGAACAATCGAATTCATCAATATACATTAAATAGATATGACCCATCCAAACAATGGCGGCGGCAATGCCTGAAATTCCCATCCAAACAATGGCGGCAGCAATGCGTGAAATTCCCATCCAAACAATGGCGGCGGCAATGCCTGAAATTCCCATCCAAACAATGGCGGCGGCAATGCGTGAAATTCCCATCCAAACAATGGCGTAGGCAATACTTGAACTTCCCACACAAACAATTGCGGTGGCAATGCCTGAAATTCCCATCCAAACAATGGCGGCGGCAATGCGTGAAATTCCCTTCCAAACAATGGCGTAGGCAATGCGTGAACTTCCCATCTACTAAAGTTACTTGATAAAACAAGAATTTAAATAACGCGCTCTATAAGAATCTCCATCAGTTCTAACTTCTGGGAATATTTTTTTCCGCGCCTATTGAACACAGCTCTACAGCCATACACACATACCTAGAGAATTATTATTTTTGGTAAATACATTTGAAAAATATTTTAGACGTAGTTGTTGACAGCTAATTGAATGAAGACGCATGACAACAGCGAATTTGCCTTGATGCAAAAATGTCTTGTTTCTCGTGTTGCAGCTTTACAAAGCTGAGCGAAAAGCTAAACACATTGTGTGTTTAAGCAGACCTGTTTACCCCTTGGTTAGTGTCAGGGTAGTTTTCAACTCTCAAAAACATAGTTCCAAGCTCCGAAGACTAGTTTGGTCAATGGGGGTTGGGGGGGGGGCGCTGTTTTGCAATCAAAGTGGTGTAAGGAAATCCACTCAACTGCTTATGTAAGTCACTCAAATAGATATACAGGATATGGTGTTCCGAGTTGTTTCTTAAGGGTGAGAAAAGCTCTTGGGCGAGCACAATGGCAGTCAAGTATTAACAGCGGAATTCTCTAAAAAGATAAATAATCTGGTTGGTTCATTTGAGATCGATACCGCAAAGGCCAATCACTGTAAATCCCTATTCGATGGCTTACCGCTGGTGTTAGCACACAAAATGCGTTGACTTTGTTGTTACTGCAAACACCCCAAGTATTAGATCTACTTGTTTAAAATACAAACCAAACAAACGAAACAAAAATCTCGAAATCGTTGTGTATTTTTTAAGGCTCGTCGTAGTGGCGTAGTCTTAGGCTTAGTAAACGTTGTTACTGCGGCGAAGGCGTAGTGGCGTAGTCTTAGGCTTAATAAACGTTGTTACTGCGGCGAAGGCGTAGTGGCGTAGTCTTAGGCTTAATAAACGTTGTTACTGCGGCGAAGGCGTAGTCTTAGGCTTAATAAACGTTGTTACTGCGGCGAAGGCGTAGGGGCGTAGTCTTAGGCTTAATAAACGTTGTTACTGCGGCGAAGGCGTAGGGGCGTAGTCTTAGGCTTAATAAACGTTGTTACTGCGGCGAAGGCGTAGGGGCGTAGTCTTAGGCTTAGTAAACGTTGTTACTGCGGCGAAGGCGTAGTGGCGTAGTCTTAGGCTTAGTAAACGTTGTTACTGCGGCGAAGGCGTAGTGGCGTAGTCTTAGGCTTAATAAACGTTGTTACTGCGGCGAAGGCGTAGTGGCGTAGTCTTAGGCTTAGTAAACGTTGTTACTGCGGCGAAGGCGTAGTGGCGTAGTCTTAGGCTTAATAAACGTTGTTACTGCGGCGAAGGCGTAGTGGCGTAGTCTTAGGCTTAGTAAACGTTGTTACTGCGGCGAAGGCGTAGTGGCGTAGTCTTAGGCTTAATAAACGTTGTTACTGCGGCGAAGGCGTAGTGGCGTAGTCTTAGGCTTAATAAACGTTGTTACTGCGGCGAAGGCGTAGTGGCGTAGTCTTAGGCTTAGTAAACGTTGTTACTGCGGCGAAGGCGTAGTGGCGTAGTCTTAGGCTTAGTAAACGTTGTTACTGCGGCGAAAGCGTAGGGGTAAACAGGTCTGGCTTAAAGTCACCCATCTTAGGTATTGTATTTTACTAGTAGCTAATACCAAGTCTCAGATCGTGCTGTTTTGTCGCAGGAATAATTGAAGCCCACATTCTGGTAGATTTTAGTGACATAAAAAAATTATTTTTTTGCTTCTTATTCCTTCAGGTATTTCCACACAAGCCGTGTTTAGTATTTTCTTTCATTAAAAAAGTAGGTTTGGTGGGTGGGGGGGGGGGGGGGTGGATGATGCGCCATACTTTTAGGTGAGTGACCTTGACGAATATTTGAAGTAATCTAACATTGATATGTTTTGAATTAAATCCTGCCAAATGACGTCAGACTACA
The DNA here is from genome assembly GCA_964017045.1 of Omphiscola glabra. Classification (NCBI taxonomy): domain Eukaryota; kingdom Metazoa; phylum Mollusca; class Gastropoda; family Lymnaeidae; genus Omphiscola; species Omphiscola glabra. The sequence continues at coordinate 18,954,105 of OZ024797.1, forward strand.
GCTGTTAAGGACGGTGTCACAGGGACGAGATTAAACAAACTTTCAGATGTATTTTGACTTGTAAAAATGTCCCATCTTGAAATTAGAGTGCTGGGCAGTTGTCGGGATGGGTAGATTCACCAAGTACACGTCTGCTTCAAACGGGAAATGATCAGGAAAAGAAAGACAACTTCCAATGTGTGTGATGGCTTTCAGCTGTTCGAACCTGCACAACACCCTTCAACACGTCGTGGTCATTATCAGTGTGGTGTAGGTGTACTCTAATGGCCTGTCCTGGTCTTCACCAGTTAACCTCTTCCCTACTCACCCTTCCCACCCACTCCCTTCCTTAAAAAAAAAAAAAGCACATACCACTCCACAAGTTGTGCGACCGTTTCCGGTATCGCTTTACTGATTATTCGTTGAAGTTTCAAAACATGACGTGCGATACTTCACGATTTGACACATCAGACTTTTCTTTATAAGCAAACTCTGCTAAACGAGGCACAGTGAGAGGGGGGAGGGGGATTGCATGATGTCATAAACATGGCGGATCTCCATAGACAGTTTGCGTGATCGTTTCCGGTCTTTCCATCTTTCATATCTTTTGCCAACCCTGACACTAGACTGCACACGATTTGGACATATAAGGCTTTCCGTATCAACAAACTTGATCCTGTCTATAAATGTCCTGTCTATAAATGTCCTGTCCATTCATCTTTGTAAAGCATTATTACAAAATAACTTAGTGTAAAAGAACAATTACTTTTCGGTTATATAATGCCTTCCTAAAGGTGAACAGTTTATGCCATATAAGGTTATTTTGTACAGTTAAGTTAAGCAAATCATGGGAGGGGGGCGGGACTTAAATGTATACCCTAATGTTAGCATTGAATGTATACCCTAATGTTAGCATTGAATGTATACCCTAATGTTAGCATTGAATGTATACCCTAATGTTAGCATTAAATGTATACCCTAATGTTAGCATTGAAATTATCAGTTACATAAAAATATCAAAGAATTTCAAAATGACCCACTAACCCAGTTTCTACCAGGAAAGTTTAGCAACCTCCAAATTTCTTTACCTGTACTCCACAATGTTTACATGATATATCATCGCCGTGTCCACCAGAAGCCCTTTCAAGGTCACTCATCACTTCCGCCCACTCATATGCCTGGCGGAATATGTAACATACGTAACAGATCAGCCCTCGCACGATTGCTCAAGGTCAAGGCTAACCACCGTTACGCCGCGCCTTTCATACAATATTACCCAAATTTCCAGTCTGACCCGAGTTGACTAATCCTAAAGTCATTCCTCATAAAAGTTCAATGAACATATCGCCAGTGGCGTATCAAGTGCTAGTGTCGCCTGGGGAAGACGCGATTTTTGCTGGTCCACCCCCACCCCCCCCCCCCCAGCTCAAAATAAATTCAGCAGCAGAAGTTTTCCGAATAACCCCCCCCCCCCCCAAACCCGCTCTGGGCAGAAATCCCCCTTCGCCGCATCCTTGCTACTCCAGTGCTTATCGAAAATATATTAATCTTACAAAATTTGATTTTGTAGAAGCACATTGTCGCACCTGAGTTGACAAAGTTGATTGATCAGAAAAACATTGTCTCACCTGAGTTGACAAAGTTGGTTGATCGGAAGCACATTGTCGCACCTGAGTTGACAAAGTTGATTGATCGGAAGCACATTGTCTCACCTGAGTTGACAAAGTTGATTGATCGGAAGCACATTGTCTCACCTGAGTTGACAAAGTTGATTGATCGGAAGCACATTGTCTCACCTGAGTTGACAACGTCTAAAAAAAGGCTTACTTTTCAAAAGGGATTCAGACAGTCGCCCGATGCCCTGTCTCTTACTCCAAGATCTGCTTTCTTCTCCAGTGCATACGCTTAATTAAAAGCAGGATTCTCAACCTTCCTAATGCCACGACCCTTTAATACAGGTCCTCATGTTGTGGCGACACCCAACCACAAAATTATTTTCCTTGATACTTCATAACTGTAACGGTATGTGTTTTCCGATGGTCCTAGGCGACCCCTGCGAAAGGTTCGTTCGACACCCATAAGGGTCGCGACCCACAGGTTGAGAACCGCTCTTTCAACGGGTGACATAATACCACGACTGACATTATACTAGCCTGTCTAGTAGAGACCAGTACTCTCAAGTCCCACCAGAGTTCCGTAACTGTTGTACGGTTACAAACAACATGTCATTCCACTCACTTGATCGTGTCACTCCGGTGCTTTGAGTTGAAAAAGACTCCAAGACTTGGACCACCCACCTGCCCAGACACGGACGTTATTTTCAGGCCACTCGAGAGAATGAACAAACGAAATTTTGTCTTAGGACACGAGGAGGAGGTGAGAGTCGAGCTACTAACATATCATTTCCTCACGAGTGCAAACAATTTCATGAGCTGTTTCCTGGCACTGAAAGCGTCAACTGTCTTACATCGCTGTGCACAGAATGGTGTTTGTTGTAAAACTGGCGGATCAAGGCGTAGACTTGAAATGTAAAATCGCAAAATGTTGTTAATTTGGTCCTCGTTTTAATCAACTCCCCTCAGCCCGGCCCCTCTTTAAAATTATTTTGAAAAAAAAAGCGATATGCAATCCAGTGGCGTAGTGAGGGGGGCAAGGGGGGCATCATGCCCCGGGCGCTACTCACAAAGGGGCGCCAAATGGTATATTTTACTATAATATTGTATGGTTTTCGAATAAGGGGGCGCTAAAAAGGTATTGGGGGGCGCTAAAAAGGTATTGTGCCCCGGGCGCGAGTTAAGCTCGCTACGCCACTGATGCAATCTGACACAATTCTAGACGTTTATTTTGTTGAAATGATTCTGCGTGACATAAGTCTACTCGCTGACCTGGTTGTTAGCAATGGCGTGCTATTTCTAATAGGATGAAACTGGGCACATTAAAACGTTATAAGCAGGGGCGTCACCAGGCTTCGTGTCACCTATTGCGGGTCAACTCATGGTGGGACGCCCCTCTCTAGACTTCCCCAAAGGACATAAAACGGAAACACCTGTATCAGATCATACAGAATAGCATGCACTCCTTGGTACTAGGAGTCAATTATTCCCTTTATTCCACTAGTTGCATCTCTGTAGAATGCATGCTGTCTTTGTTCCACTATTTGCATATCTGTAGATTACATGCTGTAGATTGCATGCTGTCTCAAGTGAAGCAGATTTATCAATTCTAAAATAGGGAGCAGCTTCTTTGGATAAAAAACACCTGGCCGTAATTTGGTATCTTGTCATCTCGAAGGTCAGATCTTGGTGGCCTCTTTGTGACAGTAAATCGTCCCCCTAGAATAACAATGTTCTAAGTGACCTTTTGGTCGAACCAAGATAATCGAGTTTGAAAATTTGATGTTTGGTTTGGCTAAACTAGAAACGTTTTTATCGAAGTTGTTGAAGTTTTATGTTCATATTATCAATACAAGGTTTGATCATTAAAATAAAGGTTCTATGTGTTGATTTGAATTTTATATAAATTTTTGAAATTTTCGATAGAACCTTGTAATTCTGAAAATGCTATTTCACTTAATTATAACAAGGTTCTATTTATTTAACACTATGATTTAAGTAGGTTCTTTAGAGAATAAATAAATATTCATTACTTAGATCACACAATAACAACAGGACAAAATCATTTAACAATTATATTTAAAATAAAAACAGAAAATATGTTCTTGTATGATTTTTCTTTGTTTTAATTTATTATTACAGACATGAATGCTTTCATGAGACAATAACATGTTTTTAACAAAGATTTCTTCTTGAAATTTCTGCATTATTTTCATTCAAAAGCAGCTTCCATACTACAAGTTACATAATTATGTTGCTAAAGTATTGCCTGTCTACCTCAGGCATAAATTTAAGCATGTCTCTAAAGTCTGATTTCTTGTCTTCGGGAAGTTTATGAGGTGAGATTGTTATCTTTGGTTCAGGCAAAAATACATAAGTTGGTTTAAATTGGACACCACTTCTAGTGCTTTTAGATTTTCTTATACTGATGTTTTCGAATATGTCCTTATGATTAAATTTACAACCAAACAATAACTCACTTGTAAATCTCACTACACATATTTTGGAATATTTAAGACTCTGGTATTGAAACTGATCAGCACATGTTTTAAAATCTGTGAAGTCATTTGTGTGACTGTATAAGGTTTTCTCCTGTTTACGGTTTTAAGTACTTTAATTAGACTTAGGGGTGAAAACACTTCATGTGTTTCTAGGGTTTTCTCTATTTGTGAATGCATATTATCAACTACTGGAACACAAGAGTGACCAGGAACACTACATTTTATGGTGACTGACTCAATGTGTGTATGTGTACTCAAAATATGATAGACTGTATATGATATTATACTATTTTTATTTTGTGGCGTTTCCAAACGTGTGTAAGTTTGTGTTCACATGTTTTTCCTTTCAATGGCTGAAATTTTAAGTCCACACTTAAATTTCAAGTTTTTTGGCAGTCCTTCAGATTTTGCATTTTCTAGGCAGGTACAATATTATTTCTCATATTTACGTATTCCTTCCCAGCTTCAGTCAACTTTTTCCTTTTATTACATTTCCAATTTTCAGGATTGCATAGTCTCTTCCTTCTCAGCTTCTTACATGTGACCATTTCACTGTTGGAGGCTTCTAAAGGCTTTGAGCTATCAGAGGTTTATTGGTCTCTCTTCAATTTAATACTGGTACCAAAGGAGTTTGACAGGAATTTTGGATCTGCTGTCCAGTCTGAGGTTCACTAACATTGGATGGATGTAGTGCAGGCAACATAAGATGTAAGTGAGGCTGAGTCTCGGGTGATGGAGGAATGCTGTAAAATGAAATATATGGGTGAACAATTTTAAGAAACTTTCCAAGTCAACTAAAAGTAAAAGTAAAATAAACTTATAACTTAAGGCATTGTTGTACCTACAAAGATACATTTTTATAAGTTGTATATTAAATCTATTTTAGCAGTATAAACACTATTTATTTTTAGCATCATTAGGCTTAGCCGCTACTGGCCACTAGATAGGTATACACACCTGAACTTGTTTCGCCTGTGACAGTGACTCAGACTCAGTCGTACTTATTTTATATTTAGGAACTATGTTGATACATCTTATAAAGAAAAAAAACAAATAATAATACTTACATATCATCATCACTCCCTATGTCAGACGAACTGTCGCACGGCAATGGATAATAGTAGTCACTGCTATCAGTATCATATTCGCTTGTCGAAGAGCTTGAAAAACTTGTTTCTAGCCAGGCGTCCGCCATTTTGTTTGTAAACAAAGTTGAACCGTGACCTTTGAGCTACATAACAAGCCTTATGATTGGCTGAAGATACCGAACTCAATTAAAAAGCCTAATTTTCATTGGTTCACCCTAAATAGTACATTGTTAAAACGAAAAGATAATTTAGAACTTTGTTATTCTCCGTTGAAAGGCCAACCTCGAGTTAGAACCTTGTTATTTTGTATCTCCTGCAAAAACGGCTCAATATAAAGCTTCCATCTTTTGTAACATGATAGAGGGGTTGATTAACTTTTGGACAGGGGCAATAACTCATTTTTTTCAAAAAGTCGACTTAGAACATTGTTATTCTAAGGGGACGAAATGTATGACTGAGAAGAAGGCATTGGTGATGATTCACCTTTAAATCGTTCTCCTGTTCTACCCACACACACACACATACATACAGACACACACAAACACAGACACACATATACATACACACACACATACATACATACATAAATACACACACACGCACGCACGCACGCTCACATACAAGAGACAATACAATTTAAAAAAACACCTGGTACTTTCGTGTAACCAAGTTAATACAAGTGTCAACTGTTGATATAGACAAGTGTCAACTGTTGATATATAACAAGTGTCAACTGTTGATATAGACAAGTATCAACTGTTGATATAGCATCGACACCATTCAACATGTAAAAAAATACCCTGCAATTAAAAACAAAAATAATTAAACAACCATTAAAAACAAAGTTTTTCGTAAAAATTCCTTTACAAAATGTAATATCTCGCCATGGGGAGGTGGGGGGTTGAAATTTGACAAAACATGCATACACGTAACGCACTATAAAAGAATCACAATTAGTGCCCCCCCCCCCCCTTTTTCTCCAAAGCTCGCAACTGCACATTTTGTTCACGCCCCTGAACTATATTAATAATCTAACTTCCACATGCTTTTAAACAGCAGATTTATTTCATCAACAATTTTAGAAAAACAGAAGAAAATATTACGCACCAAACGCGCTTGTGATATTTAAAATCCAAAAAAACAATTTCATCGTGTCTTCTACTTAAAAAAAACCGGAAAACTGATTTTCGGAGGTCGGAGGTGGGGGTGGGGAAGGGGAGGGTTGCAGCTGAAAATTTGAAAGAATGTGTTGTCATTGGCGTCTAGTGTACGTGCCACGCCTTAACATGATATGTTGACGGGAAGCGGGGTCAGTTAGCCGTCCAAATGTTTTGCCAGTCGGCCACCCGCGAACAAAAGCGGAGTTAATGTGATTAACAGTTGTAATGTTCGACTCCGGTGCTAACAACATCAGTTCTGACTCCGCTGCCAACAACATCAGTTCTGACTCCGGTGCTAACAACATCAGTTCTGACTCCGGTGCTAACAACATCAGTTCTGACTCCAGTGCTAACAACATCAGTTCTGACTCCAGTGCCAACAACATCAGTTCTGACTCCGGTGCTAACAACATCAGTTCTGACTCCGGTGCTAACAACATCAGTTCTGACTCCAGTGCTAACAACATCAGTTCTGACTCCGGTGCTAACAACATCAGTTCTGACTCCGGTGCTAACAACATCAGTTCTGACTCCGGTGCTAACAACATCAGTTCTGACTACAGTGCTAACAACATCAGTTCTGACTCCGGTGCTAACAACATCAGTTCTGACTCCAGTGCCAACAACATCAGTTCTGACTCAGGTGCTAACAACATCAGTTCTGACTCCGGTGCTAACAACATCAGTTCTGACTCCAGTGCCAACAACATCATTTCTGACTCCAGTGCCAACAACATCAGTTCTGACTCCAGTGCTAACAACATCAGTTCTGACTCCGGTGCTAACAACATCAGTTCTGACTCCGGTGCTAACAACATCAGTTCTGACTCCGGTGCTAACAACATCAGTTCTGACTCCGGTGCTAACAACATCAGTTCTGACTCCAGTGCTAACAACATCAGTTCTGACTCCGGTGCTAACAACATCAGTTCTGACTCCAGTGCTAACAACATCAGTTCTGACTCCGGTGCCAACAACATCAGTTCTGACTCCGGTGCTAACAACATCAGTTCTGAATCCGGTGCTAACAACATCAGTTCTGACTCCGGTGCTAACAACATCAGTTCTGACTCCGGTGCTAACAACATCAGTTCTGACTCCAGTGCTAACAACATCAGTTCTGACTCCAGTGCTAACAACATCAGTTCTGACTCCGGTGCTAACAACATCAGTTCTGACTACAGTGCTAACAACATCAGTTCTGACTCCAAGCAATACTCAGACCGATGCAAATAAGCAAGCGCCAATTTGGTGGCAATCTCATCTGGTGACGCCCCGATTTGTTGGCACCCTGATATGGTGACGCCCCGCTTTGTTGACACTCTGATATGGTGACGCCCCGCTTTGTTGGCACCCTGATATGATGACGCCCCGATTTGTTGGCACCCTGATATGGTGACGCCTCGCATTGTTGGCACCCTGATCTGGTGACGCCCCGATTTGTTGGCACCCTGATCGGGTGACGCCTCGCTTTGTTGACACCCTGATATGGTGACGCCCCGATTTGTTGGCACCCTGATCGGGTGACGCCTCGCTTTGTTGGCACCCTGATCTGGTGACGCCTTGTTTTTTTTTAAAATAATGTGATTGAGTCATCCTTCTTTGATTGTCCCACCCCCCTGTGATGGTGTCACCCCCCTGTGATGGTGTCACCCCCCTGTGATTGTGCCACCCTCTGTGATGGTGTCACCCCCCTGTGATGGTGTCACCCCCTGTGATGGTGTCACCCCCCTGTGATGGTGTCACCCCCTGTGATGGTGTCACTCCCCTGTGATGGTGTCATCCCCCTGTGATGGTGTCATCCACCTGTGATGGTGTCACCCCCTGTGATGGTGCCATTCCCCTGTGATGGTGTCACCCCCCTGTGATGGTGTCATCCCCCTGTGATGGTGTCACCCCCTGTGATGGTGTCACCCCCTGTGATGGTGTCATCCCCCTGTGATGGTGTCACCCCTGTGATGGTGTCACCCCGGAAGGCTCGTAACCCCCGCCCCCCCCCCCCGTGACATTCTATGTTATATGCTCTTTAATATTAAATCTTAAAAGGCCTACAAGCACAACACGTTAGTCGAGCTGGAAGTTATTAGGTCACATGGAGGATAATGCTCCCAGTTAATAACTTTGAAGTTTACGTCACATTTGATTTGACCTACTTGAGTCTTGAGCTTACTGAAAGATTTGATGTGACCAGATTAATCTTGATCTTGTTGAAAGATTAATTATGACCTACTGAATCTTCAAATTGATGAAAGATTTGAAGTGACCAGATTAATCTTGATCTTGTTGAAAGATTAGTTATGACCTACTGAATCTTCAAATTGATGAACGATTTGATGTGACCTAATTAATCTTGACCTAGTTGAACAATTTGATGCGACCTAATTAATCTTGAATTTGTTGAACGATTTGATGTGACTTAATTAATCTTGACCTTGTTGAACAATTTGATGTGACCCAATTAATCATGAGCTCTTTGTAAGACTACCACAAAATAGAAAGACCGCACAATGGACACTTGGAAAGCAAATGTCTTGATTGCAAAATCCTTGACCCAGACTCTTCTTAGAAAAAAACAAGTGTTACCCTAATTGTATTCCGTCTGAAAGGTTCTCAAATGTCGTGGCTCCTCTACGGCCTGAGTGTTTAAATCACATCCCAAGTTATTTTGGGGATATTTCTTTATGTCAGCCTGTTTTTTTTATCTCTCTCCTTTCCCTTTCTCCTTCCGCTCTCTCTCTCTCTATATATATATATATAAATCCCTTCCTCTCTCCCACCCTCCCTCTCTCTAACACTCTCTAACTTTACCAAAATAAACCTAACCAAATAAAGTAATAGTTACAGCTGACTAATTACAGCTGGTATTACTTTAAGGGTCGGTTCATACGATCAAATTTTCCTTCAAGCATTTGATGCAATTCGTGTATGAAGTCTTGTCACAACTTTCAAATTACTATTTGATCAAATCCCCCCCCCCCCCAAAAAAAAAATAAACCACGCATTCATACAACAATTTGACGCGAAATTTGACCACAAGCTCTTTACCCCCCCCCCCCCCCCTTTTTTTTAGTGTCACGCCACACCTAAAAAATACATACAATTTTCATAACTAAACTGAGATGTTATTTTATTCTTCAACGTTTTCCCATGATGATAATTGATTAAGATGTAGTATTATTAGAAATCTGTGACGCGAAACAACGAAATCAACCCCGCGCCGAATGTAAAATGGCCACCACTGTTTTTGCGCAAAAGGTGTTTCGTGACTGAGATTCCCGTTACTTATAATACCTGAGGCAATTTCGACAATTTTAGATTTAGAAAAAAAAATTAATTAAAATTAAAAAATTGTGACGTCACAAAATTTTTGAAAACCCCCCCCCCCCCCCCCCCCCCCCCGTGTCATAAATTCACGACCCCCCCACGAGCATAACGTAATGTGTGAACGACCCTTAAGACTATTTTCTTCACCAGAAAGTCTGTTTTTCACGTATTCCACCAACCAGAGGGCTTTTCTCTAAATAGAGGGCTTTTCTCTAAATAGAGGGCTTTTCTCTAAATAGAGGGCTTTTCTCTAAATAGAGGGCTTTTCTCCAACTAGAGGGCTGTTCTCCACCAACTAGAGGGCTGTTCTCCACCAACTGGAGGGCTTTTCTCCACCAACTGGAGGGCTTTTCTCCACCAACTGGAGGGCTTTTCTCCACCAACTGGAGTGCTGTTCTCCACCAACTAGAGGGCTGTTCTCCACCAACTGGAGGGCTTTTCTCCACCAACTGGAGGGCTTTTCTCCACCAACTGGAGGGCTTTTCTCCACCAACTGGAGGGCTTTTCTCCACCAACTGGAGGGCTTTTCTCCACCAACTGTAGGGCTTTTCTCCACCAACTGGAGGGCTTTTCCTCAAAAAAACAAGCTTGCAGTTAAAACTATTGTTTGAATAGATCACAGTCCAGCTCTCATTAAAATAATACACTGAGAGATCGATTGCTTCTTATAACATTGTTTGTGACCAGTTATTTGACCACTCGATCAACTGAGTTCCATTCAGCCTGCAATTTGTCATGTAGTCAATGTACCAGCCGGTCAGATTGTGCTGTTTTTTTTAACTCCCTCCCCTAACTGCATTGAATATGAAAGTAAAACCTATCTACTACAATCAATTATACTTCTCAGAATGTTAGTTTGATGACAGAGTAAAACCAATCCACAACAGTCCAGCACTTCTCTGGTGTTTTCCTTTCTCGCGCAGAAGCTCGAGTTGAGATCGTTTACGGGTCAGGTTATCGTAATTACCGCCCCATGATTACATGGGCTGAGAAAGAGAGCACATGTTGCACCCAGTTCTCTCCCCCCACCCTTTCTCCCCAGTTTTTCCCGCCAGATCCAGTGAGTCTCAAAACAATCTGGCTTGCAATGTCCGCGGGTTCCTTTCATTCTCGGCATTCTCTCGTCTGAATGCCTTAAAGGGATATAGCCGGCGTTCTCAGCCTGTCTCGTCTCATTCCCCAATACCAGGGCATCGAATAATGCAAGAGTAGTTTTACAGGCAACGTCTCAGGGCGTCTATCTTGACAAGTGTCAAGCCTCGACCTTCGTTCTTTCTTCGTGTCTCTCGCTGCCACGTGACTAAGTGCCTCCCTTTGACTGTGGCTGTAGCCTCTTCTCTCGTTCCCATTTCAGCCAATGTCATAGTCTTCTTTTTCTTGTCTTAGTCTTCTTTTTTCTATCTCCAAATCTCTCTTTCTTGAAAATTCCCTCTCTCTCTCTCTCTCTCTCTATCATTCTCTTAACATCTATTTCCTTCATTCTCTCACAGATGCACCAAGAATCTTTCAATTTCACATAACCTCTCCCTATGTCCAGACTCCCCCCCCCCATCACCCCCCCCCCCAACCGCACACAGAAGTATGTTCCCTATTAGTGGCGCGATAAAAGGGAGGTAATTGATGACCAAACCAACCATCTTCCACTACATCAGAGGTTCTCAATTTGTGGGTCGCGACCCTTTTGGGGGTCGAACGACCCTTTCAGAGGGGTCGCCTAAGACTATCGGAGCACACATATGCTCCAGAGTTATGTGGTAGCAACGAAAATAATTTTGTGGCTGGGGGTCGCCACAACCATGAAGAACTGTACTAAAGGGTCGCGGCATTAAAAAGGTTGAGAACCACTGAACTACATAATGAAAAGCAAAAGAGGGAGAAAAAAAAAAGTAGGATAATTGATTACTGAGACATGGGTGTAAGCTCCCCTTCCGCCCCCCACATTACCCCCACCACTAGCCCGTTTCATCATTATCACTATCAGTCCAGTCAGGGTCCAGGTCGCATCCGCTAAGCCAAGTTACAAACTAACATTGGTTTTCTCATAAAGTTAACGTATTTGGTTTTTTGTTTTTTGTTGTCTTCTTCTTTTCTTTTTTTTTTTCTATGAATTTGTTTTTTAATACTGGCTGAAAACGGGGCGCTCCTGGGGGTCAGGTGCACCTTTCTGGGGGTACGCCTTTGTTTGTGTGAAGGGAGATAAACCGGCGTAAACACTGGACGATTTAAGGGAAATAAAACAGAAAAGGGGGGAGAACTATTTGTAAGCAAGTGCCAATATTAACACTTGGCAGTTCGGTACAAGGTGACGGGCCCTGGGCAGTTCCAGGTAACAGTGGCTTGTCTTGGGGGTAATCAAATACGTGAGAGGTGGGTGGGGGGGGGGGGTTGATCAGCAGACATCTTAACTTTTAAAGTCAACTATAATTGGATAGATTGGGATCTACCCGGTGTCCAAAGTGAGGGCAGTTTGAGAACTTCCCCCTGAGGAAAGCTTGAGGCCTCTCAAGTATCCAATGAATACAACTGTAAGGTAATCAACAGTCACAGATAGCGAGTCGCAATAACTTCATGGTGTAAGAAGATAAGTTGTTGTATAACATGAACGAAGTCAGATTTGATCTTCCCTATCACAACCTTCCTTCAATATCTCCCTTCACAAAGTTACCTAATAATCTCACCTAAAATTCTCCTATCACTGCCTTCCATCAATATCTCCCATCACAAAGTTCCTTAAAAATCTCCCCCCAATATTCTACCCCAAAACCATAGGCAAAGCCAATGTCTCTGTCAATGTTTCCGCCAATGTATCTGTCAATGTTTCCGCCAATGTATCTGTCAATGTTTCTGTCAATGATTCCGCCAATGTATCTGTCAATGTTTCTGCCATTGTATCTGTCAACGTCTCTGTCAAGGTCTCTGGCAATGTTTCTTCCATTGTTTCTGCCATTGTCGCTGCCATTGTTTCTGCCAACGTTTCACCAATATTTCTGTCAATGTTTCTGCCAATGTTTCAGCCAATGTTTCTGCCAATGTTTCTGTCAATGTTTCTGTCAATGTTTCTGTCAATGTTTTTGCCATGTTCCTGCCAATGTTTCTGTCAATGTTTCTGCCAATGTTTCAGCCAATGTTTCTGTCAATGTTTCAGCCAATGTTTCTGTCAATGTTTCTGCCAATATTTTTGCAATGTTTCTGCCAGTGTTTCAGCCAATGTTTCTGTCAATGTTTCTGCCAATGTTTCTAGGATTGTGGGCTAGTCTATTCCACGGTATCTAGGAGTGTGGGCTAGTCTATTCCACGGTATATAGGAGTGTGGGCTAGTCTATCCCACGGTATCTAGGAGTGTGGGCTAGTCCAGTAGTTGGCAAATCGCGGCTCGCGAGTCGCATGCGGCTCTTTAACGACCTTGGTGCGGCTCGGCCAGTCAGCCACAAATCGGTTTTGACTCCGAAAAACAGGGTTCTTTACTGGTTCTTGAAATGAAATTTGGCTCTAAAAAAATTTTTTAACGTCCAGTTGCTGATTTTTGGCTCTTTTGACTAATGGGTGTGGGCTAGTCTATTCCACAGTATCTAGGGGTGTGGGCTCATCTATTCCACAATATCTTTGCGCGTGGGCTAGTCTGTTCCACATTATCTACTGAGTGGGCTAGTCTATTCCAATTTAAAAGGGTGTGGTCTAGTTTATTATACAGTATATAGGGGTAAACGAGGCGAATTCGAAAGGCTGCACCAATTGGTACCCGGGTACCAGAAGTGAGAGGTTGGGATTAAAAACGATTAAAAATACTATTGTTGGGTTTGTAAGACCAAATGATGTATCAAATGAAAGATAATTGAATGTACTATACGTTTGTAAACTTAATTCTTCAGTTTTACTAAAATAAACTACTACAAATAACATCCGAATAGCATTGAGTCTAATGGTACCCGGGTGCGAATGGCGGCGCTGCATGTCCAGGTCCATTTTGACTAATGCTATTCGGATGTCATTTGTGGTAGTTCATTTTAGTTAAACTGAAGAATTAAGATTACAAACGTATAGTCCATTCAATTATCTTTCATTCGATACCTCATTTGGTCTTACAAACCCAACAATAATATTTTAAATCGTTTTTTAATCCCAACCTCTAACTTCTGGTACCCGGGTACCAATAGCCACTTTGAATTCGAAAAGGCTTCTTCTTGATCTAAAGGCAGTGATTGCTATATATACTATAGCGAAACCGAGCTGGCAAATAGACAGATGTGTGGAAGGTCATCCAAACCTACGTGCAAGGTCATCCAAACGTGGAACTCACCCCCCCCCCCCCAAACAAAAAATCTTAACCTCTGATATTTATAATTGTGTGAATGTTCACTTTGCAAAGTACGGTAATGGATTACACTCCGCAATTTGATTGATTTCAGGCCAAACTATTTGACCTTTTAAATTATCAATGGGAACTGATAAGAATTGTAAATCCCACGCCATCTTGTCCAATGTTAAAGTTATTATGAAATATTTGTACTATAGGCCAGCGCTTCTCAAACTTTTAAGTCTGGCGGACCGCGTGGCAAGTATCGAAATAGCACAATGGACCGCATTACAAGTTTAGAAATAGCGACATGGACCGCATGACAAGTTTAGAAATAGCACCATTGACCGCATGACAAGTTTAGAAATAGCACCATTGACCGCATGACAAGTTTAGAAATAGCACTATTGACCGCATGACAAGTTTAGAAATAGAACCATTGACCGCATGACAAGTTTAGAAATAGCGACATGGACCGCATGAGAAGTTTAGAAATAGAACCATTGACCGCATGACAAGTTTAGAAATAGCACTATTGACCGCATGACAAGTTTAGAAATAGAACCATTGGCCGCATGACAATTTTAGAAATAACACCATTGACCGCATGACAAGTTTAGAAATAGAACCATTGACCGCATGACAAGTTTAGAAATAGCACCATTGACCGCATGAAAAGTTTAGAAATAGCACCATTGACCGCATGACAAGTTTAGAAATAGCACCATTGACCGCATGACAAGTTTAGAAATAGCGACATGGACCGCATGACAAGTTTAGAAATAGCACCATTGACCGTATGACACGTTTAGAAATAGCACAATTGACCGCATGACAAGTTTAGAAATAGAACCATTGACCTCATGACAAGTTTAGAAATAACACCATTGACCGCATGACACGTTTAGAAATAGCACCATTGACCGCATGACAAGTTTAGAAATAGCACCATTGACCGCATGTCAAGTTTAGAAATAGCACCGTGTACCACGTGATTATTTTATATATAGTACCAGGGAACGATGCCAGATTATATTTTCTTTACATTTGGTCCATAAATAATCATATTGTGCGCACCGGCAATGTCCGGCCCGCTGACCCTTGCCGGTCTTACAATATTTTTATCCCATTCCTTTTCACTCAGCTCAAAATCCTGATTTATATACACTAAAACTTAGTTTGTTGGTAATATTTTCAATAGGCTCTCCCTCCCCCTTTTCCACCCCCCCCCCCCAAATTTTTCAAGCATTTTGTTTACACGGGCAGCTTTTTTTTCCAGCGACCAATGACGTCTTCAGGATTGAAACTGGAATCTCAACAGATCTGAGGTCACCATGGCGCTAAAATATGTCCAAAAAGAATAATGTCAAGGGCTCAGAAAATAGCTACACGATCAGTTTTTAACTATCGGTATTCGAGGTTATAAAAGTTCGAATAGGTTCTGACGTTATTTTGTAAAATTCGAATATGCCCCGGTGTTTCTTTCAGACACTTGCCTCTGAGGCATTGGTATTCAGATTTTCGGATGGGCAGTGCCAGTGACCACAGGTGTGGTTAAAGGGTGCAGAGGGGGGGGCAGATTTTCCTGGCACCTGACTAGCAGGGGCGCCAAAATAGGCTTTAATGGTATTTAATGGATAAAAATAATGAGTTTCAGAAGTTGAAAAAAAATGGGGGGGGGGGGGGGGCGTAAAAATAAATCTTGTTACCTGGCGCCAAACAATCTGGCTACGTTTTGAGAGGGGTGTGTGACCACTACCTAGAAAATGTTTGATTGTTTCAAAATCAAGAAGAGCATTCTGGAGTATACCTGAATGCAGTGTTTCTATTACACTATTTGATGGGGAAGCCATTTTTCAACTGTCAGGCGAGTCATTACTTTTTATTACTAAATAGTAATGTGGTTTTTTAGTTTTTATTTAAACTATTTTAGAGGTAAACCACTTAATTAATAAACGGATTTTCAACAAAAAAAAATTCCATTAAAAAAAGTTTTCTTCACAAACAAAACAACTAACATCAAAATTAGATCTAACTTTTTAAAAGATTTCATTGTTTTACCAGAGCCAAAAAGAAAATAATTCTGTTTTGTAGAAAGGTCTATACATGTATGCGTTTTTTTAAACTGTTTATTCTTATAAATCGTATATGAACGGCATAATTGTGTTAAGAAGACATTATTTGTTTACAAAAGACATCACAAAATATTAATGTATATTTTTATCTAGGGTAAACCGTATAAATATTAAAGTATACATTTCCCAAATGTTCGGTTGATTGAAACGTTGGTTTGGAGTTCAAACGTTTCTAGCTCTGTTTAGATAAATTACAAATTGTCTCTCTGATATACTTTAAAATAATTTTGTTCACCAAATCCATAGAATAATTAGAATATAATTTATTTTTAATTTGACGATTTAGAAAAAGGATTTTGTTTTCTAAAACTGGTGGGTCTCCCAAGAAATGGAAATGACATGATTGTTGCAATGTTAGTTCACACAAACATGGTGCTATTTTAGCTTACTACTGGATTCTCATCTAGGAAAATTTAATTTTTAAAAAAATGCGTGCAAATAGCTGGGGAAGATGGTTTATTATTCTGATATTTAACAAAGAAAGGAAGTTGTAATTTTATAATATAGGCAATAAATATAGGCTGAGTATTAAAAATTAGCGAGAACCCGGCATGCGTTGCAATGCCACTGAACGAAAAAAATGTGTTTGTGTTTTAATTACGTTTTTGAAGTAATTTTTAAATCGAAAATATGTTTTATTTTATTTTTCCGGACAAATTGGGCATGACATTTAATGAAACCAAATGCTACACAACGAGCATCACAAGGAACAAAAAAACACCTGACTCATTTGCGTCTATTGCCTCAGGCCTTCCAACCCCCAGTGCATGATACCCTCACACAGTTACTCTTGTAACCAGTGAAATATCCTCATCAACACCAGGCACAGAAACATTGTAAATCCCATCTACATTCATAAGAGCCATAATGATCAATAAATTGATCGTGGGCCCTTGATATATAGAAGAAGAAGAAGCTACCAGTTACTGGGATTTTTAAAAAAGGATTTTTAAAAAATTAAAATTCAGGAGTTTTTTCTAAAATATATTATCGTTTTATTGCTGTACACATTTTTCTCGGGGGCGCGGGTGCCTAAAAGAAACACTGAGATTAGGCCTTCGGGTTGTTTTGTACAATTCGAATAGGCGCTAAGGGTCATGTAAAATTAAAATATGCCAAAAGATTTTGTAAAATTCTAGTAGGCCCTAAGGTTACCGTGTAAAATTTTAATAGGCCCTGAGGTTACCGTGTAAAATTTTAATAGGCCCTGAGGCTACCGTGTAAAATTTTAATAGGCCCTGAGGTTACCGTGTAAAATTTTAATATGCCCTGAGGTTACCGTGTAAAATTTTAATAGGCCCTGAGGCCATTGTGTAACATGCTGTCTTTTTTAAATTAAAAAGTGTCCGACGCAAGTGACACCACGTGACCATGCTATCAACAAACTAACTTCCAGGGACCGCTGTCTCCGGTCCATCAAAGGACAATTCAGGAACTTAATACGACGCCCCAGAACTAGCCGAAATGAAAGGAACAGTAGGTCAAGTGGGGAGTGGGAACCCATGTATTCCCGGGAGGGAAGAGTTGATCAGAGGGCGGATGATTAGAAAACCAGGGCAAACAGACCGTTGGTCGGCCTCTGTTTCGGTGTTAATGGTGTGGTCATTTATCAAAGGTGGGTGGTCATCCTGGTCTAGATCTAGAAGATGGGGACGTTATTAAGACTAGGAGGCAGGCTGTTGGCCGAAAAGTTCACGGGATTGGGGGGGGGGGGGGGAAGGGGGGGTCCTCTTCAGTCTCAATGAAGCTTTGACCGAATTATTTCAATACTTGTTGTTGTTGTTGTTGGTGTTGTTGTTGTTGTTTGTTGTTGAATGAACACCAGGAGCCGGGGAGGGGGAATGATGTGTATAACTGCACAATGATTAAACAAATCAAGGCTTGATTTTAATTAGACTCTTGTTAATGTAGAAACATTTCTACCCGACATCCCAAGACTTTGGTTGTTTAACGCGATTGGTTAACGCGATTGATTGATAGGATGACACGATTGTTTGATAGGCTGACACGATTGATTGATAGGATGACACGATTGATTGGTAGGCTGACACGATTGATTGATAGGATGACACGATTGATTGGTAGGCTGACACGATTGATTGATAGGCTGACACGATTGATTGGTAGGATGACACGATTGATTGGTAGGCTGACACGATTGATTGGTAGGCTGACACGATTGATTGGTAGGATGACACGATTGATTGATAGGATGACACGATTGATTGGTAGGCTGACACGATTGATTGGTAGGCTGACACGATTGATTGGTAGGCTGGCACGATTGATTGTTAGGCTGGCACGATTGATTGTTAGGCTGGCACGATTGATTGGTAGGCTGACACGATTGATTGGTAGGCTGACACGATTGATTGGTAGGATGGCACGATTGATTGATAGGATGACACGATTGATTGGTAGGCTGACACGATTGATTGGTAGGCTGACACGATTGATTGGTAAGATGACACGATTGATTGATAGGATGACACGATTGATTGGTAGGCTGACACGATTGATTGGTAGGCTGGCACGATTGATTGATAGGCTGGCACGATTGATTGATAGGCTGACACGATTGATTGATTGGCTGATAGGCTAACACAACTATTGAACAGTTACAAGCATTAGGCTGGGGGTGGGCTAGAATAATAATCTCGCTTAATGGAATATAGGCAATCTGGCGAAACCATATTAATTTGATTTTTGTTGTACCGGTACAAAACAATACTGCCTTCGATAATTTTTTTATATATTTTTTTTCTATCATTTTGTTTTGTTGGTTAACTCAGGGGTTAGCAATTGTTTTATAAATTATATCTCTTCTTATATATCTATTACGCTTCTGGTACGACTCGTGGACTGCTTCTATTTCCAGCTGCTTCCTAAAAATCGTGGCTGCTTCCTAATAACCGAATTTGGTATTGAGAGTATATAACAAATAATTCTATATGTTTGAAAAAAAGTATGATTTAATAATGAGTTCAATCGCGCGTAAAATATAATTCCCGATTACTACGCTAATTGATATAAATATTTTTTAATAACCCAACTGCGTTTGGTGCGTAATATTTTCTTTTCGGAAAATGAAATCGCCTCAATTTAAGTATGGTTTTAAAAAAAAAAATAGATTTAAAAGTGGTTGTAACATCAGAATATAATAATATAGTT
The DNA here is from genome assembly GCA_964017045.1 of Omphiscola glabra. NCBI lineage: Eukaryota > Metazoa > Mollusca > Gastropoda > Lymnaeidae > Omphiscola > Omphiscola glabra. The sequence goes on from OZ024797.1 coordinate 18,973,370, forward strand.
CATGGGCGTGAAATAAAAAGTGTGCAGTGACGTATCATGGGGGGGGGGGGGGGGGGCAGGGGGTGTAGAAAAATTGGAATTCTTAAATGTGCGTTCATGTTTTGTCAAGTACAAATTTAGTAGATGGGAAGTTCACGCATTGCTGTCGCCAATGTTTGGCGGGCTATATCTAGACTGAACTATTTTATTAGCGGCATGCAGAGGTGAACTGTTTAAATTTAATGCCTCAGTAATGGTTTGTTTGTTTGTGTGTTGTTGTTTTTTTAAGATCCGCATCTATAAATTCAAAGAGCCGCATGCGTTTACGGAGTCACGTGTTGTCGACGACTGCGTCCACCTTTGCCAATGACGGGAAATATGTTGTTCGTTTTTTCTTTTCTTTTTTTTTTTTGTGGATGGGGAGACGACTGCAAATAATTTCATAGCCCTGTAAGAATAGTTAGTTATCTCGCTTTCTTTATGTAATTTTATTCGCCTTCTCTATGTCATTTCACATAAAAAGTTTTTCAGACATCTACTTTGAGTGATGACATCTCGGTATTTTTTAATGACTTCGTTTCTTGTTCTCAGTCTCGACATCCTCCCCCACACAAAAATATTTTGTAATTTTTAAAAGTTTTCAGCTAGACAATCCAATAGTATGCTATGCTGGCCAGATTTAGGTTGCCAGGACAAAACTGTCTGTCGCGTCATGAAACGCGTTTATTTATGCCTGTTGAGCCCTCATACACATTAGCCACAAGATTTGCATTGTATTACCCCATTTTGGATAATTTACCCCGGTTCGCCGCCTCCTGGCACAGAGACCTGGTATGTACCAGAAAGCTCGTCTGATGACACCGCCAACCACAACTCCAGTAACTGGACCAGGTTTCATGACTTTTGACCAGGTTTCATGACTTTTGACCAGGTTTCATGACTTTTGACCAAAATATAAAAACAAATCCCAATCTCATTAACTCTGCCGTTTATTTTTTTCTAATAGTGTCGATGGTCTGGATTGAGTAGCGGTCCTCATTCTTTTCTTTTTTTTTTTGTTGGTCTTACAACCACTGTCGAACTATGGCGTGAGGCTTTTGTAGAGCTGCTACTTAACTACCGCTGACTACATTTCATGAGACAGTGAAGTGAGCACAACTATAGAGTATAATAGAGGCAACCTACCTCTTTCATTTACTGAGACCTTATAACTGCATTTCATGAGACAGTGACTTCAGCACAACTATAGAGACCTTATAACTGCTACTAAGACGCAGCCGGCTATTCGGGGGGTATACAGTGTCTTCAACACAAGTACAGATTTAGAGGCAAACATTGATTTTAAAATTATTTTATGGTTCTTTCGGCTGAAATTTGGTTAACATTTTAAAAACAATGACAAAGGAAATTTTCAGTTTGAAGACAAAGAATGTAACTTGTGAATGTGACAAAATATGGACCAGTAAATTAATGAGCATTATTTGGCTTGACCTATCTTTTGGTTATAACATCTGGGGCTATATTTTGCAGGGATTTTCAGCAGTCATCCTGAGGACCACTGATGTCAACAATTTTAAGGAAAGTGAAGGAGATAACTCTGCTCCAAATTAATGAAAAAAAAGTAATTAGATTAAATTAGCACCCTTAGTGGGCAACAGACAATCTAATTAACTTCCTAAAGAATATTTGAGTTTTCAGTGTCTCCACAATTATTAGTCACACCGCTCAATCTGTTCATAGTTAGAGAAATCAAAAGTAAAGTTCAGGGAAATAGGACCTGGCATAATGCATCAAGAAAACCGAAGGTGTATAATTTTTTGTTACAATCCTTGAGTAGGTAAGCTCATGTTTTGCGACAAGATGGAACGTTACGTTACATCCAGACATCAGTCCACTATTTATTCTTTGATTATCCTGGTTACACCGCAGGAGGACCAAAAAGGCATTAGGCTCATTAGGTTTTATCTGGCATGGGAACACTAGACTTCTTAGCACACTACTCCTCTGTATATAGAAAATATCAAATGAAATCAAAACTCTTTCAATTATACTTAATCAAACCTGGCAAAATTTTCATTTAAAATATTTGTTGCCTGATCATTTTTAAACGTCAGATGTGCTGGAGATACAAGCAGCCAAACATAAGATGGGGAAATAAAATATCCTCTTCTCCAAAATCAGGGTAACAAAACTTTGGTGATAACCAATCTATTCTTGTGTTACAAAACCCTGGTGATAACCAATCTATTCTTGTGTTACAAAACCCTGGTGATAACCAATCTATTCTTGTGTTACAAAACACTGGTGATAACCAATCTATTATTGTGATACAAAACCCAGTGATAACCAATCTATTATTGTGTTACAAAGCTCTGGTGATAACCAATCTATTATTGTGATGGATTTTTTTAAAAAAATTGAGCAAAGAGTTAAATGATGAAAACACTTCTGATGTTGACAGTCATGATTTTTTGTGTGGGGACAAATTGGAAATGAACACAAGCAACATAGTTTATTTGAGAATTTTTTTTGTTTATTTGTACAACACATTCACTCTAAATGCACAGGTAACAGATGCTCATCTCAACTCTGGCAGAATTCACACACTCAACACATCAAAGTCCTGAAATTTAAAACAATATCAATATTACTATACATTAAAAGTTAAGTCAACTCTAAACATAAACTTCACAACAAAAAATAGTTTAGTTTGGGTAATATGTGTGCTCTTGTGTGTGTCACAAGCTGTGTAGACATTGTTTATGAGCACAGCAGTTGACATCAAACGAGAAAAGGAAGCGGGGAAAATGTCAAAGTGAACTTTTTATTTTACACACACACACACACACAGGCATACATGCACACAGGCAAACATGCACACTGATACACACATGCGCAGACACAGGCGCACACACACAGGCACACACACACACACATTTACACACAGGCACACACACACACACACACATTTACACACAGGCACACACTTACACAATGGAAGAATTTATTGTTAAAAACAGTCCACTACCAATAGAAGTAACAAGAATCTCACCCAAGAAATCATCCATTAGATAGAAGTAAAAAAACACACAAGAATCTCACCCAAGAAATCATCCATTAGATAGAAGTAAAAAAACACACAAGAATCTCACCCAAGAAATCATCCATTAGATAGAAGTAAAAAAACACACAAGAATCTCACCCAAGAAATCATCCATTAGATAGAAGTAAAAAAACACAAAAAAATCTCACCCAAGAAATCATCCATTAGAGTTCCAATTGCAAACTGTTGAGAGATGTAAAATATAAAATTATTGACAGCAGATCTATACAACATTTGCCAAAAATGCTCAATGTGAATTTAAATGCTTTAGGCTTGCTGTCATTGCAGTGACAAACTACTTTTACAACATCACACACTTTGGTTTTCAGCCAGACACATCATTTTTCAAACCAAACAAGTTGTTATCACACAGTATGATGTGTTTCTCATAAAAAAACCACATAAGCACGGCTGTGTTGTATACTCACAATATCTTTGGCATCAACTCTTGTACCAACGATTTTCAACCTGATCTCATCCTCCTCTTGTATGACTACATCCTAGGGAGGAGGAGGAGGACATTCAGTAAGATACAGAGGACAACATTAGGAAACAGATTGAACATATTCTGGCATACAAGCATAAGTTAATACACCAATCGCAACAACTGAACAGTTCTATCAATGCACCGATCACACCAACTGAACAAGTCTATCAATGCACCGATCACACCAATTGAACAAGTCTATCAATGCACCGATCACACCAATTGAACAAGTCTATCAATGCACAGATCACACCAATTGAACAAGTCTATCAATGCACCGATCACACCAATTGAACAAGTCTATCAATGCACCGATCACACCAATTGAACGTCTATCAATGCACCGATCACACCAAGTGAACAAGTCTATCAATGCACCGATCACACCAACTGAACAAGTCTATCAATGTGATGCAATAGCAACAAGGAAGCTCAAAAATGGTATCATCCATAAATAAAGGCTGTCATCAAGTTTTTGTCTTGTTTTAACCAGCACAAATGTTAATTTAAGATGGAAGCAAAAGATGCTGTAAGGCAAACATTCACCAAGTGACTAAGTAAGCCATGGGCACATCAGTTGTCTTAGCTTAAATTCTTGCTGCTATTACTAAAAGTAATAGCTTTCAAAAGACAGAAATCGAGTAATTAACTGAAAATTTTAGACCTTTACATTTGTATAATTTAATCTGAGGCTCTAAGGTGTGATAAACATTTCATGCAATCAGATGGATAAAATACTGATAATTCTTCTTTTTTTTTTTTAAATGGGAGATGAAAAGAATGTGGTATCAAGTGTTCTCAAACATTTGGCAGGGGCGTATTTGACACAAATATTCCTACTTGTAGGATACAAGAAATCAAACTATTTTAAATGTGACTGCACGGTTCCTAATCAATTAAAGTAAAACTACCACAGAAGTGAGAATTTTCCATCGACACCTAAGGCACACACATTAACTTGGTCAACACATGATTGAATTATTTTTGAGTAGTGTTTTGGTTTTCTTTACAATGCAGCATGCATACTAAAATTAAATAAATATTTTCACATTGACCTTGCTACAGTTATCCTGGACAGCAAAACAATAAAAGCAGACCTGCTTACTCTTACGATTTTGGCGTACAATGTACGATTTTGAGGTGTAAACATTATATATGATGTATGTTTATTTTTTTACTATTTAGATAATGTATTGAATGATTTTTGATGATATTTTACGATTTTTAGAGCTTGAGGGTAAACAGGTCTGTAAAACTAAACAATTTCTATAAGTATCTAAAATATGGTAAATGTTTTTAATTTTTTCTCACAACTACTTGTCTGATCTTAAAACATCATGAGAGAGAGAGAGAGGAACTGGGTAAATAAAACTAAGTCATTTCAATGCTATTTGTGGATGATGGCCAAATAAGGACAATCAAAGCAACATTAAACACAATTTAAAATTGTCAGGAGATCCGACAAAGTTTGATTTTAAAGGTCATCTTGACGTGACGAGACGAGACGTGACAAGACATGACGAGACATAACGAGACATGACGAGATGTGACGAGACGAGACATGACGAGACTCACCTCATCTTTGGTTTTATAGCAAGGAGGATTGGAACTTGGGTCAAACTCCATGTCTGCTGGTATGGACTACGGACAAATATAACAAATTTATACTGACCGCATTGAAAGATGTTCATCATACACATGGTTAAAGAAAAAAATACAAAAATTAACTTTTTGTCTGGTACTCATAATAAAATTGATAAACTTTATTTGTTTAATTTGACTGAAATAACGTTTCTAAGTCTAATACAAATTACATAAAATATGAAGCAAACTTACATGCCGTGAAATAAAACATGAGAGGGGACCGATTTCTGTAAATAAGCCAACCTGAAAAGACAAGAATATACATATATATGTATAGTATAAATATGTATGTATGTATATACCTGCAAAAATGTTTAAATAATGTGTGTGATTAAAAATATGTAAGTAAAAATGAAAGGTGCTGACATCATTAACAAATAAATGGCCACAAGCGGAAGTACTAATCTTTTATATGAATAAAGCTAATTTATGTTTTGTCAATGTGGGTGCCATGCTAGAATCATTTTACTTAAAAATAACCGTCAAGTTAGTATTTACCTTATTCACTTGTGTGACCACTGCATCGAGGACTTCTCCTTTAAATGGGCGAAAAACTATTGCTTTGTATTTCACAGGATAGACCACGAAACCCCTGCTGGGCTGAATCAACCCAGCTCCAATGTTGTCTATGGTGGTCACAGCTATGACAAATCCATACCTGGTAAAAAAAAATGTTAACAGAAATACAAAATACACAATCACATTACGATTACCCCAGTGTTAGATGTTGTTCAATTTAATGTGAATAAGCATAAATGCTAGTTACTGTTTCAAGTGATTGTCTCATCAATTACGTTCTGTCAACTCTGCTTAACATACAGCAGTAAATATTTTTATAGGCCTATTATATTTAGTTACTCACTTTCCAGTACACGTTCCTTCCACTTCTGTAAAAAGCTTCTGCTTGACAGTATTCAGTAAATTAGGACCAAAGTACCTTGGATGTAACAGTATATCATGCTCCAGTGAAACCTAGTACAAACATTGTAAATAAATAGTCTTAATAGTGCAACAAGATATGTCTAGGCTTTAAAAAAAAAAAAAAAAAAATACACGACAGTTACAAGATCGGCTAGATGCCGTCTTCAGCAGACAATACAAAACAAGTAACAGCAGATAATGTAAATTAAAAATAAAATCCTTTGTTCTGGAAAATGTACACACAAAAAAAAAGTCAATGTAGCTCAATGTTATTGTTAGAAAAGGGAAGTTAAGTTGTGCGCCACACATGCTTTCACTGTATGAGAGTTTAAGTACGGTACCGTACTATTAATGTAAAATTTTAAACAACAAAAATTGAGAATAGAAATTCAGGATCTCTAGAAAAAGAGCTTTTGATTAATTCCACATGGTGATATGGCGCTGAAAATCTAAAGAATTTGTTTTCATTCTTCACTCACGCTGGTGCAAGAAATTAGAGCCATGATGGATACATCTGATCCAGCCTTATGTTTACCTCTGTTGAAATGGGATGAGACCAGTAATGGCTTGTTTTGTTAAGAAATGGGATGAGACCAGGAATGGCTTGTTTTGTTAAGTAATGGGATGAGACCAGGAATGGCTTGTTTTATTAAGTATCCCAAAGATGTTCACTGAACCTATCAGAGAGCCTTCTTCCTGTATCACCAATAGAACAGGAGCAGCATCTTCAGCAAATCTTGTATAGATCCCATTTTAATTAATACACGTGAAGCCCTCTTTGATGGTAAAGTTGTGATTTGAAAAAAATTCCTCAATTCCCTAAAAAACAAAATATTAAAGAGAGTGGCTGCTTGTCATCAATGCACAGTGACCTATGTTAATAAACTGCATAGTGTCAGTGCATGCACAATGATCCCACAGTTATTTGTTAGACTAATGAACAAAATAATGTGCGCATATAGTTGGTTTAGTTATAAAGGAGTATTCAATAAATGTCTTTAATAGATTTAGGGATAGAATAGTCTGTTAACTTATATCATATGCTATATTATATATAGTATTATTAGTATAGTGATATTTATGATGTAAAGATAAAAGTACAGGTATTACTAAAGTGTGTTGTCGTGACATACGTTCCAACAACCTTTTTTTTTAATGACCAATGTTTTGTTGAACAAGTCAGTCTAATAGTCACACTAGCAGCACAGTAGTATTAAGGCGAGTGCATAATATCAAATACGAAACATCAAATGTTTCAAAAGTTTGCCTCAAGATTTAGTACCCAGCTTAGCTTAGCTCTTACCAAGCATGAAGTAGACTTTGACTAGCCTACCTAGTTGTCTTAGTCAAAAGACTACACTAAAATAACAGTAAAGTATGGAGTAGACTTAGACTAGCCTACTTAGTTCTAAGTCATAAGACTACACTAAATTAAGAAGTGAACTAAGGCTTTAGGCCCTCAGCCCCACTGTAGCCTAAGATATCATGCCTATCCGTTATGTAGTCAAATCGCCTAATTAGTAAAACACCATACTAGTAATAATAATAATAATAATAATAGGCATTAGTAGGGCCTGTTAATACTGAATTAACCTGAATATTACAAATAAGACTAACTAATATTAATAATAGTAACAGGCTATATTTTCAATTTCAAGTAGGCTCTAATCGTTTTATTTTTAAAATAAAAAACACTGGCCATGTCCGATAAGTGATGGCACAACCCATTTATTATCATATAATGGCATTTAATGACTTTTGGGAACTGTAAGCCAACCATGACCATTGTCATTGGCAAAGCCCATTGTCATTGGAGTATACTATATATTATATACTTTACAATAATAATGGTAGGTACTTCTGTAAAGCAAGGTAGACTACTTCAAAATGTCTATGGGAAATCAGTGTCGGCCCAGAAGAATCAAGTTTTTAAATTTTTGAACTTCGGTGCTTTTCCATTAATAGAAGGACTATTTTGTCATAAAATCGTGGTATACTTCCACATGTTCACAAAAAGGGGACATCTTGGCCTACATTCCAATGTATCGTTCAGTTTTATTATAATCTACCTTAGTTTTGGAAATTCATAAGGCATTTTTCCCACAAAACTTTTTAAAGAATTTTAAATACAATTTCTTTCATATTAAATATTGAAAAGCATTATATATTGATTTGTATGTGTACAAATTCTCAATGATGTAGGTCATGTCCAATGTTGGTTACCATGTTCCGGTAACCTGCATTATCATAAGGTCGCTCAGCCTAATTTTGACCATGGCGTGGGCCACAACCCCCTTTTTAATGGTGGAAGATGACAATACTTAGGAAATATTCAATTATTACCACTAGTTACTTGAGTTTTAGAATGAGCCTAGAAGTAATTTAAACAAGAATGTTTTAATTTGAAGACGAGTCCACATTATAAATGTTCATAATTTGTCATGTGCAAAACATTGTCATGGGCAGTCATTCACAGTCCTTGCATGTCTTATACAACTATAGTGCTAGTCTCATAGTTTCATTCATACATGCAAACACTATTTAAATCATTGGTCAAAGAAAGCTCTAATTGATTAGTCAAGTGCAAAAGTTTAAAGTTCAAAATAAGTAGTCCCAAAACCAGTATTATTTTTAGGGAATGCCTTGCTTTGCATAGACTGTTATGTATAATGCATGCTAGACTTGGTAAACAGAACATCCATATTGTATTTATTGTAATAATGCATGCCATTACTAGAAATTGACATAGCTAGATAATTTATGTATGATTCAATTGCATAATAATAATGTTAAAATTAATTTTAAAACTAGAACTTTTTAATACATAGCAATGATTAGTCCTGAAAATAAAAGTTGTATAAAATTATTATTTATTCAAGAGGTATAGCACGTGATGCGATAAGTGGAATGTAGGTACTTCGGTAAAGCAAGGTAGACTATTACTTTTTGTGTATCGGAAATGGGGAATCGGCGCCAAAATATCCGAGTTTTTAATTTTCCGTTGTGTGTTTCTATTTATTAATAAATGACTACTTTTGACATATATTTGAGTTCCGTTTCTGGCCTTTCACTTTAGTAGACATCTTGGCCTACATTTTCATTCATTTATTTGGATTTTTCAATTGACCTGTATTTTGAAATTCCCTTTTAAATATAAAGCATCTTTCACAAAAAAATTCATATAGAAGTTCAACTTTTATGTCTTTCATATTAAATCTTACTCTGTATTATCTATCAATGTATATTTGTGTCAATTCTCATTGAGTTAGGACATGTCGGCCACTTGTTATGCTCATTTGAGTAAACCCCTCAGCCCAATTTCGATAAGGAAATGGCCACACACCCTTTTAATGACGGAAGACGATGATACTTAGGAAATATTTCATTATTACCACTATTTACATCAAAATATTTGATAACTTATGTTTTAGAATGAACTTAAATGTTTTTGAAAGAATAATATTTTAATTTGAGGTTAAAAAACCGATAGAGTCCATATTATAAATGATCATAATTTTCCGTATGCAAAATGTGATGGCCATGCGCATGGCAGCCATTCACAGTCACATGCATAATGGCGATACCGTAGTATACTATCTCAGAGTTTTCATTCATAAAAGTTTGCATTAAACCATTGGTCAGGGAAAGCTTTAATTAATTTGTCATGTACCAAAGTTAAAAGTTCAAAAGAAGTAGTTCCCAAACAGTATTTTAGTAATTAGCGCATGCGTTGCCTTATATAGACTATATAGCATAAATCGGTATAATGGACGCAGTAGATTTGGTAAACAGAAAAGCCATATATTAATAGATTATATTAAATTTACTGACATACATAGTCATAGTTATATAAGCTACAATTTATCTATAATTGTATAACATTTTTTATACAGCATTAGTTCTGAAAATAAAAGTTGTATAAAAATATCATTAAAATGCGAGTTATATAGCTTGTGATGTAAAAAGCGGAATTGGGTCACAGAATGTGGAGATGTGGCCCATGTCAAAAAAGGACAAATGAGGTCGTACTTTGAAAATTCAAAAGCTAAAAATATGATTTTGGTGTTATAATTCTGTAAAAAATTAGCTCTGTTCAACTATATCATTGGTTTATTTTTACAAAATTTTTGAATTTTTTATCAATCAAAGATAAATATATATCTTAAATGTGCCTTACTTTTAGATTGACATTATCTGTTTGTATTGAATATTTTACAGCAGTAGCTTTATTTGTTTAAAAGTTATGTATTTAAATGTAAAAATGTCTCGGCCGTGGTTGCTTTTCATGAAATATTTTTTCGAAAATTGCATAAATTTTTCTGATCTGTATTTCATTTATTTTAAATGTGCCTTACTTTAATATGGACATTATCTGTTTGTATGGAAAATTTTATAGCAGTAGCTTTATTGGTTTAGTAATTATGTCGTTTTTAGAAAATTAAATTTTCCGCCAATTGTCGTTATCCACGTCATATGCTCATAAAGTCATATTTAATAAAATATAATAAATTAATTCACAATTCATGTGTTTTATTTTGTTAAACATTGTATTGTAAATGTCTCCTCCAAATTTGATAGCTCTAACTTTAATAACCAAAAAGATACAAGCAAAATAGTACCAAAAAGTAATAATGCGATCACGGCTTTAACCCTTTGAACCCGCGATCCCGCTTTATCGGTCTGCGCCTTAAAAATCCACACCCCGCCAGACCGATATATCTGTCTCCCATACCTTACCATAGATCCACAGCCGTATGTAAAATGTGTTGTAAATACCGAGTTCATGGTTTATCACATGACTTGCGAAAGGTCACAGTAATGGCCGCGCCCATGAATGCATTGTTTTTGTTATGTTTTAGTAATGATTTTTGATGTATAGAGTTGACGAAAATGCAAAAAAAAAAAAAAAATTCTAAAGTACACAAGCTAGAGTACTTTTATGATAATGTAAATAATTCAGAGAATTATTATTTTCTTTTGAAAAATGATTGAAATATACAAATATATAATGATAGTGACGATCAATTTACTTCAACTAGTGACTAGTGCTATCGATGTGTGCTTAGGAAATAAAATAAACAAGGTCTATCTACCCCTAGTTCTAGCCTTGGCTTTTATGAAAAATCAGTGTCGTATAAATGACCTTTTACTATGCCATTTTACAACATTTCTAAGACAATTTTATTTCTGTTATACTTTTTTTAATACTAATGGACTACCAACAGACACAATTAGATTAAAATTGAAATAAATAAAATTTATTTAATTTTATAATCATTTGACTTTGTTTGCTTGTGTGTCAGTATGTGGACATTTTTTCCCAGGAGCACGGGTATTTTAGGCCCATGGGTATTTTAGGCCCATGAGCCAAGGGTTCAAAGGGTTAAAAATTAAATACAAAGCCGAATAGTGGGGAAAAATAAATCACTAAAAAATTCATAACTTTTCTCCTATAAAAGATAGAAAGATTATCTCGGTGTCATTGGAAAGCTTAAAGCCAGCTCTTTCCAATGATATGCTCGTTGTCTATGTCAGATGTATTTGAAAATTTGAGTTGGAGTACCTACATAAGGGCAGGGGGGAAGGGGGGGGGGGGGTAAAAATTCACCAAAAAAGGCATAACTTCATTTCTATAAAAGATAGAAAGATGAAATTGGTGTTTTTGCAAAGCTTATAGCTAGCCCTTTAAAATGGTGTATCATTTGTGGCAATCGGACAATATTTAAATTTTTTGTCAAAGTACCTAATCAAAGTACCTAGTGGAATGGGATCACAAAATAATAATTCATAGTAATCATAGCTTAAATGAAAGTTGATTCAAGTTTCTTATTTGAATTTTGCCATATATATATCTAATAACTGTAATATATTTTTTTTAAACTTTCTGTTTAACAGAAGTACCTAAAATTTAAAATCATAAAATTATAATTTATATATAATTGTATAAAATTATTTTTTATTACAGCATAGTTCTGAAAATAAAAGTCGTATAAAATTATAATTAAAACGAGAGTTATTTAGCTCGTGACGCGAACAGCTGAATTGGGTCACAGAATATGGCGATGCGGTCCATGTTAAAAAAGGACAAATGAAGTCGCACTTTAAAAATTCATAACTTTAAAACTACAACAGCTAAAAATATGATTTTGGTGTTATAATTCTGTAAAAAAATAGCTCTATTCAACTATGCCATTGGTTTATTTATACAAAATTTTTGAATTTTTTACCAAAGTACCTACATAAAATGGTCACGGCCACGGACTTTATTTATTAACTTAAATAAAGTCTGTGGTGGCCGTGGGCTAATTTAACTCTAAAAACTAAATAAATGAAATTGCCAAAATCATTAAATGTTGGCTAATTTTGAAAGATGGGGCCATGACGTCATTTGCGTGTTTTGTTATGTTGCTGATGACTTTAGGGTTCAGGTTAGGTTTAGGGATAGATTCATTTAGAGTTCAGGTTATTAGGCCGGCTTGGGGATACCTTTACGAATTTTTTTCATTATTTTTAAACGTTTTATTCTTAATTTTACGGGTCATGTCAACCGAGATGGCGGCCATGGTAAAAAACGCGGACCCATCTCTCAAAATGAAGGAACTTACATGATAAAACATTTTAATGCTGATTTAAAGTTTTTAGAAATGATTTTCGGTCTATCGTTTATTTACTTTTTGTTTCCTCGACCGGAAAAGAATTATATTTACTTTAAAACTAGAAGAATGCCTAATATAAATAGTAATTTTATTAAAGTAACCTCCCTTACTTTGACATGCCAAATGACACTATGTCTATGTCTACATTTTTTTAGTTCTTTTTTGTTTCATTGCTTACGACCATTTATTATTTATAATTGATTGCAAATAATATATGAGTTATTTATACCAGTTATTTATCTTTTATTTATTATTCTTATCTAAACAACCGAGAGATCATTAGGTGTGCCCAAGTAAAAAAAAAATATTTTACATTGAAAATTGTAAAAAGAAAAAATCACATGGAATGAAAGCTTAAGTTATCCCGCGAAAGAAAAACTTATTGTGATAAAAGCTTTTGGTACAATCGCATCATTTCTTTTATGATATTCATTGGTATACTTTTTTTTATTAAATAAGTATGCTAATGATCCAAATTTAACGTTTGTAGCTGTCGAAAAGACGGATATTTTTTTTTTAATTCTTAAGATTAAAATAAAGTATGAAGATATCTCCAGCCTTTTAAAACACAACGCCCACCTTGGTGGCCATGTCATTTTCAATTTTGTCGTTTACGAAGTTGGCCATGTGACCACTCTAGCCTATTTCATAAACCGTTTAATACCTCAGCGATCAACAACTGGCAGTTTTTGTTAATTCAAAATATATGTTATAATTTGAAGCATTTAAACAAGAAGATCCATATAAAATTATAAGTATTTTCTAGTATCTTTAAATTTAAAAATTATTTCATGACGTGAATGTGAAATAAAATGAACAATTAATTAATTATTAATATGAATTATCTTTATTTTATTATTCTTTGTATATTATTGCATTAAATTAAATCATGCCATTCAGCATTTGCACTTACTAGTGACTTAGTTGACTTGGCAACACTTTCAGTCTCATGATAATAGTTTATATCAAATTTTATTTATTATTTCTAATTAAAAATTTATCAGTATCATTATTCAAATTAATCAGCCCTGCCCTTACCATTAAATTTGAATTTAATAAAGTTGGGCCTGCACCTTATGAACTCAGCCTTCTTAAATTACTTGTCATAAGGCGTATGACTTTTTCAAAAGTAAGTGAATGACGATGTCCAATGTCAGTGATAATCCAGTTATTTGAAATAAATAGGAATTTTCAATTACTGATAATTTACAGGTGTTTTTAATTATTATTTTATTATAAATTATTTATATTTTTAGAAGTATAACTAACTTAAACTTAGGCTGAAGTTAATGTTTTTCAAAATGAAAAAAAAATTTTTGAATATTTTTTCTCTCCTTCAGTTTGTGTGTAATTGTAATTATAGATTTAAGTGTAGCATATCGGATTACTGGAATTTAAATTAGAGAAGAAAGTGTTCAATTATTATTATTCAAAACAATTTCCATTGGCAATACTGTTTTTATTTAAATTTTAATATACTTTTTTCAACTCAGAGGCATATTAAAGGCATAAGCAACACATGTTAAAAATGGAGTTGTTTAAGAGAGGTTGTTCATCACAAACGGAAATCAGGCCTTCACTCGTTACCTTTCATGATGAAAAAGAAGATGTTTTCACACAAACAGACGCTTACTCATCTATTCACATGAAACAAAAAACTATATTGGAGACACCAGAAGCTGCATTAGAAGTAAATATCTAGTTATCTTCAGCAGTTCAGTGTTTAAATTGTATTTTGTTAATTGCCTTAATCACGAATATTTGATAGCTTCTCGCTCGCTCCAAACTTCCTCTTCTATGTGCATAATACCTCTCGATACAAAATAAGAAATCCAGTTTTGTTAATTTAAAATTTTGAAGTATTTAGGCCCTACCTGTTTTCTTCAGGTACAACATTTTTTTAAAAACAATTTCTGTAACAATTAGTCATTTAATTTTTAAAATGAAATGCATATTTAGGCATTTATTTCATTCAGACATACTTTTGTTACATCATAAAAATATATTTTTTTAAATTACAGAAGCATTTAGGGCTTACTTTAATTTAACTTTATTTAAAGGAATCAGCTGCAGAGGCCATGAAATATTTTGAGTCTCAGCTTTTGACTCCAGTTATTCAGAGGAGACCTAACTTCTATCAGAGAGACAAAACCCCAAACACTCTGAAGATGCTGAAAGAGAAACATAGAGAAAATGAACGGTATGTCATGAATGAAGAAAATATTTGTTTTTAAAATTGTCTTATTTCATTTTTAAAAGGTGGCACTTGACTTAAGAAAAAATCTCAATATTTTACAATTTTTTGTAATATTGAAAACAAATAGGCCTACTTGAAAACATCAAACTGAAAAGTTTTCCATTTTTTTATTTGCATAAATTAGTATAGTATTAGCTTACATTAAGACTGACTACTCATATAGTTTTTTTTTCAATCTCTGTGTGATGAGATATTTGATTTCCCAAGTCACTTGATAATGTTAATGCTGACTGAAAGCTCATACTAATAAAATTCTTAGCTCATTTAGAAAATCTATAAACTTTTACAGCCAACGACACCATTCTCTGAACCAACACCTTCGTCTAATATGTAAAAAAGTTCCAGGCTCTGCTGAAGATGGTAAAGAAACAAAGGTATGTAGGAAGATATGTATTCTTTTATTTAAAATGTATCTGGTTTTCTGGGTAGCTGTAAGGATCTATATAGCATCTATTACTATCTATAAGCCAGTACATCTATACTTAATATACTGAAAGTTCATTCAGTGTTGAGGTTTATCGGTCAATTTTAATATGCTAGGTTTTTTTTTTATTAAAGAGTTACAGTCATTCTTAAGAAAAATCCCTAAAATCCACAGGCTCATCTTGAACTGTGATCATGAGATACTTGATGCTGGTTTTTATGAAAATTTAATTTTGCAGAAGGGTTCAATCATTGCTGTATAAAATGATAATTTATTACATATAAATGTTTATATTGATGATTTTTTAAAATTATACAAATTTCAATTTATTTTATCTAGATTAAAATACATTTTCAATACCATTGTTGGCATTTCTTTTCATTGATGAACTTTTTTTTTTTTTAAATAGGTTGTGATGATGCAACGAATAATCAGTTATATTGCCTACCTTGAAAATACGATCAAATTTATGAGTTCAGAATTAAATATTCGCCCTCAAACATCCTGGCTATCCCTCACATCAAGTGTAAAAGACATTGAAAAATCAGGTTTGATTGTGACATAAAATGGTTCTTAAATTTCATGTTAATTTTAAGATTAAATCGTGATTTATGGTGCCATGGATAGATATAGCATATGAGAAATACAGTGGATTCTAATTCATTAGAATACATGAGAACCAGAGTCTTGGCAAAATAACTTTCTGCCTAAATAACACAAATGCTAATGTTGAATCAGAAACATATGTAAAATTTATTGATTAACTGAAATAATGTAAATAATTACTGGAACAAATTTGTACAGATCACTTAACTTTTCTAAAAACAAAATTTTCAAAATAATTTTCTCCAATACATTCTCTAACCATTTCCATATCAACTTTTTTGTGATTTTAATTCTGAATGATTTTATTTTCACTTTTTGAATTTGGAAAATCCAGACATGAAACTTTAATTTCTTCACTGAGCAAATGATAATATATATGGGGGTGAAGTTTTATCTAGATTTAAATACGTTTAGATTATTATTAATTCATATTTGACCAAATGCATCTAGCCAAAATGTCAGCTTAATTGTCCTGCATTTTTTTCAACTTATCTTGTTCACCTATCAATTAAGCAAATCAGTTTAAACTGTTTCCTATTTCCTATGGTTTAAGTATCATCAACTAATTAAAACTGGTGTAAAGCCCCAATGATAGAATACAAATTCTGATTTTAGTTACTTTTAAAGTCATGCTCCTTAACTGCAAGCAGGAGTCCACTATATGTGTACAAATGACTTATTAAAAAACTGTTTATATTGTTTTTGTAGAGACTGTATAATAAAAAAAAAAACTATGTGTTAACTGGAAATTTCTTTGCAAGTGGCTATTTTTTTGCCTTTTTTTTTATATAGTTGCCACTCACATATATGACAGATTTATATATTTTTTGTTAGTTAACTTGGCATATATTTTTACACATAGAATTGCTTTTTCAGGAACATGGAGAAGGGAATTCAGTGTAATGAGCTCTGATGATAGCGTAAGATATTTCATATTTAATTTTTATTTATTTTTATGTACGGTATATGGTTTAATATTATATCTCATCATCAAGCGATGTGAGACATTTTATAACTTATCAGCTATAAGCTAGTATTTTTTTAAAAGTATTTTTTGAATTTATCATCTTAATATGAATCAGGTATATTCCAATTTATTGATATTTATGGTATAACATAGGCACTACTAATAAAAATGAATATGAAAAAATAATTGCCTAAATAATTTAATTAAATTTTAGAAACAATCACCTCTTTAATAAGACAATTTTTAGCCATAGTATTATTGCACTTTATTGTGTCTCATTTTTGAACAGGAGGATAGCCAAGTGTTTGCAAACAATGTTAGCTGTAGGCTGAAATTGTCTTCACCAACTATTGATTCAACTACTGATTCTGTCCCAGAGGATTCAGTCTTCCCCAGCACATCATTGGCTGTGGAGTCAGATAACTTAGCTCAGGAGTCCCAAGATTCAACTGTGCCTACATCGAGTATTTTCCTGGAAATAGATGAAGACAGTTCGACAAGAGATTGCCAGGATTGGCTTGTGCCTCAAGTAGAAGTTGCCATTGATGAACGTGGTAACTGAATCTCCTGTTAAATACATTTTATTGCTTTGGTATTTAGATAAAACTCATCATTTAACTCCACATCTTGCCTAAGGGCGCATGCCTATATGGTTACTAAATAAGGATAATAATGATAAATTAACATTTTAAAATTGACATTACAAAAGGTTAAAGTAAAATAACTAATAATTATATTTTTTAAATTTGTTTTTGCAACACATGCTTGTATACACAACACTCATATGATTTTTGCACACGAGACTGTACAGAGTAATATTTGAGCAAAGCATGAATTGAGGGACTAATTTTATTTGCGGGAGTTTAATTCATGAGATAGAATGACGTGAGAAATTTGAGCAGACATTTTATGGAAAACAAAATCTCAAATATAAAAACTGAATTTTAGATCAGTTATGTGAACGCATGTCATTAAGGAATATTTAAGAAGTGATCCCAGATATTTTAGAGCTGTATATCCTGTTATGTTACTGATATTATTACTGTTATTTTTCCAAGGATTATTTATTGTGTTCCATGTAAATAAAGTGAATAGTGTGTAATATTTGACTTGTATTGTGAAGAAGTGGCAGTAACAGTTGATTTAACCATTTAGATTTAGATAACTATCATCACTGTGAGTAACATACACACACAGGATAGACAGTTACAGTTTTCATCATTCAGTGCATTGTCTAAGATTAATGTTTAAAACAGAAAATAATTAGCCCAGTAAATTTTGAAGTTGGTGCTTTCAAATTTCTTTCACCAATGAATGTGTTTATGAACTTGTATTAATTTATTATAACACAGCAGTTTTCATAATTAATTTTCAGCAAATTTTGATGGATTGTTAGATCAATCTGAGTATGACCAAGAATTGTTTGAACTGCCTTCATCAACATTTGAGGTAAATGAAATGCAGACTTTGCAATCTTAAAACTATGGGGTTGGTCTCTTTATCATCTGATATTTTTTTTAATGGTTCAGTTAGTACACACTGAAGTGAAGGATTTATCATCGTTTTGGGTTAAGTTTTTAAAGTAGAAGTGTTGCAGTTGAACATTCAAGTTTCTTAACAGACAGGCCACTTGAAAGATAATTGGAAAATTATTTAAACTCCAAAGCTATTCAGCTCACAATTTTCCCACATGGAAATGAGCTTTTGGTTATATAATTTAGTATCATCCCATTTCAAGTGTTTTTCATAGGCTAATGTAGAAAAAAAAATGCATTCACATGATGACAATTTTCCTGCAACATTCAAGTTAGACCTGGGTTAGCTAGTACGCTAAAAATGAAAAATCAAGTAATTATAATATCCCCCCCCCCTTTTTTTCCCCAGGGAAAGTTCATGGAAGCACCAGATGAAGTCCAATGGCTTGGTAGCCCTGAAAGATTTTCATCTTTTTATGAGGTAACTGAAAACTAAGTTTTATTTCTACATTGTCAGAGGACTATTTTTTTTCTTCTTCGATATCTTAGGGAGCAACAACAAAAAAACAGGTGTCTTCTTCATGAATTAAAGTTTTTCATATATATATTAATTAATACAATTATAATAATTTTTCAAGCCAAAAACAGTTCAAAGATAAAAATGAACATTTATGAAGGGATGTAATTGATATTTTTTACATGAAATCATGTCTGACTCCTTATTATATCCATCACAGGGAAAGTATGACAACCAGTTTGGCATCAAATGTGACCTAAAATCTTTGGATGATCAGCCCTATGATATGTCCCACACTATCATTGTATCGCCCAATCAAGTGATGCCGCAAGTTACTGTCAAGCAAGAGCCAGTGACCTCAGACACAAGTGACATGTACTCCATGAGCAACACCAATGTATGCTTCAGGAAAGTGAAAACCCCAAGGAAACACAGGGAATCCATTGATGATGGCTTGACTGCCACACGCAGCAAACGTAAACAATCAAGCCCAAAAAGAGTTCCTCTTTTCAATATAACAAATTGGGATGAATTTTCTGTCCATGTCAACAATGGCCTGGATAGTAACAATGAGACAATCGACGGTAATGGTAACAGTTTACATATATATTATAATGTAGCGTAAGGTAGAAGGGCTTTAGTGCCTAGGATAAACTTATTTATAACTCAGACTTACATGAATAGCTTCAATATTATCTAATGACACTCCATGCACAAACTAATTAATATTATAACTTTCTGGAACTATTTTATTGACTTTTTAATCTGAAGGCCTATTTAAAATTTTACGTTTCTTTTTTTTTTAATTATTATGTATAATCTTGACTTATTATAAAAAATTTTTTAACTGTATCTCAGTTTTACATTTAATTTAAATTATTAGTTCTTAAACTATTTTATTTTTAGCTTTAATATTTCAATTTCATTCATTTTTATTTAATATGTGAAATGTTTACAGGTGGCCTAGTACTTGTGCTAACATTTTATATATCTTGTTAGCTTCTAGGAGCCCATTCCAAACAGTCTTTATGCATTGTATTTGACACAAGATTTCTCTGCCTAAGTAGAAATCAAAAAGGTTGTTTAAAACCTCTCTCACTTTCAGGAATTAATATTTTATTAATAATAATAATAATAAAGTTTATTTGAAAAAGCAGGCTTCATCCCCAAAGCATGGTACAAAGTCAACCATATTAAAAGAGAAATGAAACAATCTATTTTTTACTACATTTAAATACAAAACGCAACATTACAAAAACTACTTACGATCACACCCATTCAAAGTCTTTCATCCCTTGCAACCATAAACAACACAATCCAATATACATCTAGGAGATAATAGTGTAATTATATAATAATTATATAATTAGGTAAGATGGGGAGCTGAACCCCATGACTCAATCCATAAATGACATCACACATCAAGGGGGGAGGGGGTCACATTTTTATGATTGGTTGGGGAGGGGGGTGACTTAAGCAATGGGATGTCACATGAAAAGGGGAGTATTATAGTAAAGAATTGCACTTAGTAACCCTAAATTACATAAATTTTGAACATTTTTCATTTATACAAGCATATAATTATTTTATTCTTAAACTACTATCACTAAGAGAATCAGTACATGTATGCAAGGTCGGATAAATGTCCTCTGATCAAGTTAAAGGATGCCACAGAGGAGGAGAAAATGGGTGTAGTGATAGTTGTGAGGATTTATGTACAATGTGGAGACGGGAGTCACACAATTAGGACTACCACTTGAAGTGGGATGGAACGAAAAAAATAATGGTTCTATTGAAATCTTAGTAAATGCTCTAGGGAAGGGATTCTTAACCTTTTTTGCAGTGCAGACCCACTCCGTTTTAAACACCCCCCATTCCCCCAAACCGTATAAATTATATTGTAATAAAATTTAAAATATGAAAATAATTAATCAATTTAGTTATCGTAATTTTTATTTCTTTAATTGACTTTTTACAAACAAGGAAACAAGATTACCATTACAAGTAATGGGCCAACAAATTAACTTTGCTGCTAATCAAAATGCATGAAAGCAGCAACAACAATGGCAGAAAATATAATTTTCTGATCTTCCACACCTCAGGGCTGGGGTGGTACTTTTTATCCCTAGTTAAGAACCACTGCTCTACTGAAATGTTTCTGCCACAGGTGCAGTAATTTGATATACATGCCAGTTGAATTTCTTAAGGGCTTGTAAAGGACAGTAGTGGATACAGGGAATTTTTATAAGGGGGTTGGGGTTCAGAGATTGGGGGGTGGGGGGCTAACTTTTTGTGACGATTTGAGGGGGGGGGGTGTAAAAAATCTGCTAAATTTGTATGACGTCCTTTATGGATGGCCCCCCTACCCCACCTTACAGCCCCTTTGCATGCTCTGAAACAAAAGGAATTTATCAGTAAAAAAATAATTTAATTATTTCTTTTCATATAGGGGAAATTACTTTTGATATGACTGGAAAGTTGCTTGATGTAAATGCCACTACAAAGCTACAGCATGTTATTAAAACAGAAATAAAAGAAGAAGCTACATATGACATTGAAGTGTAAGTCTTATATTACTATTCTTTTAAAGAATTAATTAGTATGGAAAAAAATGTCCAGAAATGGCTTTCATAACCAATTGTTAACCCCTTAATGTCCAAATTAATTCTCAGGAAATATTTTTATGAAACTTATTTAAGGATCTTAAATGAATTAAAACATATCCACAAGTCATTTTTTCAATGCTGAATATTTGAAAGAAAAAAAACAGAATGTCTCATTTTTTGGGGCAGTCGCACACCAATACATATACAATAAAAGCTTTCAAGGCAGTTTGCAAGACTCTGACACAGCATTTTTGACACTTCTTTCATCCCATTTGGTACTCTTTTTCAGAGATTCTTCAAATTTTTTTCATGGAACAGCCTCCTGGCAAACACCGGGAGTACTTCTAAAAATCTGTAATGACAATATCTCCAGTTAATCGGAGAAGATCTAGTGGCCTTATTAAAATACAAATTTAACGCCAGTTTGATATTGGTATATTAATATATATTTTATATGATAAGTAAAAATAGCACAGAAAAGTTACAATAGCTCAAATCATTTGGAAGATATCACTTGCTTAGTTCACTTGCTATGGTGGAAAAAAAACACCTAGAATTCTTTGGAACAACCACACATGCTGCTACAACCACACATGCTGCTACAACCACACATGCTGCTACATCCACACATGCTGCTACAACCACACATGCTGCTACATCCAGAAGGGGATTTTGAAAAGGTGATGCCCTACTCAAAAAAATTCTATCCAATGCCACTTACGAATCTTATGAATATTTAAGAGGGGCTGCATAATTTGAAATTATTTAGAGGACCTTTTTTGGGACAGTGGGTAATAATGAGTTAGATGGAGTGTGATTTTCTTTACCAGACCTGTTTACCCCCAAACTCTAAAAATCGTACATCATCACTGAATCATTCAATACATTATCTTAATAGTAAAAAATAAACATATAGTATATATAATGTACACACCTCAAAATCATACATTTTACGCCAAAATCATAAGAGCATACAGGTCTGCTTTACCATAATTAAAATTTTTCAAACAAATATTCTGTACAATTGCTCAACCATTTCTTGGCAGTTTCTTGTGTTCTCTTTAAGACAAATAGTTTCGTTAAAAAAATATTTGTTAAGTTAAGGTATCAGCCATTATCCACAGTGACTTACAAGGCATCAATCACAGAGCTTTCAATTTTCTATTCAAAATTTTGGTAGGCCTGAACAAAAGTTAGCAACAGAAAGTGAGAAAGTAGTGAGGGAGACAAGTTTTGAGATAGCTGGGAAAATAGATCTTAGAAAATCATCTTGGATGAATGGATTTATGATGTACAGCCGCATACATCGCAAGCGTTTTATCAAGTTAGTATACATTCTTATGTTGATTTAGGAGACTGAATGCTTTTGTTATATTTGAAAACAAATATTGTGAGATACTTTATTGAATTTGAATCATATTTTGACATCATTTAGCTTACTCGATTAATATTTAAAGTGAACATTGCAGGGAAAAAAATGTTAATTAATGTTAGGGTGGAATTCGACCATGAATTTATTGACAAGTTGGTTTCATTATACCTACTTTTTTTTCCTGTCAGAGAAAACCCAGGACTTCAAGCTTCTAACATAAGTAAAATGATGGGACAAGCTTGGCGAGGAATGACAACTGAGGAACAACAGCCATACAGGTTTAAAAGTTTTACCTCCCTTTGTATTCTACTTGATAGGATTAGGACCATCTTCTTACCCGTTTCATCTCTGTCAAGGCTATTTTAACCAACTTCTTTATGTGTACCGCGAAGCTGGAGTTTGGCAGACTTTTTTCACCAAACATTTTCATATGCATATGCTTGGATGATTTGTTTATATTAAAATATTAATTTAGTGGCCAACCCTTTAATAGAGAATAATGAGCTCACCTGAGTTTGAGACTGTTAGCTCCTACTTGCAGTTACAGCATCATTGCAAGAGTGTAGATTATTACCAATTGTTTTCGTAAGAACAATCTGATAGCAATTTAATGAAGTTTTCTTTTGAGTCTAGTTGTTGACAGAATTTCTTAGTAAGGCTGTCTGTGTCATATTTTATTTAGCTTGTCAATCTATATTTTACAGGGAAGTTGAAGGAAGGCCCAATATTAATGATCAATTATTTTTTAATTGGAAAGTAGATGATCTTAAAATATTAGCATACAAATAAAACAGCTTACTAACTGCCTTTGATTTCAGAGAGCAAGCAAGAATATGTTCACAAGAACTTCAAAAGATGCTTGATGAAAGTTACCAGTTATAACTAACCAGTGACAGATAATAACAAAATGATTATGAAACTGGTATGCTAAAACTTTTCATGCTTTATTCAGACAAAATGTACTAGTTTTTTGAAGTGTAAGACCAGACTTTCAATTTATCTCTACTTGTTAGTAGACAATGCCCAGAATGTCATAGATTATTCTTGTAAGTGATGTACAAAATTAAGTCTGAGAAGGAAGTGAAGTGGTCCTTTGTTTCATTTTGACAAGACCAACTTGTCATTTAGGGCTTTAATAACTGTTGAACTTTTTTTCCATTAAATTACTTTCAATGCGGTTCAGTTTTATAAAGTAGTTGTACATGTTTTTAGCAAGCTTTTTTCCCCCCATTTTTCCAGTTCTTTTTTTTTTAAAATAAAAAAACATTGTAGTATCATGCTATACACTTTTTTTGGTATTTACCTTTTACATTCCACAGATGTCCAAACCTCCTGCCTACATGAAATACTTAAAAAAAGGTTTTATTCCATGGAATATTCAATGTGTTAATCTCTGTTGAATTTTCAAAAAATTAAATATCAATACAGCTTGCTGATTGACAATATTATTAAGAGCTGTATGTGGATTGCTCACATTGAATAACGCCAAATGATTGTTTGATGTGATAAATGTTTTTAAAAATTGAATTGGTATAAGTATCAGAAATCATGTGATATAGATTGATATGGAACCAAACATTGACCAAGGTATCATCTATCACAAATTTAGACACACTATTTGCTTGTGTGATGTAAAAAAAAAAATGTTACTTGTGTTTGTAATGATTAAGTGCTGGATAGAATATTTTAAGGTTGCTCTTCGGAATGAATGTGGTTCTTTGATTTTGAAAATTGTTTTCATAGGAATTGTACAAATGCACCATGACTATCAGAAATATACTACAGTGCCATTTCATTCATGTTCTGAGTCCTCATCTTTTTAAAAATTATTTTAAGTTGAATGTCTTTTGATTTGATACCTAAAAATTAAAAAAGAAAAAAAAAAGTATTTATGAAGTCCTAATTCTCCAAATGAAGCCCCAATTCTCCAAATGAAGCCCCAATTCTCCAAATGAAGTCCTAATTCTCCAAATGAAGTCCTAATTCTCCAAATGAAGTCCTAATTCTCCAAATGAAGCCCCAATTCTCCAAATGAAGCCCCAATTCTCCAAATGAAGTCCTAATTCTCCAAATGAAGTCCTAATTCTCCAAATGAAGTCCTAATTCTCCAAATGAAGCCCTAATTCTCCAAATGAAGTCCTAATTCTCCAAATGAAGTCCTAATTCTCCAAATGAAGTCCTAATTCTCCAAATGAAGCCCCAATTCTCCAAATGAAGCCCCAATTCTCCAAATGAAGCCCCAATACAAAAAGTTAAACCAAAATAAAATATGACTTAGAGTTGCATCTCAAATTTGATATATTTATCACTATTTCCAAGTCAGAACTGATGTTTTGAATGCTATTTTGAGTTACTTGATCATTTGTTTTATTTAAAATGAATGACAATGTAAACTAATTAACGAAAAAGGCAGAAAACACTGAAATTGCATCCATTTATCAACCTGCAGTGTGTATTTGTATTATATTATTAAAATCCCATCTCAACTCCATTTATTAAAAAAAAAAAAAATTTAATCCACATAATGGCTTAGTGCTGTAAGTGCAAAAGGGGAAATACTTCCAAAGACATTACCACAATTATGGTCTCCTAATTTTAAGTTGAATAACTTAATTTAAAAATGAGTGTAATGCTTTTTTAAAAAAAAATTGATTTAAATTTAACATGAGTTAAAACACTGGTAAGATGTTACTTCCCTTTTAATTACTTTTAAATGTTATAAGAAAAAAATAAGAAAAAACAACCTTGATTATGTCAAAATATTTACTCGATATATTCAGTGCATTTGTAGCAAATTATTTTCTCAACTTCTTTCACCCCAAAAAACCTAATATGTCAAAATATTTATTCAATATGTTCAGAACATTTATAGCAAATTATGTTCTCAATTTCTTTCACTCAAAAAAAAAAACCTAACATTTCCTGTACACATGAACACCACTGGTCACATCAAACTACATTTTATATGTACATATGGTTAGCAAGTCATAAACATTGGTTATTAATTTAAAAGTTGCAACAAAAGTTTTCAAATGATTGGAAAATTTCTTCTTATCAGAATTCCCAACCCTTTCAATGCAATATAGCACACATCTAACACTTAAATAGATAGGAAAAGGCCCTAGCATAATTTAACATTCAGTTTCGCAAGTACAGATCACTCTCCCACATCATGTTTAAAGAGGAGGGGGGGTGTCGGTCTTAGCACAGCGGTTCTCAACCTGTGGGTTGTGACCCCTTTATGGTTGGGAGTCACCACAACGTGAGGAACTGTGTTAATTTAAAGGGTTGTGGCATTAGGACGGCTGAGAACCACTGTCTTAGCAGAATGTACACACATTTATTCACAAATTCTACAATTATCATCCTGATATTCTGACAGTCCGAAAATAACATTTATATGTTTTTAATGAAATATAATTTTACCAAGTCAACTAGCTAGATATCTCTCTTATATTACTACTAAGTAATAGTATTTCAATAACATTTAGTCCACAGTACGTTTAACATGTGAGATGTATTTTTTTCAGCTATACCAAATGTGCCAATTTTCAATTCCCATCGTCTTTGCCAAATACAGGTTTTCACCAAGCACCATGTAGGTCACTAAGCATCATCTAGTAACTGCCAATAGTAGTTACTTAATTGGGTTTGCACCACGACTGCTAGATGTTACATTGGATAAAATGTGAAAATAATTATGCGCCTGTGAGGAAGCTGCAGCAACCCAGAACAGGGCCATGACAAGGAAAAGTGACCCTCAATATATAAGATATAGAGAAACAAGTGCCCCTCCTCGAGATGGTCCAGTAAAAAGACAATTTTTTTAAACCCCTTGTCTTTATGAAGTACATGGGATTTTATTGTTTAATTCACTATTAAGGTCCTACCAAAATTCAAATTTGGTGCCCCCCTGATGTTGTCACCCAAGGAGTTGATGCGTATATTCTGGGTACCACAGGAATCGTCAAAGAGTGGTGAAAAACCCATTACACATTTTTATAATGTGATGTCAAAACTGTCTATAAATAAAAAGGTATTGTTGGTGCATAATATTCCTCTTTTTTTAAGGGGGGGGGGGGGGGGGGGGAGGTCCCAAAAGCTCATAAACCAATTATTTTTTTTTGCATATGACTACATGGATGGCCCATATACAGTGGTCTACTAATTGGAATACATTAATTTGTTCAAAGTAACCACTATTTTACAGAGTTCAAGTTTATGTTATTTCAATGATTTTTTGGCTCTCCAATCCAAGAATTCATCCAGCTCACCATCCTCCACATCATCTCCTGTCTCAGTTTTCTTTGGTCCATCACTTTTGGAGCTCTTGAGAATTATTTCCTTTTTCACATGCAACTTTTCCACTTCTTGCCACCTTTGACTGAAATGTTAAACAAAAGAGTCAAGTATTATTTAGTTATAGTTATAGTATTAACCAAGTATATTTATTGATCAATATTTTAAAAATTTAGCTGTTAATTCTCAGGCTCTTAATTTTAAACAAAGAAGAATTTTATTGTGAGCACTATTGTCCCAGCTATAGGGGGGTAGAACCTTGGATGACCCCCTAGCTGCTAAGGGGGGTAGAACCTTGGATGACCCCCTAGCTGCTAAGGGGGTAGAACCTTGGATGACCCCCTAGCTGCTAAGGGGGGTAGAACCTTGGATGACCCCCTAGCTGCTAAGGGGGGTAGAACCTTGGATGACCCCCTAGCTGCTAAGGGGGGTAGAACCTTGGATGACCCCCTAGCTGCTAAAGAGAATATTTCATGGGGAGCTTGAGCACAGCAAGGGGCCCCCTGAAGGACAGAAGAAACACTCCAAAGATACCATGAACAATTTTTTGCATCAACTCAGATGAATGAGAATGAACAGGAGGGAGGATGAACAGGGGGATGAACAGGAGGATGAACAGGAGGATGAACAGCCATGGAGCAACCTTCATAGCAGAAAAACCCACCCCACCCCTTGCTCCTACATGAAAACACGTTCTTTCAAGCATTGCCTTCAGTAGCTATCTGCCTGCCATCACAGACATAATCACTCCCAGCAACACTCCTTGTTAAGTCATTTGACAAACACACAATATTTATTATGGCCAAGTTATTGTGAGACACATCCACTGAACAAATTTCTCCTTCCTCGAGTCATATAGTCACAAAATTTGACAAAAGTCTGACAACAAACAACAAAATTGTATTTGCACAGGAAAGGGGGAGGCTATTCACAAAGTGTTTATGATTGCAATGCTATACCAATGCTGCTACTTGTGTCAATGTATAGTGTTATGAAACACACGAAGGGTTCAAGGGAAAAAAACCAGTGATGTCAATTTTTCAAAATTTGCAAGTTATCTCCCGTGTGGCTAAATTCCATTCAATAGAATAATATGACACTGGTCCAACTGACTGAAAAAGCAGAGTAATCAATAAATAAATATTTAGAAATTTTTGACATTTTGATACTTTTATGAGGAATTTTCAAACTTTATTATAATTTTTATCAAAACCTGACATCACTGGTTTTTCTCTTGAGCCCTTCATATCTTTAACAACAAATGTAAAACCTTGGATCATACACATTGCCACTGAATGCTATCAAAAGGGTTTCATCAAAATTAAGATACTTTTTTAGCCAGAAAAAAATTGCAAAGGCCGGAGTGTGGAATTGAAGCATGGTGCCCTAAGAAAGCTAGGTATATTTGGAGCAACATACATTTGGTCATCTATTTCATCTATGTTTCTGTCAATATTGACTTGCTCATCTTCCTCTTCCATGATTACCTCGGATACCTGAAAGATCATTTATATGTTAGGTTTTTAAATTAAGTTACACAAAATGACATCAAAATGTGCTATTTATAGACAATATTTTGGAAACTTGTATCTGTGCTCATGCACATCTAGTTTAAAGCACTTTTCTCCAAATGCTGCTTTAGTCCAGCATAGGGTGAAATAGATCTTTTTTTTTTTTAAATTAAAGAAAGTGAGATGTACTTCTAAGAAACTGCTTGATGATGATATTTTTATTTCCAAATCTTTTGCTAACTAAGGCAAAATACCAGACTGCCCACAGTCCATCACAAAACTAAGCTGATACTAAAATAATGAACACCCGTCTCCTGATGATAACTGACATAATAATAATAAAATATTCGTGTAAAGCTCCCTTGACTGTACGAGTTTGAATGGTTTAATGTAATATTTTATTGTTTGGCTGGTTAACATTATGCTGACTGTATTAGCAGATGATATCCATAAATTGGTTCTTACCTGTGCCTCTTCTTTAATTGCTTTCTGGAACAACTCCCACTGTTCCTCGTCCTTGTCTTTGTACTCAACCTTTCTAACCTAAGGAATAAACAATAAATAGACCCAAATATTTCTATTTAAAATCCTTTATATTAACTTTGCTTTTGTTGGTGGGTGGCTGGATGGCAAAATCTTAAGACGCCTGATTGACCCATTGACCCAGGCCCTGTTAAACTATGGAGCTGAAACTTGGCACAAAGACTTGTTGCTAATGACAACACATTCTGCCAAACTTTCAGCCCACCCCCCCCCCCCCCCCCCCAAACCCCAGAAATCAGTTATTCCTGTTTTCAAGGCGAAGATGAATAAAATATTATGATGCTAATCTCACAAAGTTAAAAAAATGTTGCGGTGTTTGGTGCATAATATTTTCTCTGTTTTTCTGAAATATTTGGTGAAATAATTATGCGGTGCAAAAGCGGGTGGGTCATTACAATATTAATATATTTCAGGGGTGTAAAAATAATAAACGGTTGCTGGGGTGTGTGTGTGTGTGTGTGTGTGTGTGTGTGTAGAATCACAAATAGGGAATCTTATTAAGTGTGTTACTTGTACACATGTTTTGTCAAATTTCCAGCCCCACTGTATTACATTTTATAAAGGATTATACAAAAAACTTTGTTTTTAGGGTTTGTTTAATTACAAATATTTCTGCTTTCTAAGTCTTATCATTCTACTACTGTTACTATTCTTTGTGTTCAATGCTTAGTTCAGCTCTGGTATTTCTCTGGGGTCACAGACCTTTGCATCCATTTTAGGATCATCAAAGAAGCCTTCAGGTAAAACTTCTGACATCTTTTTGTTAAGTGAGGTCTCCGCAGCGGCTGGCTCGTCATCCTCAAAGAAATCTGGAAAATTCAACAGATAACTCTTGAAATAAAAACAAAAAATTTCTGTGTTTTTCAAAAGTTATTTCTTCCCATATCTTAAGAGAACTAATTTATTTGTTTGTCCTAACTCTACAACTAAAATGAGCCACTGACAACACAAGTTATTTATGGGACCAGATGCCAATCAAAGTGCATAATAAATTATTTTTTTTAAAAATACCATTTCTCTTCAATTTAAACCAATTTTACTTAAACAGTTGGGTTTTTTCTATTGAAAAAAATTGAATAGTAGAACCTTGAGCGTCTTGAGAATATAAATTTTTATTGTTTTTTTTGTTTTTTTAGATGACTGATTTCTGTGCATATACAATGTTAGTGGAAGTATAACTATTTATCAAGCTATATTAATCAAGCTAACTGGACACTGATATTTTGTTAACTCACCATCTGGCAGATTATTTCTCGATGACTGGGATGATTTTGTTGGCGATGCTTCGGATGAATTCACTTTTGTAGTTTCTCTCGTGTTTTTGTCTTCATCTCTGTCCTCGTCACTTTCTTCTGATGATGATGATGAATAACCTGCTAATAATGCTGCTTTTGCCCTTTCTCTAGCATCAGTTTGGGATACAGGACTGAAAATGATATTTAGTATAAAAATGTAAGATGACTTTAAAATCATGTATTCATACTATGCTAAATAAATCACCATGTTTCATACAAGAACTGAAGCTTTTAGAATCTGTAACTATGAATAAATTACTGAATAAATTACTGAAGAGAACCATATTTTTTTTAATTCACCTCAAATCTAGCCAAAAATTGGAATACAAAAAATCATGCTTAATTTATCCCTCAAGATAAGATTATTTTTTTGATCCAAATAAATGGAAATGTATTTTGATTACATTGTACATTTTCAGCACATAAATAAATACATATTTTAACCAAGGCAACACTTTACAATTATAACAATTTAAACAAAAGACATCTAAAGTATTTCTCTAGCATAAAAACCAGACATCAATTAAAAAAAAATAAACTTCTCATGAAATGGATACACATATTCGGCTCTCTTATAACAAAAGCATCCATCTTTTATGTTGAAATTATTTTATTATTTTTAAAAACAATACCCTATAAATGAGTTTTGGACATTATAGCCTGTTTTGATTTTGGAAGTATCAATAGAGATGATAGTCTGACCATGAGATGGAGGGAGATATAAACTAAAGGCAAATAAGCATGTGCCGAGGTGCCTCGGGCCTTTTAGGGGCACAACTACAAAGAATATTTATTTTTTAATAGAAGTGATATTGAAAGAAGTTTAAATATCCATACAACACAATTTATACAAGTGAAAAGAGAAAGAAGTGAGGGAAATGACTAATATTTTTCCTGGTGTGTTATCATAAAGGGGGCCTTTTGGCCAACCGTTGTGTGATAGCAGGAGAGATGAGAAAACAAAAAGTTTGGGTAGCATGACAAACTTGATCGTGAAAACAAACGATGTTATTGAGTCCCCCACCCATGTAATTGAAACAATGGAATAAAAATTAAAATGAAAACGTTTGGATGCACCAGCACTAAAGGAAACATGAAAACATGTAATGTAAATGTGTGTCAGGGGTCTATTAATGAAGGGACTTTTTGAGGACCACCGCTGCCACTTTTTGGTTACAAGCCCTCTACATTCAAAGTTGAAAGTTAAATTTTTTTCCCAAAGCACAACTCTGGAGGCCTCTTAAATATAAATTAATAAAAATTACAATGTCTGTTATTTGGGTCAGCGATTAAGCAGCCACAAAATGTGAAACAAAATCGTTTTATTTTATATTGCTCAGTCATACTATGCAGCACTTCATATTGGTTACCGAAAGATATGGGTGTCATTTGGGAAAGCAGCGCAGCCTACATAGGGAGCCATAGCAAGGACCGTGCGAAGAATGGTGTTCTAATGAGTGGCAACCCCAGCAGTGCGAAGAATGGTGTTCTAATGAGTGGCAACCCCAGGTGTTAGCCTCAGTGGGGAGGACAAAATCATTAAAAAAAATTTCTAAACATGACTAAGGGGGCGTTGTCATTTTTGGTCCAATGAGATGAAAATAAAGCCCCTCCCGCTACTTATCTCAATTTTCAACCTTCACCCCAGGTGCCACCTTTTCTTGGCACGGCAGGCATATTTAACAAAACTTTTATTGAAACTCAAAGTACCAGTAAGTGATAGGCAGTGGCATACGATGTACCAGTAAGTGATAGGCAGTGGCATACGATGTACCAGTAAGTGATAGGCAGTGGCATACGATGTACCAGTAAGTGATAGGCAGTGGCATACGATGTACCAGTAAGTGATAGGCAGTGGCATACGATGTACCAGTAAGTGATAGGCAGTGGCATACGATGTACCAGTAAGTGATAGGCAGTGGCATACGATGTACCAGTAAGTGATAGGCAGTGGCATACGATGTACCAGTAAGTGATAGGCAGTGGCATACGATGTACCAGTAAGTGATAGGCAGTGGCATACGATGTACCAGTAAGTGATAGGCAGTGGCATACGATGTACCAGTAAGTGATAGGCAGTGGCATACGATGTACCAGTAAGTGATAGGCAGTGGCATACGATGTACCAGTAAGTGATAGGCAGTGGCATACGATGTACCAGTAAGTGATAGGCAGTGGCATACGATGTACCAGTAAGTGATAGGCAGTGGCATACGATGTACCAGTAAGTGACAGGCAGTGGCATACGATGTACCAGTAAGTGATAGGCAGTGGCATACGATGTACCAGTAAGTGATAGGCAGTGGCATACGATGTACCAGTAAGTGATAGGCAGTGGCATACGATGTACCAGTAAGTGATAGGCAGTGGCATACGATGTACCAGTAAGTGATAGGCAGCGGCATACGATGTACCAGTAAGTGATAGGCAGTGGCATACGATGTACCAGTAAGTGATAGGCAGTGGCCTACGATGTACCAGTAAGTGATAGGCAGTGGCATACGATGTACCAGTAAGTGATAGGCAGCGGCATACGATGTACCAGTAAGTGATAGGCAGTGGCATACGATGTACCAGTAAGTGATAGGCAGTGGCATACGATGTACCAGTAAGTGATAGGCAGTGGCATACGATGTACCAGTAAGTGATAGGCAGTGGCATACGATGTACCAGTAAGTGATAGGCAGCGGCATACGATGTACCAGTAAGTGACAGGCAGTGGCATACGATGTACCAGTAAGTGATAGGCAGTGGCATACGATGTACCAGTAAGTGATAGGCAGTGGCATACGATGTACCAGTAAGTGATAGGCAGTGGCATACGATGTACCAGTAAGTGATAGGCAGTGGCATACGATGTACCAGTAAGTGATAGGCAGCGGCATACGATGTACCAGTAAGTGACAGGCAGTGGCATACGATGTACCAGTAAGTGATAGGCAGTGGCATACGACGTACCAGTAAGTGATAGGCAGTGGCATACGACGTACCAGTAAGTGATAGGCAGCGGCATACGATGTACCAGTAAGTGATAGGCAGCGGCATACGATGTACCAGTAAGTGATAGGCAGTGGCATACGATGTACCAGTAAGTGATAGGCAGTGGCATACGATGTACCAGTAAGTGATAGGCAGTGGCATACGATGTACCAGTAAGTGATAGGCAGTGGCATACGATGTACCAGTAAGTGATAGGCAGTGGCATACGATGTACCAGTAAGTGATAGGCAGTGGCATACGATGTACCAGTAAGTGACAGGCAGTGGCATACGATGTACCAGTAAGTGATAGGCAGTGGCATACGATGTACCAGTAAGTGATAGGCAGTGGCATACGATGTACCAGTAAGTGATAGGCAGTGGCATACGATGTACCAGTAAGTGATAGGCAGTGGCATACGATGTACCAGTAAGTGATAGGCAGCGGCATACGATGTACCAGTAAGTGATAGGCAGTGGCATACGATGTACCAGTAAGTGATAGGCAGTGGCATACGATGTACCAGTAAGTGATAGGCAGTGGCATACGATGTACCAGTAAGTGATAGGCAGCGGCATACGATGTACCAGTAAGTGATAGGCAGTGGCATACGATGTACCAGTAAGTGATAGGCAGTGGCATACGATGTACCAGTAAGTTAGGCAGTGGCATACGATGTACCAGTAAGTGATAGGCAGTGGCATACGATGTACCAGTAAGTGATAGGCAGCGGCATACGATGTACCAGTAAGTGACAGGCAGTGGCATACGATGTACCAGTAAGTGATAGGCAGTGGCATACGATGTACCAGTAAGTGACAGGCAGTGGCATACGATGTACCAGTAAGTGACAGGCAGTGGCATACGATGTACCAGTAAGTGACAGGCGGTGGCATACGATGTACCAGTAAGTGACAGGCGGTGGCATACGATGTACCAGTAAGTGACAGGCGGTGGCATACGATGTACCAGTAAGTGACAGGCGGTGGCATACGATGTACCAGTAAGTGACAGGCGGTGGCATACGATGTACCAGTAAGTGACAGGCAGTGGCATACGATGTACCAGTAAGTGACAGGCGGTGGCATACGATGTACCAGTAAGTGACAGGCGGTGGCATACGATGTACCAGTAAGTGACAGGCGGTGGCATACGATGTACCAGTAAGTGACAGCCGGTGGCATACGATGTACCAGTAAGTGACAGGCAGCGGCATACGATGTACCAGTAAGTGACAGGCAGTGGCATACGATGTACCAGTAAGTGACAGGCAGCGGCATACGATGTACCAGTAAGTGACAGGCAGCGGCATA
The DNA here is from genome assembly GCA_964017045.1 of Omphiscola glabra. Lineage (NCBI taxonomy): Eukaryota > Metazoa > Mollusca > Gastropoda > Lymnaeidae > Omphiscola > Omphiscola glabra. The sequence goes on from OZ024797.1 coordinate 19,008,324, forward strand.
CGATGTACCAGTAAGTGACAGGCAGCGGCATACGATGTACCAGTAAGTGACAGGCGGCGGCATACGATGTACCAGTAAGTGACAGGCGGTGGCATATGATGTACCAGTAAGTGACAGGCGGTGGCATACGATGTACCAGTAAGTGACAGGCGGTGGCATACGGTGTACCAGTAAGTGACAGGCGGTGGCATACGATGTACCAGTAAGTGACAGGCAGTGGCATACGATGTACCAGTAAGTGACAGGCAGTGGCATACGATGTACCAGTAAGTGACAGGCGGTGGCGTACGATGTACCAGTAAGTGACAGGCAGTGGCATACGATGTACCAGTAAGTGACAGGCAGTGGCATACGATGTACCAGTAAGTGACAGGCAGTGGCATACGATGTACCAGTAAGTGACAGGCAGTGGCATACGATGTACCAGTAAGTGACAGGCAGTGGCATACGATGTACCAGTAAGTGACAGGCAGTGGCATACGATGTACCAGTAAGTGACAGGCAGTGGCATACGATGTACCAGTAAGTGACAGGCAGTGGCATACGATGTACCAGCAAGTGACAGGCAGTGGCATACGATGTACCAGTAAGTGACAGGCAGTGGCATACGATGTACCAGTAAGTGACAGGCAGTGGCATACGATGTACCAGTAAGTTACAGGCAGTGGCATACGATGTACCAGTAAGTGACAGGCAGTGGCATACGATGTACCAGTAAGTGACAGGCGGTGGCGTACGATGTACCAGTAAGTGACAGGCAGTGGCATACGATGTACCAGTAAGTGACAGGCAGTGGCATACGATGTACCAGTAAGTGACAGGCAGTGGCATACGATGTACCAGTAAGTGACAGGCAGTGGCATACGATGTACCAGTAAGTGACAGGCAGTGGCATACGATGTACCAGTAAGTGACAGGCAGTGGCATACGATGTACCAGTAAGTGACAGGCAGTGGCATACGATGTACCAGTAAGTGACAGGCAGTGGCATACGATGTACCAGCAAGTGACAGGCAGTGGCATACGATGTACCAGTAAGTGACAGGCAGTGGCATACGATGTACCAGTAAGTGACAGGCAGTGGCATACGATGTACCAGTAAGTGACAGGCAGTGGCATACGATGTACCAGTAAGTGACAAGCAGTGGCATACGATGTACCAGTAAGTGACAGGCAGCGGCATACGATGTACCAGTAAGTGACAGGCAGTGGCATACGATGTACCAGTAAGTGACAGGCAGTGGCATACGATGTACCAGTAAGTGACAGGCAGTGGCATACGATGTACCAGTAAGTGACAGGCAGTGGCATACGATGTACCAGTAAGTGACAGGCAGTGGCATACGATGTACCAGTAAGTGACAGGCAGTGGCATACGATGTACCAGTAAGTGATAGGCAGTGGCATACGATGTACCAGTAAGTGATAGGCAGTGGCATACGATGGGGTTTGAGGAAGGGGTGGTCTGCCCTGGGAGGCAGTTTTTTCTTTATATTGAGTGTCTGTATTTTGTGCTAACTGATGAGATTTTTTTGTTTAAAAAAAAAAAATAAAAAAAAAAAAATAAAAAAAAAAAAATAAAAAAAAAAAAAAAAAAATTTAAAAAAAAAAAAAAAAAAAAAAAAAAAAAAAAAAAAAAAATCTCATCAGTTAGCACTCATCAGTGCTAACGAGATTTTTTTGTTAAAAGCTTGAAGCATCGTGAAGGGCAGCAATTCTAGCTATGCCACTGCTGGTATGACATTAAGAAATATTTTTTTTCAAGAGAGGCCTCATAATGTCTACTGCCTTGGAGCCTCAGACAGTCTTAATCTGGCAGTGGTGGAGCCTCCGGTAGTCTTAATCTGGCACTAATGGTGACCACAAAAATTTTCTAGTACTAGTACCATAATACTCACCTTTCTGAATTAGCTGTTCCTGAAAAAAAAAGATAAAATAAGCTCTTAAAACAGGTTCCTTAAGGAAGGAAATAAGAAATCTTAATCACTGTGATAATTTATGTGTGTTTAAAATGAATTTTTGCCAAAAGACTATTCAATGCGTATGTACCCGTTTTTAATTTTTTAGTGTCTGTTGATGAATTATCTGTGTCTCCTTTCCTTTTTAAAGATGCTGACAAATGTTCTGGCTTCACTGGGCCCTGTGTCTTTAATGCTATAACTCGCTGGAATAGAAGCAATAAGTAATGAGAAAAGATTAATTGATTCAGTAAACTCACACAGGTCAGGGAATTTTAATATTTAGCACTTATTTGGTAAACCAGAATTTGAAGTACAGTTAACCTCTGACCTGACATGTGATAAATGTTTGTGTTTTCAAACTATTAAAAGCTGAATGAATGTAGTTTTTTTGTCCTTTTTTTTTTTATCCAGTATTCTACTATGAGCTAAACATATCAAGTTTTTAGTTACCTCTTTATGTTGCTTACTCTGTATGTGTGCTATCCACAACAAATCATTTTTAATGACATTGCTACAAACTATGCAAATCAGCTGGTTTAGACTGTTGTACCTGTACGAAAATAGAATAAAGCATTTTTTAAAATTGTCTTTCTATAAAAAAAAATTATAACAGTAGGCTTAATGATAACAAAACCGATTTAATGAGTAATAATTTAATAAAAATATATTTTTTAAATTTTTTCAAAATCTTGGACATGGCATTGGCACCTTGCATTACTCAATTAAATTTAAATATGTGTATTAATGTTTCATGAATGAATAGGATGCTGTTAGTATTTTCAGTAGGCTCATTGATACCGACTTAAATTAAAAGTTAATAACTAGGCCGTACATGTTTTATTACAGGTTAAATCATAAATAAAATCAAAAATATAAAGTCAGAATCCATTTATTAAAATGATGGTCCACTTACGCTTTACGACTCACCCTGTTTCTGTGCATGGGTGAACTCCCCTTTGTTTATTCAGGTATTGTTACTGGAGTTAACTGTTGTTTTTCTTATTAATAAATATTTTGAGTGATGAATTTTAAAGTTATATTTCAAAAATTTATTTATACCGGGTATTAAAAAATTCATCAATCAAAAAATTCCATCCGCATATTAATATATTTAAAAAAGAATAGTTAACTCTAATAACAAATTATGAATTTACAAGGGAGAGTTCCCCCATACACAGAAAATCACAATAAAACTGTCAAGTATAAATTAGATAAAATTCCAAAGAAAACATAAATTATAGCGCATGACGAGAATGGCGGAGTCCGTTCACAAAATGTGAGCGGAGTCCGTTCACAAAATGTGATACTAATACTCGCGTCAAGTGCTATAATCTATAACTCTTATTTTAGTGATAATTGTAGTATAGGGCTTTTATTTTCAGTATTGATTAATGCTAATTTTATGAAGTAAATTATAAATAAATTGTATCTTATCTAACAATGCACTATGTATACAAATTAAGTAGTAGTCTCTCATGTGTTACCAAAGATATAGAGTACAAAGTACGGCAGTAAGGGCTCTCAGATTTTCAACTAGTCAAAAGACAGTACTTTTAGCATTTTTTTTTTTCACCGGTGTTCATCTTGGAGTTGGAGAATCAGCAAGTTAACTTAAACGTTAACTTAAACGTTAACTTAAACGTTAACTTAAACGTTTATTTAAACGTTAACTTAAACGTTAACTTAAACGTTAACTTAAACGTTAACTTAAACGTTAACTTAAACGTTAACTTAAATGTTAACTTAAACGTTTACTTAAACGTTAACTTAAGTATGCTTTTCCTTTTTCATTTCTTTTGAAAATAGCAAGTTGAATTTTAATAAAATGAATTTTAAAATACTTCATAATTATAATTATAAATAAAAACCGTATGGATCATCGGCCGGATGTCATCAGTTAGATTTAGTTTCTGACATGAGTAATGGGCTAATTCAGACTATTGGTGCCATTAGGGATACATTTAGTTTTAGGGTTCAGGTTAGGTTTAGTGACGGTGAATTATAAAATTTCACTGTCGTGGCAACCTAAATGGAAGCTGTGTGATATGTCATGGCATCAACTGTCTGAACTTACCGAGTAATGATTAGTGACAGTGAAGCAGGAAAGTTATCACACACATCGTTCCGTTCAGGTCCAACAATTTTGCTATTCACTGTAAGTTAAGTCCAGTCCAGTGAGACAACTCTTAGCAAAACCCATACTGAATACTCCGAGCAAATTTATCCCAGGTATAGCCAAATTTGGCTATTTCATACAAGGAGTACCTTGACTTCATGTGCGTGTTTATTGGGAGTCACTTCCCTTTATTTTATTTTTTATAGAGTTACATTTTCATTAATATGACGGTGGCATATTTTTATTGGTTGATTAATTATCATTTTAAAATTTTCATTGGTTGGCTTATCAGTATGTTAATGTGCTCCGCCATTTTATGAAATGAATTTGGATGATGACCAGAATGTGTTTCATTAATTTTTTTATATTATTGTCGATGGAAACTGAAATAAAGTGTGTAAAAGTGTATTCCATGAAACTGTAAGTTGGGTTTTCATTATTTCTTTATTTTATAATTAATTTTGGCCATTTTTCTTTAGTTCGCGGGTCGAGGCAACCAAGATGGCGGCCATAGTTAGGTATTTCAAAGGTCTCACGCGCACGCGGTCTGCGCATATGGAAAAATAACGCAAAACTTGTGCTGCCATTTTTACATTCGTTTCAGTGATTATCTGGTTTTTTTGCGTTTTACGTCACAGTTTTCTAATAATAAACTAATTTGTCGTCGGTGACGTAGAGCGCATATTTTTCCAAACACGGTGATACCATTTTTGAAGCATGGAATATTTTGTCAGTGGCAATATATTTATCCTAGTGCCGGCATGTACTTAATAGCTTATTACTTTTTAATGTCTACTCGTACCACATTGCTTTTTATCGTACCACTACTTGATAAATTCACAAATAGGAATAACTTTATTTCGTTAATAATGACTATTTCACTTAAAAGTTATGCAATTAACTCTGTAAATAAAAATGCTAATTATCACTGGTTATCTCCCCTCTCAACAAAAATTGGGTTGTCGGAAATGGCTCTTCTCATCAATTTTATATAATGATATAAAAATATTTTCATTATTGTTCATATCGAAAAATCCACTAAGCACTAACCAATTAATTAATAAGAAACAGTTTTACAATATCATTAGAAGTTAATACAACTAAATAATTCAAGACGTTTATATAAATTTTAGTTTTTGTAATCTGTTGAATTTCTGACAAGTTTTGTCCCTTGATATAAATAAATGGCTTTTATAACTATACGGTATAATAGTAAATTAATACATAATATAGCATCAATTTACGTTAAAAACTGTGTAAGTTTATTTAGTTAATGTCTAAACATTTGATCTGTTCTTTACTGAACCAATAATAGGAATAATAATAATTTTATCCTTTCACTAGGGACATTAAAATTAAACAGAATATATTTACTTTTACTACATTATACTAAATTTAACTATTACTACAACCACACTTACATGCCTAATTAAAGTTAGTATCTTTTTAATTTAATAAGGTATTAAAATATAAATTTTAAATAATTGTTAAGTTAATGTAACATTCTAATACTTACCCTTCTTACTGTGTGTCCTTACCATTAGTATTAGTCTTATAACTTATGGATGATTTTAATTTTTTTGAGTAATTTTTATGTATATTATAAATTATAATTATATCCATCAATTTTATATATAAAAAAGAATACTTACCTTTTTATAAATATGATAATTGATTTAAAATTCAACAATAGCTTAGTAAAATTAGTTTAAATTACATAAACATGTTATTTTCAGCTTTTTTTCTTCAGAAATAATTATTGTTCCAATTTTTCCATTCACTTTTTTTGTCACATACCCACAAATAAAATTATCCAAAATGCAAATTCTTGATGTTATGTAAAAGTTTTGTTGTTCATTGAGTTGTATATTGCATTGAGAATGTCTCCTGAAAATTTAGTTGCATTATCTTTTCAAATAAAAAAGTTGTTGGCAAAATAAGGCAGAAATTTGGAAAGTCGGTGACAAGTTTTTACAATTAAATACAAAGTCAAAGATAAAGAAGGGGGTTAAAAAATTCACCAAAAAAATCATAACTTTATTTCTATAAAAGCTAGGAAGATGAAATTGGTATTTTTGCAAAGCTTATAGCTAGCCCTTTAAAATGATGTATCATTTATGTCAATAGGACAATATTGAAAATTTCTGTCAAAGTACCTACCATAGTAAAATGTGAGGTACTTCTTGTGCGAATTTACCTCAAATTTTAATGATACATAATTTATGATAAATAAATAAACTGAATTAGAATTGTAGGCTAATTCAGATATATGGTACATCATCATTAGGTTTAGGGATAGATTTAGGGTTCAGGTTAGGGTGAGGGATAGATATAGGGTTCAGGTTAGGGCTAGGGTGAGGAATAAATTTAGGGTTCAGGCAACCAAGATGACGGCCATGGTAAAAAACGCGGTACAATCTAAACGAATGTACCGAATTGTAATATAACTTACTTTGCTAACGGATGTTCTATTCGCTTGGCTGCTGCTTTGGTGAGTGACTGTTTTTCTTTCATAAAACGTCTCAAATCATCTTTTGTTACCACTTTTTTCTTGGCAGTCGCCATCTTGTAAACAAGAATGCTCCCAATTATATTATAGACTATTTCGCATTTTTATTAAAATAAAAGTAATTTTTAAACAATATGAAATATGAAATAAATAAACCAAATAACAATTATACAAATTATTTAAGAATATGCCCTAATGCTTTTAATTTATGACTTTATGGGTATCGGATGAAAAGTTCTGTTATATATGATTTAATATTAATTATTAAGTATGTAAGTAAGTGTAAGACCCATGGCCATGCCAAAGTCAAATTAATATATATATTAATAATAATATGATTATGATAGTACCCGTTTTGGTTTTTTAAAATATCAGTTATATATATATATATATATAGATATTATATATATATAAGTGAATGTGGCAGTGTGGATTTGTTTCGCATACGTTTTTACATGGATAGATGGATCTTGACCAAGCTTAGTAACCTACACATACACTTGATCATCCATATTCAAATACCGAAGGGTACTGAACTCATAATATCCATCCTTTAATTTTTCCTTATATAAGCTATATCAATATCAATAGGCTTAGACAACACTTTAGGTTCTATGTGAAGTCATAAATCTATGCCTAGCTTGGTAACTTAGCCTTCATTGACCACATTGAAATATCAGTGGATTTAAAACTAATAATATCCAACCCACGCAAGGCCGATCTAGAATTTCTAGAAAGTTCGATAATTTAAAAAAGCTATATCTATGGCATTTTTAAACCGATTTCAATGGAACAAAAACTGGAACCCATCGGTTACGCGATCCCATCGGTGAACCGGATCCCATCAGGATCACACCGGGAAACGGGACTGCGCCGGGATTGGGGTCCGAATGCAATCCTGGGCCACGCGGTTACATTGGCTAGTATTTAAATGTAGGGGACCTGTATATATTATTAAAATGAAATTAAATGAGAGCATAAATATTTACTATAGCAGACAACTGACAGTAATTTTCTTTTTTTCAACTCTTTCAAATAATGGCAATGATATTAGTTTGTTAAAGTACAGTATTCATAAAAACAAGAGCAGCGGGCGCTACTAACGCGGCAATATTTTATTGAGTGATCCCCCTTTGTTGTTTGTCAGCCTAACCAATATTCTCTTAAGATTTTTTAATCCTCCTTTACTTCTAAGTTAATATCAAACATATTATAAATCATGACTATTATTGATCATAAAATCAATGTCTACAACGTGGCGTTGCTTAGCAGTGGGCTAATTCTTTGACGTTGTTACTTTCTCTCACGACGGTTAGAACAGTAGTGAGCAGTAATCGTTCCATCCACATTTCAATTTAACTTAATCTACTTTCAATATTTATCGATTGATTTTAGGCCAGTGGTTCCCAAACTTGTTCAATCCTTGGCACCTTTGCCAAATCTAAGTTTCCCCGTGGCATCATATGTCAAATTCTAACAAGCAGCCTACTCTGTGAAATAGCGAAATTTATTTTTTTATTTTTTTATTTTTTTTTTAAATATTAAAAGATTAGGTAAAAATAAATCAAACATGTATTTAAGATTACAAAGCGCCATCTACTAATAGCCATGTGTAAAATCTTCTTAATTGGATCGGGTCCGCTCGATGTCAGGTCATATGACTCGTATCACATTGAAATTAAATTGTAAATAAAATTGTGAAATTTGTGCGCTATTTCTCGCGGGTACCACCAAGAGGAATCCTCGGCTTCCCAGAACGCGAGGCGCGCAGTTTGGGAGCCGCTGTAAAGTTTTAGACTTAACATTTTAGGAAGGTATATCAGGAGTCCGATGGGATTTCATGAAAACTGTACAATGTGGTTGAAACCAGGGCCGACCCTAACAATTGCGGGGCCCTTTAGAAAATAAATTCGGGGCGGGGGCCTATGAAAGTGCGGGGCCCACTGCGGCCGCACAGGTTGCAGTGGCCTAAGGCCGGCCCTGATTGAAACTGCTGTGTGGAATCTGCAGTTTCAAAAAGTAACATGACAGAAATGTTCTTGTTTGTTTCCTCGCCGAGTCACCCGTGCACTACTACAGACCAACCCGTGCACTACTACAGACCAACCTGGCTGTGACCCGTGCACTACTACAGACCAACCTGGCTGTGACCCGTGCACTACTACAGACCAACCTGGCTGTGACCCGTGCACTACTACAGACCAACCTGGCTGTGACCCGTGCACTACTACAGACCAACCTGGCTGTGACCCGTGCACTACTACAGACCAACCTGGCTGTGATCCGTGCACTACTACAGACCAACCTGGCTGTGATCCGTGCACTACTACAGACCAACCTGGCTGTGATCCGTGCACTACTACAGACCAACCTGGCTGTGATCCGTGCACTACTACAGACCAACCTGGCTGTGATCCGTGCACTACTACAGACTAACCTGGCTGTGATCCGTGCACTACTACAGACCAACCTTGATCGAAAGAAATTTCGTTGACGGAAAATTGATCGACGGAAATCTGATCGCACGGAAATTCGGTCGAATTTTTTTTTTCAGTTCACACGTTAAAATTTTCGTCAAATTTCTTCTTGAACGCACTTTACTATATAGTAAAACAAAATAATGCGTTCAGAAAGAAATTTGAAGCAAAATTTTAACGTGTAAACTTAAAAAAAGTTTCGACCAAATTTCCGTTCGATCAAATTTCCGGATACGCATCTTTCCACATCATTTCACCTACGATCACTGGCGTAGTTAGGGTTAGTGCTACCGTAGTTAGGGTTAGGGCTACCGTTGTTAGGGTTAGTGCTACCGTTGTTAGGGTTAGTGCTACCGTTGTTATGGTTAGTGCTACCGTTGCGGGCCATGATTTTTGCACCTCACCCACCCACTTTTTTTTAAAAGATTATTTGTACGCACGTACTACATGGATGAAATTCAGAAAACATCTACTTGATTTAAAAATTTTAATTTGTAAAAGTTTAATTTTTGTGAAATTACGTATTAAAATTATTTGTTCCATTTCTTGACTAAAAAAAAAAAATCAAATTTAGGGAACGTAACTTGGATTTTAAAATGTGCATTGGGTAAAATATAGTCTAGAGATAGTGCAACTAACTACAAGATGATGTTTAAGATTTTGTCTATTCACCATTTCACCACAAGAAAAAAAATAAAATAATAATATGATGGAGACTGAGATCAAGATGTAAGCTACGACAATGGACTACGATGAGTCACTTCCTTGTTTTGTCACGTGATACGTACCAGCCATTGGTAGGCTTTCTGCTACACATAACAATACATAACAACAGATAACAGCTGATCAGCCATTGCCATTATCATTAATTTTAAAGCACAATGTTTGTCTCCATCAGCGCTTTCCCAGTATTAATTAAAAATTTTACTTTTCAAAATATTCTGGAATACACGTGTTTTTTTTTAAATGACATTCATAAATGTGACAATAATTATGATTCAGTTATGATTAAAGGAAGAAAGTTGTTTGAAGAAAAATTTGTGAGCGACTAGTGTGTTGCAGACAGCCTACCGGAAATCTTACTCGTACTTACGCTTATCACATGAACACAAGATGGCGGGCAATGTGAAATAAAATACACTAAAAGGAAAACACGTGTCGGCAAAACAGTGGCGTAGCGAGCTAAACTCGCGCCCGGGGCACAATACCTTTTAGCGCCCCTCAATACCTTTTTAGCGCCCCCCTCTATTCGAAAACCATAAAATATTATAGTAAAATATACCACTTGGCGCCCCATTGTGAGTAGCGCCCGGTGCATGATGCCCCCCTTGCCCCCCCCCCTCACTACGCCACTGCGGCAAAAAGCTTTCATCGGCAATCAACAATAAAATGTTATAAAAACATTAAAAATTAAACACAATATAAACTGAGCCCATAGGGTAAGTAATAAAGATAGCATCCTCCAATAAATTCTAAAACGTTTTTTTGTTTGTTGGACTGTGTTTGCTGGACTGTGTTTGTTGGGATGTGTTTGTTGGAATGTGTTTGCTGGACTGTTACTTGGTGTGGATTTGTTGGACTGTGTTACTTGGTGTGGATATGTTGGATGGTGCTTGGACTGTGCTTATTGCCCTGTGTTTTTACCCTGTGTTTGTTGTACTGTGTTTGTAGGACTATTTTTGTTGGACTGAGGTTGCCCAAAACAGTGCGAAATCTGGGTGTCTACTTAGACAGAACACTAACTATAGACAAATCACATTAAGATGATTTGCAAGGCGACTTTTCTAGAACTGCGCAGAATTATTAATATCAGACTTTTCTTAACGTTTGATGAATCATAGAGACTGATGTCTGCATTCGCGCTATCACGCATGGACTACTGCAATGCTCTCATGGTGGGTCTCCCAGCCTTTGGGGATGAAGCGTGATTTTCAAATAAACGTTATTTTATTATTAATATTATTATTACTTGGTGTTGATTTGTTGGACTATGCTAGTTGCCCTGGGTTGTAGGACGGTTTATGTTGGACTTTGTTTATTGGACTGTGTTACTCTGTGTGGATTTGTTGAACTATATTTGTTGGACTGTGTTACGTGGTGTTGATTTGTTGGACTGTGTTACTTGGTGTGGATTTGTTGGACTGTGTTTGTTGGACTGTGTTTGCTGCCTTGGATCTTCAGCCTGTGTTTGTCGGTCCGGCCTTGTTGACCAGGGGTGATGGCCTCCACGTCGAACTCTGCGCTCGTCAATGTAAACTGGTTGCTCATGCGCACATAAGGTCAAGGCGGTGTACGTCATTAGTGCCGGGATGTCAACGGATGACGACAAATCTCACGTGACACGTCGTCAGATGTGGTCTCTGCTTCTGCTGTGTGGTTCATGCTTATACAGATATGGGGGTGGGGGGGGGGCCGAGAACCAAGGGCGAAACCGTTAAAGTGTGTGTGTGTGTACCTAAACTCCCTCCCATTTATCGGCTGTTATTCTGCCCGATATTGACGTCTGCCTGACAGGCGAACGTTTGATCATAGAATGAAAGGGAAAATGGGAATTCAGACAAATGAAATGTTCGTTTAGTTTTGAACAAAACAACCACACAAAAAAAAAAAAATATGAAGGAATGGAAAAGAATAAATTTTTAATTTTTAATGTTTTGTGTGTTTGTGTGTGTACTTCACAACCAGTGTATTGTTTAGTTATTAATAAACATAATCCGTTTATTAAAATAACTAGTCATTATACCCCATATCCCATTTGGGATACCGACCTCACTGAGATTCCGATCCCGATTGGGATCCCATTTCCAAATGGTTTAGCATAACCCAACGTGATCCCGACCACTGCGGAATCCGGACCTAATTGAGATCCCGATGGGATCCCATTTCCAAGTAGGAAACCAGTTTCCAAGTTTTCCCTTTACCCGGTGGGATTCCCTTCTCCGTTGGGATCCCGTTTTCCGATAGGATCCCTATTTGATAACGTCACTCGATGGGATTTTGTTCCTGGTAGGATTATGAAGAGTCTGTTTAAAGAAAATACCCGCATGAAAGTATAGAGCTAAACTAACATTTCAATAAGCTTTTAGATTCCATTAAATATCCCCGTAGAACAATATAGAACTTTTTAGAACATTCTAGATTAAAATTAATATCCTCCTTGAAACGAGTAAAAATGACTTTTCTAAGTAATTATTCTTCGAATACGAAAAATTATACAACTAAATGCATTACATAAGAATCATGTAGTTAAATTATAGAGCTAAAATGTAACATTTGTCCCATTAAAATCGGTTTATTAATGTCATATAAATATAGCTTTTTAAAGTTATCGAACTTTCTGGAAAATTCTAGATTGAATATTCTTAGTTTTAAATCCACCGATATTTCAATACGTACGATAAAGTGTACTGCTGCCATACATAGAACCTAAAGTGTTGTCTCCTATTGATAGTTATATAGCTTATTTAAGGAAAAATGAAATGGGCCCCAGCCCCAGAGGAATGGATACTTTCGGTATTTGAATATGGATAATCACAAGCATGTGTACTAAGTTTTGTTTAGATGCGTCCATTCATGTAGGATTACTTATTGGCCATTTTATTTATATAGCTCACTATAAGAAAAAAACCAATTCGGGGCCCCTGGCCCCAAACGGAATGTTATAAAAAGTCCCCCCCCCCCAGTATTGGATTCTGAATAATGATGGATATTTGTCCCAAGTTTGGTCAAGATCCATCAATCCATGTAAAAGCTTCTTTGGAACAAACAAACCTAAAAATCCACAAACAAATAAATTTTCACTTTTATGATATATGATATGATTATCGGCTTATGTTAAACAAATTTCTAAAGCGGCTGCAATACATGTTAAGTTAACAAACTTCTAAACCTGCTGCAATACATGTTAAGTTAACAAACTTCTATAGCTGCTGCAATACATGTTAAGTTAACAAACTTCTATAGCTGGTGCAATACATGTTAAGTTAACAAACTTCTATAGCTGGTGCAATGCATGTTAAGTTAACAAACTTCTATAGCTGGTGCAATGCATGTTAAGTTAACAAACTTCTATAGCTGGTGCAATGCATGTTAAGTTAACAAACTTCTATAGCTGGTGCAATACATGTTAAGTTAACAAACTTCTATAGCTGGTGCAATGCATGTTAAGTTAACAAACTTCTATAGCTGGTGCAATGCATGTTAAGTTAACAAACTTCTATAGCTGGTGCAATGCATGTTAAGTTAACAAACTTCTATAGCTGGTGCAATGCATGTTAAGTTAACAAACTTCTATAGCTGGTGCAATGCATGTTAAGTTAACAAACTTCTATAGCTGGTGCAATGCATGTTAAGTTAACAAACTTCTATAGCTGGTGCAATGCATGTTAAGTTAACAAACTTCTATAGCTGGTGCAATGCATGTTAAGTTGACAAACTTCTATAGCTGGTGCAATGCATGTTAAGTTAACAAACTTCTATAGCTGGTGCAATGCATGTTAAGTTAACAAACTTCTATAGCTGGTGCAATACATGTTAAGTTAACAAACTTCTATAGCTGGTGCAATGCATGTTAAGTTAACAAACTTCTATAGCTGCTGCAATACATGTTAAGTTAACAAACTTCTATAGCTGGTGCAATGCATGTTAAGTTAACAAACTTCTATAGCTGGTGCAATGCATGTTAAGTTAACATATACTTCTATAGCTGGTGCAATACATGTTAAGTTAACAAACTTCTATACCTGCTGCAAAACATGTTAAGTTAACATATACTTCTATAGCTGGTGTAATAGATGTTAATTTAACCAATGTGTATTAATTTAAGTCCAAAACTTGATGCCAACGACCACTGCCTCTTTAAAATATGATCTTGTTATAAAAAAAAAACTTGATGAATCACAAGAGATCGTATCTTTTAGCTGAACTCGCACGTAACTCTTCCCATTATCTTCTCATTGTAAAGTAGATGAAAATATTAATTTTGTTTTTGTTGATAAATTTTCTTTTAGAAATTATATATGAAGAGCTTATTTTCAAAACGCTGTATCCACCATTTTAAAAAAAAATGAGAAAACCAGGTTCGTTTAGGGCATGGTAAATTCTATATACTAAACATATTATATTCCTATTTTATTCGTGTCTAAAAATGATTTAATCCTCTAAACGCTTTATTAATTTTTTGTAAAAAGTTGAATAATCTCAAAACCCCCAAAATGGATATACAGCATTTTGAAAATCAGCTCTTCATATATATATTATATTAAATATATATATATATATATTGAAGATTTATTATAACAGGTTAAGATGAGACAATAAAAGGACAGATGATATGCTCGGAAGTCGCACGCGCGTCCACCCACGAGTCAGGCAGCTGTAGATATTGAAGGCAACATTCACCGCGGCTATTAGTGGCGAGTCGCCTTGCAAGGATCGCTATCTTTTCTGCGATTGCTTTTCTTACTGGCGAGGGATAATATTGTTGCTGGCGAGGGTCGAGGGGGGGGGGGGCTGTTGTAAGAGAAAACACTTTCTTTGATCTTCGGGTTGGTCGGGTTGCGTTAACACGGGCTGGCTTGGTGGCGATAGTGCGAGTCTGACTTCTAGAATGCAACTTTGTACTCTAACTAGTCGGGGTGTAGTGCGGTAATGGTGACGTAGAGTCACTGTTAGGGAGCGTTGCGGTAACGACGCTAGAGTTCATTGTGAGACTATGATTTAATGTAGGCCAGCACAACTCAGAATGTAAGGCGGGCCATAATACTTTATGAAAAACTTGATAATAGGACAGTGCTGACAGGGAAGGGGGGGGGGGGAAGCTATTAATAAAATAATAAGAGTATTTCGTTACTTCGCGGGCCGCTAAGTTGGTGCTGGCAGGCCGCTAAGTAGGTGCTGGCGGGCCTCATGTTTTGCAGGCCTGATTTAAGAGTAAATACTAAAGCTTGCTAACTTGTGAAGTCTGAGGCACGTTGACGTTGGCAAATTTATGTTCAATGCTTGTGCTCTGTTGTGCTCTGTTGTGCTCTGCTGTGCTCTGCTCGTGTCATTAATATTTTGTAATGTTATCGTTTGATGTAAATAACATAATACTTACACCTTATTTTTTTTAAATTTAAATACACAATATTCAGCCCGTCTTCACAACAGACATCAACTTTAGATCTTTATTTCGGGCAACATTGGCTAACAGGGCAGAGGAGTAGCCAAGGGGGACAGATGTCCCCGGGCGTCAAACACTCTAGCTTCGCCTCTGTAGCAGGGTCATAGTCTTAAAAATAGGTGCGAGAGGGGATTGGTGTTTTCATTGCATATACTAACAACAACCTCCAGTGACAACACACAACCTGCAGTGACAACACACAAGCTGCAGTGACAACTCAAAACCTCCAGTGACAACACACAACCTACAGTGACAACACACAACCTGCAGTGACAACACACAACCTGCAGTGACAACACACAAACAGTAGTGACAACACACAACCTGTAGTGACAACACACATAAGACTTCAATGACGAGAACGAGTTCCCAAAAAAAGAGGAAGACGAACACCGACACGCTGATAATTAGCAGCCATAACACCGACACGCTGATATTAGCAGCCATAACACCGACACGCTGATATTAGCAGCCATAACACAACACGCTGATATTAGCAGCCATAACACCGACACGCTGATATTAGCAGCCATAACACCGACACACTGATATTAGCAGCCATAACACCGACACGCTGATATTAGCAGCCATAACACCGACACGCTGATATTAGCAGCCATAACACCGACACACTGATATTAGCAGCCATAACACCGACACACTGATATTAGCAGCCATAACATCGACACACTGATATTAGCAGCCATAACACCGACACACTGATAATTAGCAGCCATAACACCGACACACTGATATTAGCAGCCATAACACCGACACACTGATATTAGCAGCCATAACACCGACACACTGATATTAGCAGCCATAACACCGACACACTGATATTAGCAGCCATAACACCAACACACTGATATTAGCAGCCATAACACCAACACACTGATATTAGCAGGCATAACACCGACACACTGATAGTAGCAGCCATAACACCGACACACTGATATTAGCAGCCATAACACCGACACACTGATAATTAGCAGCCATAACACTGACACACTGATAATTAGCAGCCATAACACCGACACGCTGATAATTAGCAGCCATAACACCGACACACTGATATTAGCAGCCATAACACTGACACGCTGATATTAGCAGCCATAACACCGACACACTGATATTAGCAGCCATAACACCGACACACTGATAATTTGCAGCCATAACACCGACACACTGATATTAGCAGCCATAACACCGACACACTGATATTAGCAGCCATAACACCGACACACTGATAATTAGCAGCCATAACACTGACACACTGATAATTAGCAGCCATAACACCGACACGCTGATAATTAGCAGCCATAACACCGACACACTGATATTAGCAGCCATAACACTGACACGCTGATATTAGCAGCCATAACACCGACACACTGATATTAGCAGCCATAACACCGACACACTGATAATTTGCAGCCATAACACCGACACACTGATATTAGCAGCCATAACACCGACACACTGATATTAGCAGCCATGACACGCGCTGATCAACGCTCCCGCTAAAGATACCTGTGGGGGGAGGATATCCTTTTAAAAAAGTTTTACTAATATAAATCTACGCAAATAATCTTTATCTGCCACCAACAGCTTAACATAAGTTCCACCATGTTCCGCCATCAGAATAATAAGTGATGTCCGTCCTCTTCCACTATGAGAAGCGTCAAACATTCCCCACCCCCCTCTCCCTCCTCTCCGCCGTCAGCAGTATCAAAGGATCGTTCCAGTAAACCACTCGTGCAAGATGCCTATGCCTCGTACAAGATGCCTATGCCTCGTGCAAGATGCCTATGCCTCGTGCAAGATGCCTATGCCTCGTACAAGATGCCTATGCCTCGTGCAAGATTCCGATTCGTCTATCGTCCGACCAATTGAGACAAAACTAGGACATTGGTTTCTAAAGGCTTTTGAGATTTTTTTTCATCTGAGACGGAAAGGGGGGGGGGGGGGGGAATGTAGCAATCAGCACAGGAAATAAAACATTTGATTTCCTTTTTTTTTTTTTTCTTATTGCATATTTTATTTCTTAACTTCCGTTTAGGTCAGCGGTTCTCAACTTTATTAATACCGCGACCCTTTAATACAGTCCCTCATGTTGTGGTGACCCCAGCCATAAAATTGTTTTTATTTCTACTTCATAACTTTAGAGTATATGTGTTTTCAGATGGTCTTAGGCGACCCCTGGAAAAGGGTGGCGCGACCCTCAAATGGGTCGCGACCCACAGGTTGAGAACCGCTGGTTAGGTAGTAGCGGGAGAAAACTCTAACGTGAAATGAAGGGAGATAATCACATAACTTAACCAAAAAACAAAAACAAAAAAAAACCCAGATATTCGATTATTAGCCATGCTGAAGCAAGCCTGTATATATCTCTCTTCCTTTCTCTCTTCCTCTCCTTCTCACTCCCTCACTCTATCTCTCCTTCCCTCTCTGTGTCTCAGTTTCTGTTATTATTCAATCTCTATTTCTCTGTGATCCTTCTCTATCACATTCCAATTCACTCATTATTTCCGTCTCCTCATCCCTCTCTTGCTACCACCCAAACCCCTCTCCCCCCCCCCCCCCCCCCCCCACCAAACTGGGTTCACCTGGACAAAGTAAAAGAGAACACAACACGTGTAACATCAAGTGCTGATCAAAAGACGCGGTGAGCTATGGTATAAACCAGACCAGGCAAGTGACTGGGGTGAGGAGACCAACACTCGAGTTACGCTCGGACAGAGCTACATAAGAATCCACGAGATGATTTTGTACAACAAAACGTTAAAAAATTATCTCTTCTTTGATCTCCAACAAAAAACGTATTCCAGTTAAAAGTTCAATATTAATTTTTTCTTTTTAAATTTTAAATGCCCCAGTGGGTCTCAAAATGTGCCATTTGTCTAAATATAAATATATAGAGATTGAATAATAACAGAAACTGAGAAGCAGAGAGGGAAGGAGAGATAGAGTGAGTGAGTGAGTGAGTGAGAAGGAGAGGAAGAGAGAAAGAAATAGAGATATATACAGGCTTAAGCATGGCTAATAATCAAATATATGGCTATATATATATAATGTTTTGGTGTAAATGGAAAAACGTGAAACTTCCTAGTCGTCTATAAATCATTTTTTTCCTCTCTTAAAAGCATCTCTCTCGTAAATTAAGACACTTTAAAAATAAGAAAATATATCGTCACTTTAAGTCACGCATCATTACCAACACCAATGTATGCCACTTAGAATGATCATTTGATTCCATCTGAAAAATGAACACACGTGTGAATGACATGAATAGCATGACAGGGTGACTTGTGGTGGAAATTTAGTTTACTACAGAGCTGACCGTTCACATTATGCCCTTGACCCCTGTTATTTAAATTGACCTTCCTCTTGATCTCACGAGTACAAGTGACCACAAGCTGTCCGCACCTATTTGTCGCCGACAACACTGGTCATCTCTGGGCACTCCAAGCACCGACCATTCACAATGACCGCCAGTCCTTGAATCCGCAAGCGTCAAACTGACCATCGCCGGACTTTAACAACAGAGCAAGCACTTAAGGTGGTCCATGGGTCAAAAATATTTTTTCTATGTTTCTTAAGTTAGAAAAAAAAAAAATAGTACATACAAAACATACACAAACAGACAGACAAAAAACCACTGAAGATTATTTTAAAAAAATTTTTTTTGACTTTTATTGCAAAAAATTGATTTTTTAAAACCAATTTTGACAGTTACGCAAAATGATTAAAAAAAAATTTGTATTGCAATATCATAATGAAACTTTGCATACACATTAAGAAAGACATTGATAAAAAGTTTAAATAAGCTTTTTACACTGCAGTTATTGGAAGTGTTACAAATGGCATGTATGTGGGGTCACCTATATATGCGAGAAATTTTTAGAGGTAGCAAATGTAAAAATGTTACAAAAATTTTCTAGTTGGATATATATAAAAAAGCCTTTTGTAATTTGTAAAGAATATCAATGAAAAGAAGCATGCAAAGTTTGAAGCCTGTAGCTAGAATACTTTTCCTCCTGAATCATTTGGCGTTCCTAAAAAATCATGAAAACGCAAAATTGAGAAAAATGAAAAAGAAGTATAAAAATGTTTTTTAAAAAAATTACAGACTGCATGAACAATATTGGATGCATACACCATGTACATATACCATTCATGAATTAATAAACAATTTGAAAACATAGACAAAAAAAGATAGAAAAAAAATTATCACACTTTTTCAAACGCCACCCCACGAGCCTAATAAATAAAATACACAAATAAAAAATTCTGAAAAATGTTCCTATGATACATTTGTTTAAAAACCATCCATCATTAAGTAAAGAATGTCAATATAAATAAGCATGCAAAGTTTCAATTATGTACTTCAAATACTATTCCTCCTGATTGATCTGACGTCAGAAAAAAATTGAAAATGCTAAGTTGGCAAAAGCTGAAAATGACACTGAAAATTCCTTATTAAAAAAAGTTAAGGTTAGTTGAACAATATTGGATGCATACATCATGAGCCCATACCATTCCTAAATTAAAAAAAAAATTAAGAAGATAGATATAAAAATAGAATATAAATGAATGCATTTTGACAACATCCCGCCAGCGCCGAGCCTAATAAAAATTAAAAACTCATAAAAAATTCTGATTTTTTTTTTATGAGACATGTAATAACAAAACAGCAATCATTATGTAGAGAATATCAATAGAAACAACCATGCAAATTTTGAAGCATGTGGTAATAATACTTTTCCTCAAGATACATCTGACGTCAGAAATAAATGGAAAATCTAAGTAGAAATAACAAAAAAGTGTTGTTATATGTTCATAAAAAAATCACAGGCCATCTAAACAATTTAAAGGTTGCATTGGCTACATACGTATACTATTCATACTAAAAGATTTAAAAAAACAGATACAAATTGTAGAAAATTATCCTCAATGATAGCAAATGCAACCTCGGTAAAAAAAAATAAAAAAATAATAAAACTATTTTTTAAAAAAGCTTGAAAAAAAAACCTGGAAGTTTTTTTTAAAAGCCACAAGTCTTTATGTAGATAGAATCAATGGAAATAAGCATGTAAAGTTTGAATCATGTAGCTCTAATACTTTTGACCCCATTTCATCCGACGTCCTTTAAAAAAATGGAAAACGCAAACTAAAATAATATGAAACAGCTTATTCAAATGGTCACTTATAATAGATAGGCTGTAAATTTACCTGTTGATGAATGAAATAATTAGATGTGCCTTATAAAAGATTAAAAAGTATTTTATAAAATGCTGTAGAAATAAACATTGGAAATTTTATATTACATATTCACAACCCATACCATAGATGCTAAAAAATTTTTTTAAATAAATTATTAGTTAATTATGCATAGAAGGCAAAGTATCCATTCTGTATTCATCCTCTCATAGTCATAAACTTCTTTAGGGTGTAGGGTACTTCAGGATTCTTGATTAGACTGCAGACATGGCATTATGTTTCAGTTCTCATCGACAAAGAATGGCAGTCAGAAACTTTGTATTAGATTTGTTGTAGCCGAACGCATCTGGGCTGACATCATTATGGTTATTGATAAATAGACCATGGCCATATTGCAAGTCTTTTGATACTAGCTTGGCTGTATTCTTATCCTATAGCCAATGTTCTTTTGTTTGTAAAGTCCAATAGTAATACTGATCACGTAACCCACTGCAGGTCTGAGTTGTATAACCGAAGCTCAATGTTGTAATGATATCAACACAGGCAGTGATACCCGTAGAAATTGAATGCATGTTCAAATGTTCACATACAACAGATGTGTTGTGATGTGTGTGAAGTAGCTCTTTGAAAATAAGGGGCTCATTGAATAGAATTTGAATCTATCATGAGAGCATGTTCAGGAAAGGCAGGCATTACTCTTCGAGAGGAAAATGGAATCCTCGAAGGGACGAAGAAAATCATTGATTATCCTTTGTAACTTGACTGCTCTTGGGTGTTATGATCCTTTATTCTTTAGGTTCAAGGAGATGCCAACAGGTAATCTAGAGATGATAAAAAATAGTATGCCTATAATAATTGATAGAATAAAATCCTAGAATTTTTAAGACAATTTCAATGAAATTCAAAATAATTTGTAAACTTACGAACGATAGCCATATCATAAATAAAATTAATTTTAAAAATATTTAGGCAGAGGAAACTAAAAGTCCATAGTCCAGAGATGCTATATTTTAAGATTAATTTTTAAAACAATATATTTAACTGTGGGCACGTGCAGTGGACTACGTTTCGTTTGTTAGGACTAGAGCTAGAACAGCATGGCATTACTGCGATATTTATATAAAAAATAAAAATAATGTTAAATAATTCGTGTAATCATTCATTAATTATAAAAATGCTTAAATCAACTTACCAACAATATGGTAGGCTACGTAAATCCACAAAAATGCTTAATATTTGATTTCTTGTGTCGATTTCGAGTCCATCGATTAAAATTAGCGATAATAGGTTCATTGAAAAATAACATCATAATTTCAGACAGAAAGCGGAAGTAGAAATGGAAATGTTCAATCCAAGTCAAATTTAAAAATATTTGACCAATGAGCTTTGTAAGAAAAGGAAAGGTCAAGGGGTTAATGCCTCGACCAATCATAAAGCTTAAAATACGTTTATAAAGTACGGAATAGCTTCGCTGTTAATTTTTTGCTATTTTATATCACGGAACCACCGCGTTGCCGCTGCATTTCTCTTTCGATCGATACCAAATATGTGTATGTGCGCTGTTCCGAGCTACCTGTAACTAAGGACTAAAAAGACAAACTTTGGCTTCCCAAGTTTAATTTTCCTGAAAATGTAGTCTTACCATACCACTTTTAAATACTTATTTAAGATCTTTAAAATATATATTTTTAAAAACCCTTAACAGAAAAGTATTCATAAGAGGTTAATCTAGCAGAAAAAAACGTAATCTCATTTTGGAAAAAAATAACCAAAGTATCGATTTTTTCACCCGTGGACCACCTTAAACCCAGCTCTCTCACCTGCTTTATGACCCTCTATAAATTTATCTTTTAGTTCATCATAATGGTCAGTTTCCGCTGACCTCCCGGTGTCGACCTTAAAGGTCGCGCACATCCGGCCGGTTTGGCGACCTCCCGCTGAAAACATAAAGCGAGGCAATTTGTCATCCGGGGCTTTCGTGACGTGTCGTCTGCTGGGCGATTGAAAACCTCAAAGGGAAATCTGTTCTCGTGAATATCGGGTAGTCAATGGTCGCGGAACTCTTCACCTCGTCGGGAACATTTTTGACACGGGACGTCAAGGGGCCGCAACGCTCTTAGTTGAGTGTTGCCTTCTTCAGCTGGAGACTTTTGAACACATACCTTGAACTGTTAGTGAAGGTTTGGGGGAGTTAGGCGGTTTGGGGGGGGGGGGGGGCACTGGGGATGATATTTTAGTACTATAGGACAATCGGGAGGGTGATAAACAAAAGGGATTTCATTTCAAGAAGAAGAAATAATTGAGTTTTGTTAACAACTTGTGAATAGTCATCAACATTTGTTGTGATAATAGGTGAATATTCATCAACATTTGTTGTGGTAATATGTAAATAGTCATCAACATTTGTTGTGGTAATAGGTGAATAGTCATCAACATTTGTTGTGGTAATAGGTGAATAATCAATCCAGCCAGCGTTCGAAATTAATGTAAACAGTGTACGTTGAAACGTTTAAAAATAGCAATTTTTCCATGGTCCTAAAGTGGCGCCACTTATTCTAATCTCCTTGCGGGGAGAAGTGCTGACTTTGTCAATACCGGCGACCAAGTTGTCTGCTGTTGGATCATTTCACTTGAGAATGGTATGATGTCTGCTGTTAGATCGTATCACTTGAGAATGGTCTGATGTCTGCTGTTAGATTATATCACTTGAGAATGGTCTGATGTCTGCTGTTAGATTATATCACTTGAGAATGGTCTGATGTCTGCTGTTAAATTGTATCACTTGAGAATGGTCTGATGTCTGCTGTTGGATTGTATAACTTGAGAAGGGTCTGCTGTTAGATTGTATCACTTGAGAAGGGTCTGATGTCTGCTGTTAGATCGTATCACTTGAGAATGGTCTGATGTCTGCTGTTAGATCGTATCACTTGAGAATGGTCTGATGTCAACCTTAGAATTGAACTGTAAGAAACGGAATGCACTCGACTGGCATAAACTGACAGCTTCACGCTACATATATACACGAATGATCGAAGATCAAATTACATGGTACGGTGATCACATACATAATCACGTGACGGTATCGAAAACGTGCAACTATTTCAACAGACAATCGATTTGGGGGCGAGAGTTTGTTCTTTTTATGAGCATATTCGGCAATAATGTGTCATCTCTGTAAGAAGCGGCATCCGTAATTCAGATGAAAAATTTTACCGTTAAAAATGATTCAATTGAATGTCGACAATGTCGTCCTTCGTCTCCTGAAGTGGAAAAAACATTTCCGTAAATTTGTTCTATTTATAACCCGTGCCGGAAATTGTGGCGTACATAAATCGGTGGGCGACTGCTCGCGAATAAAAAGGGAGACGAATCGGTTAGAGAGCGGAGATAAGGGCGTAAAACCGCAATTGAAGAAACATCAAGGTGGCGACGACCGGTCGAGGGCCGTAGATGCACTCGACTCTATACCGAAAGTGACGCGATGCACTGTGGCTCTCTCGGACGGGGGTCACAATTAGGGCAATCAGTATTAGCAGAATATCTAATATCGGGGGACGTCTGATCCCCCGTGATCTTGAGTTACAAGTACAACTACTACCCGGAATACGATCATTGGTTGACCCCTTTATCTCGATCCTTCTTTAACTCGCGTTGCTGCAAATTAAAAAAATAAAGAAGAAAAAAATAAATTATTTTGAATTCTGTATTTTATGTTAACGTTTTGGGCAATATTAGCCTCACTAAATGAAAAAGACTCGCAACTGAGAGCGTGGATAAGACTAACGAGCGTGGAGATATTATTCCTCGCTTGCTCAAAACAAACCCTGCCAGCGGGAGCTGGTGTTTTCCCGTGCTACGGCTTGGAAGACGGTGATGTCAGGGGGGTAGCAACAGGGGTGAAGACCCAAGCTCAAATGCAGTCAGCTGCGCCAGTTGAGCTCTCGTCGGTGGAGTTCTTTACGGGCTTAAAGTGATTCTGCACATGGAGGCATTATTTTTTGGGGGGCGAGCAAAGGCCGAGGAATTCTGGAGTCCCGTCAAACGCGGTTGTCTCGAAACCTAAGATGGTGGCTCGGATTTACAACGGCTTTCTTGGACGAATGAAAAAAACGGACAGCTTCGGGGTTTTTATTGTAATTTTCGGGGGGAGGGGGGGAAGGGGGGGGGACGACGACAAAAAAACTACAGAAAATTCCTCTGAGATGTAAGAGTGTGTGTGGCTTGACTGGGGGAGTGAGGGGTGGAGTGACTGGCTTTAAGAAGGGATGGATGGTTTAGAAGAGGAAAGGGTAATGAAGGTTTGGAAGAGGAATGGGTAATGAAGGTTTAGAAGAGGAATGGGTAATGAAGGTTTAAAATGGGAATGTGTAATGAATGTTTGATATGGGAATGTTTAATGAAGGTTTGAAACGGGAATGAGTAATGAATGTTTGATATGGGAATGTGTAATGAAGGTTTGAAACGGGAATGTGTAATGAATGTTTGATATGGGAATGTGTAATGAATGTTTGAAATGGGAATGTGTAATGAATGTTTTATATGGGAATGTGTAATGAAGGTTTGAAACGGGAATGTGTAATGAAGGTTTGAAATGGGAATGTGTAATGAATGTTTTAGACTTTCGACAGGTGTTGGGCATCAGTCAAAACGTTTTTTATTTCCTCTCAAAATTGAATCGTTTACCAAGGTCGCCAAGGTCAAGTCTGCAGTCTTGATATTTCATCTGACAAAAACTGGTTGTGTCTGTGGCAGGGCTGGCAGGGGTGGGGTTGGATGAGAGGCTTGGAGGAGAGGGTTGATGGGGGTGTTGGAGGGGCTGGCATGAAGTGGGATTGGAAGGAGGTGGGGTGTGGGGAGAGGGTTCGAAGGGTTGGTAGGAGGAATTGGAGGAGGCGGTTGTAGGAGAGGATTGCAGGAGAGGATCGGAGGGTTTAGGCAGAGAGGGTTGGTGCAGATGGTGGGTGGAGAGGGTTGGCGGAGAAGGTTGGAGTAGAGGGTTGGAAGAGAAGGTTGGAGAACAGGGTTTGAGGAGAAGGTTGGTAGGATGTGGGGTCGGAGGGTAGAAGGAACAGCTTGAGGGTGGGGGGATATGAAGAAAAAGTTGTGTTGATTGAGGGGTTTGGGGGGGGGGGATAGGGTCCATCAATCTTACACTTACGCCTAAGTCAAACAACGCTCAGAGTTTAGCATATGTATACACGCTTGTAAAGTCAATAGTACTAAGATTATATCATGTGTATACAAAGAGCTCCGTTAGTAAGTGTAATGAGTAACATTACATAGATCTACAATCTACAGAGTATAAATTTGTATACTATACTGGTCCCCATTCAAAGATGTACTTCCCACTAGAAGACGTACTGACGACCACATTACGGAGTCGGTGGAGAGTAATATTTTTTTTGAAAATGAACTTCTTATAACTCTGTGTTCAGGCACTGTACTGTTGGTGTGTCAGAGCCGCTAAGTAAATGTAGCCGGATACTGATTATAATAAATTTAATCCAATCATCCGAATGCAAAAATTTAAGGTAAGATATTCTTATCCTTGACTCCACGTTAATGTTGCTAAAGCGAGCTCTCGCCCCCCCCCCCCCCCTTTCACACCAACCTTTCAGCCTAGCTCGTTATTCTCCCTCGCCTGTGTGAGTCTAATAAGGGGTGACAACTCGTGTCAGCACGACTTCCGGATCTGTAAACCTCCCGTCAATACTATTCAATACAACATGTCTGGGTTTTAACAAGACTGTCAGGTGGCGATGGGAGGGTTGGGTGAAGGGGAAGTGGGTTGAGTACCACCAACCACCGCAACCTTAGCAACTTTTCCTCATGGCTGCAAGATACTAAATGAAGGAATGCGTTAAAGCCGTGTGAAGGAAACAGTAGAACAAGGTATGTCTCAAGAAGTGTGATTGAAATAGTAGAACAAGGTATGTCTCAAGAAGTGTGATTGAAATAGTAAAACAAGGTATGTCTCAAGAAGTGTGATTGAAATAGTAGAACAAGGTATGTCTCAAGAAGTGTGATTGAAACAGTAGAACAAGGTATGTCTCAAGAAGTGTGATTGAAACAGTAGAACAAATTATGTCTCAAGAATTGTGATTGAAACAGTAGAACAAGGTATGTCTCAAGAAGTGTCATTGAAATAGTAGAACAAGGTATGTCTCAAGAAGTGTGATTGAAATAGTAAAACAAGGTATGTCTCAAGAAGTGTGATTGAAATAGTAAAACAAGGTATGTCTCAAGAAGTGTGATTGAAATAGTAGAACAAGGTATGTCTCAAGAAGTGTGATTGAAATAGTAGAACAAGGTATGTCTCAAGAAGTGTGATTGAAATAGTAGAACAAGGTATGTCTCAAGAAGTGTGATTTAAATAGTAGAACAAAGTATGTCTCAAGAAGTGTGATTGAAATAGTAGAACAAGGTATGTCTCAAGAAGTGTGATTGAAATAGTAGAACAAGGTATGTCTCAAGAAGTGTGATTGAAATAGTAGAACAAGGTATGTCTCAAGAAGTGTGATTGAAATAGTAGAACAAGGTATGTCTCAAGAAGTGTGAATGAAATAGTAGAACAAGGTATGTCTCAGGAAGTGTGATTGAAACAGTAGAACAAATTATGTCTCAAGAATTGTGATTGAAACAGTAGAACAAGGTATGTCTCAAGAAGTATGATTGAAATAGTAGAACAAGGTATGTCTCAAGAAGTGTGATTGAAATAGTAGAACAAGGTATGTCTCAAGAAGTGTGATTGAAATAGTAGAACAAGGTATGTCTCAAGAAGTGTGATTGAAATAGTAGAACGAGGTATGTCTCAAGAAGTGTGATTGAAATAGTAGAACAAGGTATGTCTCAAGAAGTGTGATTGAAACAGTAGAACAAGGTATGTCTCAAGAATTGTGACTGAAACAGTAGAACAAGGTATGTCTCAAGAAGTGTGATTGAAATAGTAGAACAAGGTATGTCTCAAGAAGTGTGATTGAAATAGTAGAACAAGGTATGTCTCAAGAAGTGTGATTGAAATAGTAGAACAAGGTATGTCTCAAGAAGTGTGATTGAAATAGTAGAACAAGGTATGTTGAAGTTTGAATCAAACTACAGGACAATAAGATGTGAACGTTTGGGTTTAGAGAAGCGGTTCTCAACCTGTTGGTCGCGACCCCTTGGAAAGTCGCACTACCCTTTCCCAGGGGTCGCTTAAGACCATATGAAAACACAAGTGCTCTACAGTCTACAGGTATGAAGTAGCAAAGAAAATAACTTTTGTGGCTAGGGGTCGCCACAACGTAAGGAACTGTATAAAAGGGTCTCGGCATTAGGAAGATTGAGAACCACTGGTTTAGAGCGTTCTTCGGCGAACAAGGCAAATGAAAATACGACAAGGAACAGAGCTGTTAAAAAAAAATCAACTTAGGATAACTCCTTTGTTGTTGCCGGAAGGAGGATTACAGGAAGTGAAAGAATATAAATATTGATACTGTAAAAAAATAAGGTCCAGAATCTTAACGAACCAAAATATTTAGGGATGCATAAAAATCTAAGCAATAAAATGAAATACGTGGAAATTGAGAAACATCAGTAGAAGAGTATTTGATAAATACCATAAGGAGATATGATTCCGAAAAGCTGAATCAATTTTTTTTTCCATTTTAAATCTCTCTGGTGTGTCGTTACAGGAAAAAATCAGTGAGAAGATTAGCAGATAGGTTCACTGAACATCTTCAAGGATGTCGAACAAGGTAAACTTTCCCCAGTCTCTCCACATTTCAACAGAGGGGAACATAAACGGTGCATTAGATGTATCCGTCACGGCTCTGAATTTATACATGGCATGAATACACCAATAAATATTTATGCCGACTTCACGTGTGCTAATTGCAGAAGCGATTATGGGTGAAATAGACACGTGATGAGAAAGAGAGAGTGGGGGGGGGGGGAATCATAACACATAAAAGGGGAGAGACGATCTATGCGTCTAAATAAAATGGCGCCCGTTATCGTCCATACCGTTCCCACACAATCGATGGATCATGGCCATGTCTTTGATTTATGGCCGGACAAACTGCTACTCAACATTTAATGGCGCTAATAGGTCAGCGGATCCTCGCCGCCACGTTCACGCTTTACAGCACCACGTGACCTTTTTGGATTAGTCTCCTTATTAGGAAATATGAGGATAATCTATGGTCAAGATTGGGAAGGGGTTCATAGGGTCGACGGGGCAGTGACGTAGCTAGGGTAGGTCCCGCATAGGGCGGGTCGAGACTCTTTCCGCCCCTTTCGTGTACAAACTCTTCAGTTCGTCGAAAATGGCGCCCCTCCATACAAAGAAAAAAGTGCAGCCCGGAGTGGACAATCTCTCTGAGCAACCCCCTCCCCCCTTTGCTTTTCACCACTGGGTTAAGATAAGGATTTTTAAATGGTGTGGGGGTGTGTCCATCCCAAAGGTATCGGTCAAGATAAGTTAAACCATAAAAGATATACGTTCTTATACTTATATCACAATGGGTATCATATATCATACAAGATGTCTTATATCATATAAGGTATCTATATTATACAAGGCGATTTATATCATGCAAGGTATCTTATATCATGCAGGGTGTCTTATATCATATAAGATGTCTTATATCATACAAGATGTCTTATATCATACAAAATGTCTTATACCCGGTATCACAAAAGGTGTTTTATATCACACAAGGTGTCTTATATATACAAGGTGTCTTATATCATGCAAGGTGTCTTATATCATGCACGGTGTCTTATATCATGCAAGGTGTCTTATATCATACAAGATATCTTATATCATACAAGGGATCTTAAATCATGCAAGATATATCATAGAACACTGCTCATCAACGTTGTCAATTTATTTTTCTAGGGTGGGAAAAGGATTTTGGGAGGGGTGTGTGGTTTAAAGATTTTATGAAAATAACAATAGCTTTTTTTTCTTATCTAATAAAAGAGAAGGGGCCACGGAGGTAAATGAAAAATTCAAGATGGCCACAAGTGAAAAGAGATTTAGAGCCACTGTCTTGGATCACACTCGCATATTCTAAATACTTGTATTTTTCAATACAATTTCAGTTTTTTGTTGTTGTTTTATTTTTCTGTTATGAAAGCTACGATACTTGTCTGATTTCACCGAATGTAGTCGTTCTTTTGTCTGATTTCACCGAATGTAGGCATTCTTTTGTCTGATTTCACCGAATGTAGGCGTTCTTTTGTCTGATTTTACCGAATGTAGACGTTCTTTTGTCTGATTTCACCGAATGTAGACGTTCTTTTGTCTGATTTCACCGAATGTAGACGTTCTTTTGTCTGATTTCACCGAATGTAGGCGTTCTTTTGTCTGATTTCACCGAATTAATCGCACAATTGTGGTGCGGAAATTTGCTACTGGTGAGGTTTGAACCCAATACGTCCTCGCCAATGTTTCTTACAAGCTATCTAGGCCAACCTGATATCACAGACCTGTTTACTCTTACGATTTTCGCGTACAATGTACGATTTTGAGGTGTAGACATGATATATACTGTATGTTTATGTTTTTACTAGTAAGATAAGGTATTGAACGATTTTCTGTCGATATTGTACGATTTTAAGAGTTTGAGGGTAAACAGGTCTGCTTGTAATCAGCAGTCGTGCGACTAATAAGCACACACTAAAAAACTTTCAAACCAGCCCGGCACTTAACTAGCAGGCAATTGGTGAAAGGTTACCGCAACAATAAACATTGTTTGCTGACGACCTTTGACCCCATTGCGCCGACGACATAGCCACCTGGCACGGGTAAATGGTGAATGGTAATTAAGCAATAAGCGTACCCCCAAAAGGTGATTACCCTGAAAATTGCAGAAAATTACAGCAGCGGTGTGAAGTTGTCGGCAACTCCATGTCCAACTAGTGAACAGATCAAGTTTATTTGCACATATCATCAAAACTTGTTTAAAAAATCTCTCATATATATATATATATTGCGTCTGGTGTGGCTGCTTCCTCATCACAAACGGCCCTGCCCCAACTCGAAATGTTTTACATTAATAGTACTATTTAGTGGGGGGGGGGGGAGAACTGCCAAGCCATGCATGGCTGTATGCCTATTTCTCAAAATACCCTGGACCCGGTTTAAAAAAACTGCAACCGGTTAAGACATAGTAATATTTATATATATATATATATATATTCCTTGAGGGAAATATGACAGAGAAGAAGAGGCGAAGTTTCCGGAAAACCTGGCAAGTTGAAGTGAACGTGCGTGCGGCAAACATCACCACTCCATACGTCAATAAGAGATGTCATGGCGGATGTTCGGTGGTGTGTGGATCTGGAGATATTAATGAGCGGAGCGAAACAACAACCATGACCTTCGGCGTCTCTCGTCCCTGGCAGGTTGGCGTAAGGGAGGACGAACCGTCACACGTAGAAGATTAGGGAGCAACGGGGAATTACGTGGATTAGAAACGACTAACGATAAGCTCTGGATTAACCTTTCATAATATTTTTTGAAAGTTTGAAGACTTTGATCCTTTTCTTTTTAACTAAAGCAAAACTTGAAATTTGAAACGTTTTATTCGTCTTTCTCTTTTTGTCATGTCCTACGAATTCCTTTTAAAATATTACTTTAAAACTATTTGAAGAACTTTAGTGCTAAAAGTTCTTAACTCACAAAATACACATTTTGAGAAAATCAATTTCAAATATTATTTTTGTCTATAAAATGTGAACATTTTCATATTTTGTCTCGCATAATTAAGGGACTTATGCACATTTTAATGTTTTCACATTTCTGCAGTACATTTTGCTAGACCGGATAAAGAAAGGTCACAGTTTAGATTCATATTGACAAAAATGTGACCTAAGTACTTTTAGCACTAGGGTCTTCAATTTGAGATAATTTAAATTTTAGCAACTTATTTCTTTTTGAACATCTTAAATATTTCTTTGGCTAATTAAAAAAAAAAAAATAATAACATTCATGTATTTAATTAATTTCAAAATTTTAACATTATTTTTTTTACACCCGTCCATGCTCGACAGGTCATATTGAAAGAATGCCGGACTGTACAGTGTTAAGTACCGTTGTAATAGAGAGAATTTAATCTCTTATTTGACAATGTGGCTCGTTGAAAGAACAGCACACAACAAAAGTACGCTAACGTAATACAGAAAACGATACCCAAACTAGGGCTTATTACAATTAATAATTTTATTCGGGTAGCCGAGTGGTCTAAACTGAGCAAATCTCAAGCTGATAGTCAGGAGTCCAATCCCCGCCAAAGCCCAGTCAAGCAAAAACACCACCAGCACCCCGGGTGGATGGGACTCGTTAACCCTGGACGGCAACTCATCTAAGAGAAGGCAACTCTGAATTCAAACCCGGAGATGGAGTCCCGATAGGCGGATAACATTGATACAATGAAACATTCCGGCAACTCTTGCGACGCCACTGGTGCCAAGCTGTATCATCCACATGATGTTCCCTTGGGGTCATCCAGCGGCGTGGAGAGAGGCGATTTGCTGTTGGGAACCAGCTAATAATCCTATAAGAATAGTCCCAGGCCTTGTGGATTTCGTCCTGCGAATTCCATACCATCGTCACGTTGTGACGGACGGATGCCAGCAAAAAAAAAATTAAAAAAAAAAATATTTTTTTTATTGACTTAATTAAAAATTACAAAATCAAAAACAAATAAAAACTAAAGCTATTGCCTTACAGAAGAATGATGACTTTTACCGGTACAATGTTCTATATATATTGAAGAGGGTATGATGTTGAGGAGGATATGATGTTGAAGAGAATATGATGTTGAAGAGGATATGATGTTGAAGAGGATATGATGTTGAAGAGGATATGATGTTGATAAGGAAATTATGTTGAAGAGGGTATAATGTTGAAGAGGGTATGATGTTGAAGAGTGTACGATGTTGAAGAGGATATGATGTTGAAGAGGATATGATGTTGAAGAGGATATGATGTTGAAGAGGATATGATGTTGAAGAGGATATGATGTTGAAAAGAATATGATGTTGAAGAGGATATGATGTTGAAGAGTATATGATGTTGAAGAGGATATGATGTTGAACAGGATATGATGTTGAAGAGGATATGATGTTGAAGAGGATATGATGTTGAAGAGGATATGATGTTGAAGATGGTATGATGTTAAAGATGGTATGATGTTGAAGAGGGTATGATGTTGAAGAGGGTATGATGTTGAAGAGGGTATGATGTTGAAGAGGATATGATGTATGTTGAAGAGGATATGATGTTGAAGAGGATATGATGTTGAAGAGGATATGATGTTGAAGAGGATATGATGTTGAAGAGGATATGATGTTGAAGAAGGAACATACAGACACACTTTATTTATTAATAAACAGATCGTTGTCTCGTATCCTAATAGCAAATCTCTATCAGTTCATCTCTCTCCGCTCTTCTCTCTAGGCGTATATATATATAGTCTGTTTCAGAGACATTTCTAGAAATGGGTTCTGCCTTGAATAAGTTCCTCGAGACTCGTCTATTATATTCTAACGATTTCTACTTTTACAAACTATAGACTATATAATTTATTTGCAACCAAGATCAAGGATGACAATTGTAATTAAACCACGCCCATTTGTTGCCAACATTGGGGGTCAGCTAAAGTTCATGCACGGGGAAATATGAAGTCAACAAGACGCTTGTATTCCTATATAACAAGTGCAACAATAGTGATCTACAGGCAGAAACCTATGGACAGACGGCTTTACCGGTCGACCAAGACTGAGATGGACCGAAGATGCAGAGAGGACTTACACCAGTTGTGGGGTTGACGAATGGAGGCGGAAAGCCATGGATCGTTCCGAATGGAAGAATGTGGTGGAGCAGGCCAGGGCCGTACATGATCTGTAGCGCCACTGATGATGATGCTCGATATCGTGCGCCTGCTAGTGGAAGTGATTGAATCAGGCGATCTATTTCTGTTATACATTTCCAAGAAAACTTTCGGCTGATAGTGAAGTGCCAGCATGCCGTACGTAGGGCGCTCTCAACCCGGGTAAATATTTTTCCACACTTTGACAAGAACAACATGCAGTGACAAAAACATGTTCCGCATGTCGGAAAGATGTCAATGAGAGTTTCAAAAAGAGTCTTCGGGTGTTCTCAAACAGGATCATAACACATCCTTCTTTGGAGTGGATTCTGCATTGTCACCGCGGACAAAGTATTTTGAGAGGACTTTACTGCTACGACTCCTTTCCAGAACATGAAAGGGTAAAAAATATTGAAAATTTCGGTTAATGAAGAGAGTTATAAGTGTGGAATCTACATGCCATCATTCAAAGACAATGTTATGAAGGATGACGTGTTTTGATACACGATTAGCCCGCCTTCCACGTGCATGACCTCTTTTCAGTCAAAGCCGTGTTGGGGGCGGCTAGAAAAATATCACTTTGTTGACATTTTAGGTACTATAGTCCGTTTCTGTCGAACATGATAGAATGATCTCGAGAATGCGGGAATCAGTAAGACTGCGTATTCCATTTCGAGAATGATCATCTGAAACTGTTTATAAAAGGGTTAAGATTAAATGACAAGAATTTTTCCTTTCCTTTACCACGAGATGTGCTGTGTCATTATTCAATACTTTGTGGTGTGTAGCTTTTTCTATTTCCTCGTACCATTTTGTGCTCATTGTATTTTTATATACAGTACCGGTACCAGCAAATCTGTAAGTTTATAATTTTAATCATATTTCTCTTGATGTTATTATTTAATTGAAGTTCACAAATTAAAAAGTTATTAATTGTAATTAGCTCTGGCCTTGATTGTCGTTTTATTTGTTATTATTTTTTAAACTTGAGTTTGATATCGTCCTTTATTATGGACTGTTTCTAGAATGAGCCATAGACTAAAATTAAGAGATTAAATTCTCCATTTATAACGGTCCGTAATAGACAACATAAGACATTTAAAGTGTCGGCTGTTTTCCTATCAGCACAGCGACAGATACGACCCAATACAGATATTCACTTTGGCAGATACCCATATTGACATATATACACAGCGATCCATATGGGAGAAGAGAGAAAGAAAAGAATGAGTAGAACAGAGAGTGAGAAAGAGAGAGAGAAAGAGAGAGAGAGTGAGTGAGTAGGACAGAGAGTGAGAAAGAGAGAGAGGGAGTGGTTGCGTAGGACAGAGAGTGAGAAAGAGAGAGAAAGGGGAGAAAGAGAGAGAAAGATAGAGAGAGTGAGTAAGTAGGACAGAGAGTGAGATGGAGAGAGAAAGAGAGAGTGAGTGAGTAGGACAGAGAGTGAGAAAGAGAGAGTATGAGTGAGTAGGACAGAGCCTTCCCGGGGTTCCGGTTGACAAGTCTGTTGTGGCTTGCCGATTTGGAAGCGTTGGCCACCGACCCCCTCGACGCTAACCCGGGAAACATAACCACCATTGCGTGTCCCGCGTGGCAGACAAGGACATGCATGGTAACTGCTGGAAATAACGGCTACTACAGGGCTGCCACCTGTGAAACTTCACAGGTGGAGAAAAGGCAGATACAGGGTAGGGATCATGATTACAAGTTGCCGTTAAAGGATATGAGGTGAGAGGCTGTGGTGGAAGTCTCTGGCCGATGATTCTAAATACGCAGCCCTGAGAAAGCTGCTCCTAGGCAACCGTTTCGTCCCAGCTACTTCGCGAATTAGTTGCGATGTGGAAACCCACTGTAGAATCCCTCTTAGAGGGCGTCCGATGCTTTCCCGGGACGGGTGGGTGGAGATATTAGGACGTTAATTTACCGCCCCGGCCCCTAGGAGAGTGGACTGCGAACGTTCTAAACGCAACGTCTTCGGTCGACCAGACGTCTCCGGGCGGGGAGGGCCTCCGTCGGCAAACCCGATCGAGCGGTTGCTGGCTAGGGCAGTCCACGCCTGGGGGTGTCTCTGGCGTCCTCCCGCACGGGCCGGCGTTGGGGAAACCCTGCGTCTGTTTTGTGTGGGTGTGCGCCAGGGAGGGCATAAAGAGCTTTAAGCTCGACGGCCCGCTGACGCCATCTTTTAATGTGATATTTCAGTAGGACAGAGAGTGAGAAAGAGAGAGAGAGTGAGTGAGTAGGACAGAGAGTGAGAAAGAAAGAGAGAGAGAGTGTGTGAGAGAGTAGGACAGAGAGTGAGAGAGAGAAATAGTGTGTGGGGGGGCGTACTTAAATGTGCTTAAATCCAAAACCCGGCGATCTGAAGGGCGGCAGTGGTCAAGATTTCGGTTTGAAATATTTTAGCAAAGAATTTTTTCTCTACAGCGAATTCAAAAGAAACCCAATGAAAAGAAATGTTTGTTGTTTTTTCCGCTAACTTTTGTAAGCGTACACGTTCACGACGTGAGACCAAGGCGAGGGCTTGAAGGCTGTGACATTTGGTATCAAGCGTCTAAGCCAGGTGTAGTTAAACCCGGGATTACGGTAAAGTCATGTGATCATCCCTAACGGTTGGGGGGGGGGGGGTATGGGGGGAGGGGGAGCTTAACCTCATTTAACCAAACATCTCGTCTTGTCTGAAACATGACACTGCCATGCTCTCATTTAAAGAAGTATTCTAAGACTTCTTTCCTTGGGCGTTTCCGCAATTATGTAGGATGGGGTGGCGGGGTAAGGTAGGGTGGCGGTGCGGTGGTCCTGGTCAAAATGAGTAGGTGGAAAATAAGTGAAGATTAAGATTTAAATTGTGAAGTGAAAAAATATCAACTTTAAAAATTAAAATTTGTGTAATTTTAATTCCAATAATCTGCCGTTGAGTCGTGACGGATAGGTGTGTCGGCAAGGTTTCACTGGTGTGTCGGAAAGGTTCACTGG
Organism: Omphiscola glabra; assembly: GCA_964017045.1. Lineage (NCBI taxonomy): Eukaryota > Metazoa > Mollusca > Gastropoda > Lymnaeidae > Omphiscola > Omphiscola glabra. The sequence continues at coordinate 19,044,606 of OZ024797.1, forward strand.
TGTGTCGGGAAGGTTCACTGGTGTGTCGGAAAGGTTCACATGTGTGTCGGCAAAGTTCACATGTGTGTCGGCAAGGTTCACTGGTGTGTGGGAAAGGTTCACTGTTGTGTCGGGAAGGTTCACTGTTGTGTCGGAAGGGTTCACGGGTGTATCGTCAAGTATCCCTGGTGTATCGTAAGGATCCCTGGTGTATCGTCAAGGATCCCTGGTGTGTCGGAAAGGTTAACTGCATGGTGTGTCGGAAAGATATATTGTGTTATACAAGTTAATACAAATCGACTTTTCTTAAAAATAGTTTTTTTTTAGATATTTTACTTACAAAGTACATGGCGTATCATATACTATGACTGATGTAACAAGAGTTCACCATGCTATGTTGTTTAGTTCACCATGATATGTTGTTTAGTTCACCATGATATGTTGTTTAGTTCACCATGATATGTTGTTTAGTTCACCATGATATGTTGTTTAGTTCACAATGATATGTTGTTTAGTTCACGATGATATGTTGTTTAGTTCACCAAGATATGTTGTTTAGTTCACCATGATATGTTGTTAAGTTCACCATGATATGTTGTTTAGTTCACCATGATATGTTGTTTAGTTCACCATGATATGTTGTTTAGTTCACCATGAAATGTTGTTTAGTTCACCATGATATGTTGTTTAGTTCACAATGATATGTTGTTTAGTTCACCATGATATGTTGTTTAGTTCACCATGATATGTTGTTTAGTTCACCATGATATGTTGTTTAGTTCACCATGATATGTTGTTTAGTTCACCATGATATGTTGTTTAGTTCACCATGATATGTTGTTTAGTTCACCATGATATGTTGTTTAGTTCACCATGATATGTTGTTTAGTTCACCATGATATGTTGTTTAGTTCACCATGATATGTTGTTTAGTTCACCATGATATGTTGTTTAGTTCACAATGATATGTTGTTTAGTTCACCATGATATGTTGTTTAGTTCACCATGATATGTTGTTTAGTTCACAATGATATGTTGTTTAGTTCACGATGATATGTTGTTTAGTTCACAATGATATGTTGTTTAGTTCACCATGATATGTTGTTTAGTTCACCATGATATGTTGTTTAGTTCACCATGATATGTTTTTTAGTTCACAATGATATGTTGTTTAGTTCACAATGATACGTTATTTAGACCCATCCCTGCTCACCAAAAAAGACTGTGAATGGGGTGTCACAGCCATAAGAGGGGGGGGGGTCAGACACTGATGATGTAAGACTGCGAGGGGCGGGGCATGCTTTGACTCAATGAAAATCCATCTCATAACCACGTCTTGTTTGAGTGACTGATGCTACGTCTTGAACGAGTCGGTCTGATATGAAATGCACCGTCACGTTATTCAATCTCGTGAGACACAATATTACCTGTGATTACCATTGTTACCAACCAACCGTAACAAAAATATTCAATTTACGAAACATTATCACGAGAGCACGCCACGGCAGACTGAGCACGTGACTTGGTGACTGTTGGTGAAAATGTTACTGTTGATGAAAGGTGGCTGTTGGTAAAGTGGTGACTTGGTGAAATCATGCATAACATGCTCCCCTCCAGAGGGTAACTTTAAAAGTGACTATTGGTACCCGGGTACCAATACGTGCAGCCATATTTTTATGTTGAGTTCGAAATACTGACCTTACTGCACGTCTGAAAGTTAACACCCCCCCCCCCCCTCAAACCCTCTTCCCAACCACTTCCTTAAGCCCAGAACTGTCATGGTGCTTGACTCTTTGGATGATTGGCTACAGACAGGGCCGACCCTAACAATTGCGGGGCCCTATGCGAAACGGATTGCGCGGGGCCCATTCTGGGTAGTGGATAAGGATAATAAGTGAAAATTAAAATTTTGTATTAGAAAGTGCGGGGGCCCACTGCGGCCGCATAGGTTGCAGTGGCCTAAGGCCGGCCCTGGCTACAGATATGTCTTGCAGAAGTATAAACGAAAACCGGATATGTCGGGTCGCAATCTTTTGTCTTGAATGTTAATCTGGTACTGTCAGACCTTCCTCCCGTGAAAGGTTGGAGGGGTGGGGTGTTGCGAGTCATAAAACTGACAGTTACGTGTTGATTAGCCGGTAGTATCTCCATTTCGTCAGGCTTGGACGCGTGGTTGATGAGCGTTCCAGTCGGTCCAGTCAAAGATGTTGAGAGGATAGAGGTAAATGAGAATTTTTTCTTTAAAGATGGAGAGACTCTTGTAAGGCTGAAGAGAATAGAACTACTCGGATCTACTTTGTATGATAGTATGTAGTAGTAGAATAGTATGTAGTAGTAGAATAGTATGTAGTAGTAGAATAGTATGTAGTAGTAGTAGAATAGTCTAGTCTTTAGTAGAAAAACCGTCTAGTACATAGTAGTAGAATATTCTGTGGTAGTAAAGAATTCTATTTTAGTAGAATAGTCTAGTCTATAGTAGAAGAACCGCCTAGAACATAGTAGAATATTTTGTGGTAGTAGAGAATTTTTATTCTATATTAGTAGAATAGTATATTCTATAGTAGAAGAACCGCATAGAACATAGTAGAATATTTTGTGGTAGCAGAGAATTCTATATTAGTAGAATAGTCCAGTCTATTATAGTAGAATAGTCTCTACTATTGGAATAATCTCTACTGGTAGAGTTCTGTGTAAGTTAAACATCAATGAAGAATAATAACATATGTAGAATGTTTTGTACATTTAAGCATTGGAATTTAAGAACAGAAATACGTTTTAAGAATATGATATAAATGTTTATATATTTTTAAGCAATACTTCATTTACTTTTGTGCAATAAGTCTCGTGCGGAGATACTGACCTTCCTTCGAGCGCCTCCCCAGGGGGCGTGATAGGAGAAAGCCCACCAGATATGGCGTGTACGGGGGGAAATAAAATACCCGGGGCGGACCAAAATCAGAACCTACTGCCTTGTGGGAAGTGGAGGGATCCACAAATGCTAGGGAACCTTACCCGAAAATTAAAGCAGCTACCTAGAAATCTGTAAGGGACAGCTCCCCAGATGGTTGTGCACAGGGCTAACAACCTGACCATGTAAAAAATGTTACGAAAGTCAATCTACAAAATAAAACCCAGGCTGATACCAAAGGAAATCGACCTATGACCTATGCCTGGATATGGACATGATTTTTGGATTGCGACCTGGAATCTTCTAAGCCTGTTTAGAGCAGGAGCCTTAGCCAATCTAGGAAATCAACTGATTCTAATCAAAGGAAGACCTAGGCTTAGATGGATGGATGATGTGGAAAAAGATCTGTGAATACGAAGCATTGGAAAGAAAAGCATTAGTTAGGTCTGAGTGGAAGGAAGTGGGGAGGCAGGCCAACGCCCTACATGGGCTGTAGCGTCACAGAGATGGATGATCTGAGTGGAAGGAAGTGGTAAGGCAGGCCAAAGCCCTACATGGGCTGTAGCGCCACAGGGATGGATGGTCTGAGTGGAAGGAAGTGGTGAGGCAGGCCAAAGCCCTACATGGGCTGTAGCGCCACAGAGATGGATGGTCTGAGTGGAAGGAAGTGGTAAGACAGGCCAAAGCCCTACATGAGCTGGAGCACCACAGAGATGGATGGTCTGAGTGGAAGGAAGTGGTAAGACAGGCCAAAGCCCTACATGGGCTGGAGCGCCACAGAGATGGATGGTCTGAGTGGAAGGAAGTGGTAAGACAGGCCAAAGCCCTACATGGGCTGTAGCGCCACGGAGATGGATGGTCTGAGTGGAAGGAAGTGGTAAGACAGGCCAAAGCCCTACATGAGCTGGAGCACCACAGAGATGGATGGTCTGAGTGGAAGGAAGTGGTAAGACAGGCCAAAGCCCTACATGGGCTGTAGCGCCACAGAGATGGATGGTCTGAGTGGAAGGAAGTGGTAAGACAGGCCAAAGCCCTACATGGGCTGTAGCGCCACGGAGATGGATGGTCTGAGTGGAAGGAAGTGGTAAGACAGGCCAAAGCCCTACATGGGCTGGAGCACCACAGAGATGGATTGACGTAATTAGTCACAAGCTTCAAAGCTCTACTAGTCAAAGGGGTTTGAGGCTAATCAAATAATTCGAAAGGGATGCGGAGAATAGAGAAGGTTTGAAAACACTGATACTGTTATTACGTTTCACCCAGACAATAACAACATCAAACAATAACAACATCCGACAATAACAACATCAAACAATAACAACATCAAACAATAATGACATCAGGCAATATCAGTGTGTTATCAAGCGCTATTATTACTGACACGCGACATCGCCATGGCGAATTACGTCATAATTCTAAAACAATGGGAGTTTAGCTATGTGAAAGAATAAATATCATAAACTTTATACATTTGTATGTGTTTAAAAAAAAGCTCTTAAGCTGAATTTAATTCCAAATTTATAGGAACTTTGTGTGTGTGGGGGGGGGGGGGGGGGAAAGAAGCGGGTGCAACGTTTTTACATAATGCAACTGTCCTCTTTGAAATGTAAAAAATTTTTTTTTCAAAATCGTCTTAAACTGAAAGCTGATAATTTGACTCTCGCCGCTTAACGAGTTCCAGGAGTGGGCTCTAGGGAAGATTTCTTAGCGAAAAGTGGACCAACAGCCATTTTGAGAGCGTGATTTAAAAGACGTTTAAACTTGTTATGGCTATCGGAACGGGAGCCGTCCACGTGGAAAATATCGCCCTTCCATTAAGAGGTTCTTAAACCTCGAATCCTGGAGGCGCCGAAAATGAGACACTGCGATATGTCCTTGTCTAAAAATTTTTTTTTTAAATAGCAACTTCAAGTTAACTCGATATGCGATTCCGGAGAGGTGTATTGCTATGAAATGAGGTGTGAAAACTCTCTGTGAATCACAAGATACAGAGCCCGCGAGTGTGAGAGCCTCTGCTAGACGCCAGGCCTGGCTGTCGCTTGCTGCTGATGGATGAAGACAGGGGCCAGGGGTGGCTCCTGACTCCAGGGGCAAGCAGCCCCGCGTTACTTTAAAGGAAAGTGTAATTTACAACTGCCATGTGTAGGAGCAGACCAGGGTAAAAAACAAAGAGAAGGATTGGCTTGGAGCACAGACAAAAGGCGCGGGAGAAAGGGGCGGGGGTTGGAGGGGAGAGCTGTAAAAAAAATGGACTCATTGCTACGCCCCGTGTAATTTACAATTTGGAGAATGGATTGAAGTCAAGCGCTGCGAATGATTGGGCTCAGCCAAAATGCGAGGACGGAGTAGAGAAGTTGGAGGGAAATGGGGAGAGTGATCGAAAAACCAAATCTAAAAACAACGCAGCCATGTTTTGCCTTTCAGTGCTTATGTCAAGAACGGGATTTTTTCGCCCGCAAATGAGAACAAACGTTGATTGATCGGGGCGCCCTCTCGAATCTCCCCTTCCCCCTCACCCCCACCACCCTGTCCCAAAAACACACACACATTACGCTTGTCGTTTTCTTGATTTTCCGAAACCCTACCACCAGCTCTTGTTTACCCGACAGCCCCCGCCCCCCACACACACCCGCCAATTCCCTGGCAGCAGGAGTACGTGTCTCTGCGCTGCTGTCAAGTTCAAATCCATGACGTCGTTGTAGCTTGTTTCTCTTACATAAGTGAGCGCACACTTAATGCAATCCACACATGCACACCATTTCATGCACACCATTTCATGCACACCATGTCATGCACACCATTGCTTGCACACCATATCATGCACACCATGTCATGCACACCATGTCATGCACACCATTTCATGCACACCATTGCATGCACACCGTGTCATGCACACCATTTCATGCACACCATTTCATGCACACCATTTCATGCACACCATGTCATGCACACCATGTCATGCACACCATGTCATGCACACCATGTCATCATGCACACCATTTCAAACAGTGAATTCATCACAAGTATTTGCTTATATACACATAAGCACCATCACCACAACAAAAACACCATTGCCAACTACACCACCACTTACACCACCACAACAACAACAACAGCAAGAACTTCCCCAACCATTTCAACACCAAAATCACTTATACGACCACCATCCATTCCACCTTCAATATCCACTCTACCCACAACATCCATTCTACCCACAACATCCATTCTACCCACAACATCCATTCTACCCACAACATCCATTCTACCACCAGCAGTGAAAGAAACTCAGCAGTTTGGCTTTGGTAACGTGGAAACATTATGCTGTCCTAAGTATGTCATTAACTTCGTGCATGAATTCACGCGACGACAAAAGGGGCGGTAATAAGTATATTCTTTCTCCGTGTTTCATTCCCCTGGCAAGTTCACCGAGTGCAGGGCACAGAGGATTTTGATGATCCCCGTCTATCGGCATCAGGTCTAACATTTCTGAGGACTAACATTTCTACGGGCTAACATTATGTTTTCGAGTTTGATTTCTTGTACTAAACTCCCCTCTCCCCCATACACCCCCCGTTAAGCATTCGGGGGGGGGGGTAAAGAAAAGGGGTGGGAGAATGATGTTCGAATTATCTCCCCTGCTGGTGTTGGAGCCGACCATTGTTGAACTGTCGTCGTGGAGTGCTCTCTATCTAACAGTTCGTCCCTTTATGCTTCCATACAATCTTCAAGACTCGGTCCGTCAGGGGGCGCTCGCGGATTTGTAGGGCAATTTTTCTGTCACCCGACCCCCGGCAATTCTTCTCGCGGCAGCTCTTCAAACGCCAGACTTGAATGGCTGCGCACAAAATAGGCAATTTATATGATAACACAGTCCCCCCCCCCCCCACTCCTACCACCACCATCTACATCAGTGGTTCTCAACTTCCTAATGCCGCGACACTTTAATACAATTCCTCATTTTGTAGTGACCCCCAACCATAAAATTATTTTCTTTGCTACTCCATAAATATTTGTTCTCCGATGGTCTTAGGTGACCACTGCGTAAGGGTCGTTCGACCCCCTACGGGTTCGCGACCCACAGGATGAGAACCGCTGATCTATAGCACAGTGCTTGCCTTGAGAAAAGGAAAGGGGAAGCCGTGGGACGCGAGGAATCCTCAGTTCCGCCTCGTACAGAGAGGGGGTCTAAACTAGAACTCGAGTAACTTTGAGTTGAGTTTTTTTTGGTCCCTCATTATTCAGGGGGCTTAAAGTCAACAGTGCAGGGGAATGAACCACCGCCTACAGGAACAAAATTGTCTTCCCCTTTTCTTAAGCTTCTCCAAATCTTTACAACGATCAATGGTGGAACGATCGTCACAGTCACACGTCGTCGTCCTTTCCGAGGTCGACAATCTCTACGTGCGCACAGTATCCAACTTGTGTTGGTTTGTTTCGCCCTCGATGTAGAGCAGACAGCGTTTGGTGTAACCGAGTCCTTTATGATCTGCCGTAATGTGCGTTATCTGATGGCAAGAGGAAGAACTCAGATATTGGTGTTAACTCCCCCCTTGAAAGGCTGCAAGCCGTGACCCTCGTCAAAGCTTCGAAGAGATCGTTACCCCAAAGTCCGCTATAAAAAAAAAAAAACCGGTTGAAACATATTTAAAATGTTACTGACAAAAAAAACCCCAAAAAATTGAAATCTGCACACATTTTACAACTCATATTTTTTAAGGAGACATTTTTAAAACTATAAATTTTCCAAAGCTTTGATGGATACAAAACCAATCAGTACACTGCAGGCGAATTTTGTGTGTGCGCGTATGAAGTATGTAACAGGGTAACAATATGTCATATGACGCTAAATTCTATATGTAACATAATTACACTGTATGACATTCTTATCAGTATTTTATTTCTCCTGCACGTGATAATACACGCTTAAAGCTTACTATCCAACACCACACATGTGATGAGAAGAACAGTTTGGTTTGCCCTAGCGCCACACATGTGATGAGAAGAACAGTTTGGTTTGCCCTAACACCACACATCTAAGGTCACACTATTACGAAATAGTCATCTAAAGTCACATTTTACGGACAAGTCATCTAAGGTCACATGTTATGGACAAGTCATCTAATGTCACATTTTACGGACAAGTCATCTAAGGTTACATTAACACGGACAAGCCCTGTCTTGAGTGCCGACTATTCAAATTCAATACATGGCCGGTCTAACGTTATAAAAAACGGACATTGTCTCTACGTGACACAAAGATGAGGAAATGGCAGCTAATCAAGCCGGGTGTTGTTGCCGCTGTTGTTTTTGTTGTTGTTCCTGTTGTTTTTGTTGCTGTTGTTGTTGCTGTTGTTTTTGTTGCTGCTGTTGTTGTTGTTGTTGCTGTTTTTTGTTGCTGTTTTTAGTTGCTGTTGTTTTTGTTGCTGCTGTTGTTTTTGTTGATTTTGATGTTGTTTTTTGCTGTTGGCTGTTTGATGTTGTTGTTGCTGCTGCGGTTGTTGTTGTTTTGCACACCGTCCCTTGTGAAATTAACCCGATCACACGTCCTGTCACTTTTAGTTTTGTTTATTGGCAAAGCTCTTCAAATTAAAGAAAAGTCGCTAAAACATAGGGCATTTTTGATACAGCAACGACACAAACGGACAATGTGATTCCTGATCACTTTAGACAAGAAGTCATCGCCGATGTGATCCCTGATCACTTTAGACAAGAAGTCATCGCCAATGTAATCCCTGATCACTTTAGACAAGAAGTCATCGCCAATGTGATCCCTGATCACTTTAGACAAGAAGTCATCGCCAATGTGATCCGAGCAGTTGACGATTACCTCAAAATTTGATTGGGTAAATTGCTGTCGGTTGAATCTTATAGAATCAACTTCAACTTCAACAAATGTTGGGACTGACATCAAAGCGACATTTACAGACTCACTTTTAAAAATAATAAATCTTAGCGGCTCCCACTGCCGTCCCTGGCCAGGCTACGGATTCTAACATTGCCATTCATCGCCAGGCCACGGATTCTACCATTGCCGTCCATGGCCAGGCCACGGATTCTACCATTGCCGTCCATGGCCAGGCCACGGATTCTACCATTGCCATCCAAGGTCACGGACTATACCATTGCCGTCCTAGGCCACAGATTCTGCCATTGTCATCCTAGACCATGGATTCTGCCACTGCCATCTTAGGCCACGGATTTTGCCACTGCCGTCCTAGGCCATGGATTCTGCTGCTGCCGTCCTAGGCAACGGATTCTACCATTTCCGTCCTAGGCCACGGATTCTACCATTGTCCTCCTAGGCCACGGATTCTACCATTGCCGTCCTAGGCCACGGATTCTGCCACTTCCGTCCTAGGCCATGGAACATTTGATTAATTTTGTTCCCTCACAAGAAAGATATATATATATAACCGGTACATTGAAACCCAATATAGAAAGTGGCTTGTTTACGTAAATACGAAGAATTTGGTACGCACCGGAGTTGTACGGCGAGAGTTGCGGTGCGCACGACTGCACATCACGTCATATTGTCGTAAATTTTAAATACACTTTTTTTTTGAATTGCCAGTCATGTTTTGTGGTACCATTTTTTTCGGGCGGAAGGGGATGGGGGTCGTCGAGTGGGGCTGTAGGGAAAAAAAGGGGATGCGTTGGTGGAAATAATGGAAACGGACGGTTTTCAGAAGAACTGAGGTAATCACGTGTAAATATTTTTACATAAGTAAATAAACTGATATTTATAAGCTTGAAAACCAAGACATAGAGTCATCATCCACCAACAACACGAAAGATCGGAAAATACACAATGTAAAATGTAGCTCTGGTTATTGTGCAGAAAACATCAGCACATTTGAATGGCGGCCATCTTGAGACTGCGATGTCAGGTAAACACGCGTGGTAAGTCAAGGCGTGGAGTTTACTTTGCCGGGTAAATAGTTTAAAATATTGCAGATCTTCATCACTGGGCCACGGGCCTACAACGCCTTCTGGCTGACTACGGTCTCAATTTGAATTAGAGGCAATAATTACTTGATTTTATCGATCTTTGTTGTTGTTGTGTGTATGTGTGTGTATTTGTGTAGCTTGTGTTTTCAGGCCGATTTAAAGCAGACCGACCTTGTTATTACAGCATCAGATGAGACTGTCTTGCGGGTCAAAGGTGAAAACTGCCGGTTTAACGTTTGAATTGACTCTGACATCAAAGAGACCAGCTATTATTGAAAGTACTGGGCCAACACGGTGACAATATAAATTAACATAGTCTTAACATACTTGGGCAGATGGTCGAATTTGAACCGAATAATAGACTAGTTTTAAAAATGTAGGATTGGATGCAAAATAATGGCTTTCGTTACATAAACCTTCAACCATTCAAATATAAGTCACAAAACAGTCACATGGATTGACCAAATAGTCACATATAAGTGTCCAAACAGTCACAAATAAAGTCACCAAACATTCAGATATAAAGTCACCAAACAGTCAGATATAAAGTCACCAAACAGTCACAAATAAAGTCACCAAACAGTCAGATATAAAGTCACCAAACAGTCACAAATAAAGTCACCAAACAGTCAGATATAAAGTCACCAAACAGTCACAAATAAAGTCACCAAACAGTCACAAATAAAGTCACCAAACAGTCACATATAAAATCACCAAACAGTCAGATATAAAGTCACCAAAAAGTCATGTATAAAGTTACCAAACAGTCAGATATAAAGTCATCAAACAGTCAGATATAAAGTCACCAAACAGTCACATATAAAGTCACCAAACAGTCACATATAAAGTCACCAAACAGTCACGTATAAAGTCACCAAACAGTCACATATAAAGTCACCGAACAGTCACATATAAAGTCACCAAACAGTCACATATAAAGTCACCGAACAGTCACATATAAAGTCACCGAACAGTCACATATAAAGTCACCAAACAGTCACATATAAAGTCACCAAACAGTCACATATATGTTACATACTTCTCTCGTGGTTTTTTCCCCCAATTCTATGAGTATACCTGGCAATCACCAAACCATCAAACATCTACGAACATATACGCCGTGCATGTTACTGTGTGACACAATCTGAGAATCTTAACACATGGAGCCGACAATGTTACAACACAACGTCTGTGCCACCTTGGTGCTTGGAGCTATGGTCTCTGATAAGACATTACAACACGTGTAAAATGGTTGTACTATATACCTTAATGTTTAGAGCTACAGACTCCGATAAGACATTACAACACGTGTAAAATGGTTGTACTATATACCTTAATGTTTAGAGCTACAGACTCTGATAAGACATTACAACACGTGTAAAATGGTTGTACTATATACCTTAATGTTTAGAGCTACAGATTCTGATAAGACATTACAACACGTGTAAAATGGTTGTACTATATACCTTAATGTTTAGAGCTACAGACTCTGATAAGACATTACAACACGTGTAAAATGGTTGTACTATATACCTTAATGTTTAGAGCTACAGACTCTGATAAGACATTACAACAAGCGTAGCATGGATGTGCTGCCTCGGTGCTTGGCATACCGTGTAGAATGATTGTGCTACATTTATTTTTTAATTATATAAAGGGACGGCAGTTTTGTGTCGTGGAAGGAGTTATCAGAACATTTGAGTCCATAACTCTAAAGTGCCGGAGGGGCGGGCCGACCCCTCCGCATCTCCTTCTTACGCCACGGGTTTCTCGACGAGGGCATTTGGAAAACAAATTCATTAAAAGAATATTATTTTAAAATATTTTTCGCGTGATTAAAAAAGTGGTTCTCTCGCACTTTCTATTCAATCCATTCAGGATACTCTCCTCTTTTTCACACCGCTTAACTGCCCTTCCTTGTGACGTTATTTCCTGAAACGATCTTATTGTGACGTCAGTTGTCATGGTAGTCTTTTGAAGATACAATTAACAGGAAAACATTTCATTTATAGTCCAATCAGCCACCGTCTTTTGGTGATGCGTGAATAAGCCATGGTGCAACAATCACAAATACTCAGCCATGGTACCACAATCGCAAATACTCAGCCATGGTTCCACAATCACAAATACCCAGCCATGGTGCCACAATCACAAATACTCAGCCATGGTGCCACAATCGCAAATACCCAGCCATGGTGCCACAATCACAAATACCCAGTCAAGGTTCCACAATCACAAATACCCAGCCATGGTGCCACAATCACAAATACCCAGCCATGGTGCCACAATCACAAATACCCAGCCATAGCTCCACAATCATAAATACCCAGCCATGGTGCCACAATCACAAATACCCAGCCATGGTGCTACAATCACAAACACCCAGCCTTGGTGCCACAATCACAACTACCCAGCCATGGTACCACAATCACAAATACCCAACCATGGTAACTTTTGGTAACACGATCACAAGTGGCCTTATGAAGGAAACAGCCAGATCGTTTGTCAAGGAAATCTATTTTGACTGGCAAGCTTAACAAATTTATTTCAAATATCCCTCGCGTGTTTCTGGGTCTGGCATACAACACTATAAGGTTTGTCTGGGTCTGGCATACAACATTATAAGGTTAATCTGGGTCTGGCATACAACATTATAAGGTTTGTCTGGCATACAACATTATAAGGTTTTTCTGGCATGCAACATTATAAGGTTTGTCTGGGTCTGGCATACAACACTATAAGGTTTGTCTGGGTCTGGCATACAACACTATAAGGTTTGTCTGGGTCTGGCATACAACATTATAAGGTTTGTCTGGGTCTGGCATACAACACTATAAGGTTTGTCTGGGCCTGGCATACAACACTATACGTTTTGTCTGGGTCTGGCATACAACACTATACGTTTTGTCTGGGTCTGGCATACAACACCCATCGTTACAATCACCCATCGTTACAAACACCCATCGTTACAATCACCCATCGTTACAACCACCCATCGTTACAACCACCCATCGTTTCAACCACCCATCGTTACAACCACCCATCGTTACAACCACCCATCGTTTCATAGTTTAAAACACCACACCCACAAATAATTCCCACCCCACTCTCCACCCCCCCCCCCATGTTCTGCCATCGTCCCCCCCCCCCCCCCCGCCACGAGCCAACTATTCCATTGGTAATTAAAGAAGCCACTGCGTCCCTGTTTGTTAACCTGATTACACGGTTTACGGGTACTTGAGGTTTGCCCGGTATACTCAAATCAGACAAGCTTTTACCGACTCTCGGCGCCCTCACAGACACTATAACAACTCGACAAGGCATCGCTCAGTCATTCTTCCACTCTGTCGAGTGGGAGCTTTCTGGTGAACGTCTCTTTCGACTTTATGGGTTCACGCCGAATTTATGTTTATGAAAGAGAGTAGCCTGCCCTTGGAAAATGCTTTTCTTTTTCTTTGGTGGTACGTTCGGGTTTTGTAAGCTTACTTGTATCCCCCCCCCCCCCCAATAACAGCGGCTCTCAACCTGTGGGTGCGACCCCTTTGGGGGGTTGAACGAAGCTTTCAAAGGGGTCGTCTAAGACCATCAGAAAAACTCAGAAACTCTACAGTTATGAAGTATAGCAACTAAAATAATTTTTTGGTTGGGGGTCGCCACAACATGAAGAACTGTATTAAAGGATCACGGCATTGGGAAGGTTGAGAACCACTGCTCTATAGTCTCCTGAAGCAGTACAAGCAGATCTTTTAAATATGACCTCAAAATTTCTATTATTACAAGTTGAAAAACAATTATTTTTTTACAAAATGTTCCCAGATTCAGAGATGGTAGTAATTATTATTACTATTATTAATATGTACTTAGCAACCAATTATGGAAAACAAAGGATAACGTATTTCATGGGCAATTAACTCCACTTTTACCAAAATTGTAACACAGCACGTGGCAGATACTGTCTAAATAGTCGTTAGTTGTTGACCTTTGGTTAAGGACACGTTATTTTGGTGATGTTTACTTTTCATGCATCGAAATCAGATTCCCGGGACATCTCACAAATGTCACGTGTGGAAGCCAGTTTGTCTGGTCAGCACTTCTATCGCAGGCGCCTTACATTCACGTTTCAAATACCTACTGAGGCTTTGTGTAAAGTTTTGTGCAATGGAAGGACATCAGTGTAATGGAAGGACATCAGTGTAATGGAAGGACATCAGTGTAATGGAAGCACGTCAGTTTGATCAATGGGATTGATCTTTTTAAACAAATAAATAATTTTTCTATGCAGCATTCACTTCATGGCACAAATCACGTCTCACGAGATTCGGGTGGTTGGGGTCCAATTGATTTCAAAATACTGTATAACTTGTAGTAACATTGAAGTTTTCTCTTCTAATGCACTGAGTTGGTTTGTGTGTTTGTATATTTATTATCTTTAATAATCACGTCACTAAGCAAAATACACTTCGACTAGTCTCACCATACCTCTATAGCCATCAAATATCCACTAGTCTCACCAAACCTAGCCATCAAATATCCACTGATCTCACCGTAACTGGCCATCAAATATCCACTGATCTCAGCGTACCTGGCCATCAAATATCCATCCACTGGTCTCACCGTACCTGGCCATCAAATATCCACTGATCTCACCATACCTGGCCATAAAATATCCACTGATCTCACCGTACCTGGCCATCAGATATCCACTGATCTCACCATACCTGGCCATCAAATATCCACTGATCTCACCGTACCTGGCCATCAAATATCCACTGATCTCACCGTACCTGGCCATCAGATATCCACTGATCTCACCATACCTGCCCATCAAATATCCACTGGTCTCACCGTACCTAGCCATCAAATATCCATCCACTGGTCTCACCGTACCTGGCCATCAAATATCCACTGGTCTCACCCTACCTGGCCATCAAATATCCACTGGTCTCACCGTACCTGGCCATCAGATATCCACTGGTCTCACCGTACCTAGCCATCAAATATCCACTGGTCTCACCGTACCTGGCCATCAAATATCCATCCACTGGTCTCACCGTACCTGGCCATCAGATATCCACTGGTCTCACCGTACCTAGCCATCAAATATCCACTGGTCTCACCGTACCTGGCCATCAGATATCCACTGGTCTCACCGTACCTAGCCATCAAATATCCACTGGTCTCACCGTACCTGGCCATCAAATATCCACTGATCTAACCGTACCTAGCCACAGGGCCGACCCTAACAATTGCGGGGCCCTATGCGAAACGGATTGCGCTGGGCCCATTCTGGGTAGAGGATAAGGATAATAAGTGAAAATTAAGATTTTGTATTAGAAAATAAATTAGGGGCGACGCCTATGAAAGTGCGGGGCCCACTGCGGCCGCATAGGTTGCAGTGGCCTAAGATCGGCCCTGCCTTGCCATCAAATATCCACTAGTCTCACTGTACCTAGCAATCAAATATCAACTAGTATCACCATACCTGGCCATCAAATATCCACTAGTATCACCATACCTAGCCATCAAATATCCAATAGTCTCACCATACCTGGCCATCAAATATCCACTAGTCTCACCATACCTGGCCATCAAAAATCCACTAGTCTCACCATACATGGCCATCAAATATCCACTAGTCTCTCCATACCCAGCCATCAAATATACATTAGTCTCACCATACCTGGCCATCAAATATCCACTAGTCTCACCATACCTGGCCATCAAATATCCACTGGTCTCACCATACCTGGCCATCAAATATCCACCAAAGTTTGACAGACCTAAAACACTAGTAATATTCAGTAAACCAAATTTGAATTCTGTAGGACTCCGCGGATAAAAGACTTCAAGGTCATTTCCAAAAAGCCAAATTAATCCAAAGACGTACAGTGCCCATATTATGTTAACTTACTTTGCCCATATTATCGTAACTTACATTGCAAATATTATGTTAACTTACTTTGCCCATATTATCTTAACTTACTTTGCCCATATTATCCTCTTAACCTACATTGCAAATATTATGTTAACTTACTTTGCCCATATTATCGTAACTTACATTGCAAATATTCTGTTAAATTACTTTGGACATATTATGTTAACTCAAAGTCAATTTTTAATTTTTTTTTTTTTAAAAGTTGTTTGTGGGAGGGGGGGGGGGTGTCACATTAATTGCAGTTCAGCATAATACAATGAAACAACAAAAATAAAGGAATTGCAATTGGAAAATTAATGCGAAACTTCGATTTAAGCTTGTGTTAACAAATCTAATATCAACTTCATCATCAACAATATATGCATGAAGTACATACTCATACTCCATAATGCTACTGAAAACGATTCTCAAATCCACCCACCCCACCCCAAAAAAAAAAAAAAACCTATGGAAACGCCACTACGTCCAGCAACATGTAGGTGCAGGTGTAGTTTCTTAGACCAGCGACGCCCCCCTCACCCCCACGCCCACCAAATAATAAAATAAAGTATATTCCCCCCCCCCCCCAGTCTTACACCAGTTTCCCTTCTAACACAACAGCGTCCAAGAATCAGTGTGCTTTACGTCATCAGAGTGTGCTTTACGTCATCAGAGTGTGCTTTACGTCATCAGAGTGTGCTTTACGTCATCAGAGTGTGCGTACACATCATCATCTATATAATAAAGCTAACTCTTTGTGTAAGGCTTTCAGTTACCCGCCCCCCCCCCCCCCCCCAGCCCCCGTCTCTGCTTTAACGACAACTAAGTCATGTCAGTTCGACAGGAGCGATAACTCCCAGCGACTTTCAAAGTTTCTGATCTCCTGCTGAGGTGGGCGATTTAATTGCTTTCGAGATTAATCATCGCGGGGAGATTGGAGACATCCAGGGGAGACTTGAACCGTCCAGGGGAACCATTAGAGCCCACGGGTTGACATAAAGTTTAGGGAGACTTCGAGTCGTGGGGCTGGGTTGTCAGGAGAGAGGGGCGCATGTTGGAGTTGGCACAACAGGAGTCATGACGGAATGCGACGATGGTGGTCTATGGTTGGTTCACGTCTGCTAGTGCTGGTATTGTCGGCGTAGCACGCGTGAGATAGGAATGAATGCCTTGTTTAAGGAATATTTTTTTTAACAAATTATGTTTTTGTTATTTCTGCTTGGTTAAACAAGGAATGCTGGAATATTTGACATTCCACCGCTTAAAGTGTTTATTAGATAAATAGCAGAACAATGAATGTTCAGCCTTGAAACAAAACAAAAAGTAGACAGAACAATTAAACGGACGTTTCGGCTAAAAGTCTTCTTCAGGAGACAAAACAAAACGATAAAAACAAAATATTTGAAATTGAAAAACCTAAGTGTCCCCCAGATCACAGTTTATCTCTTACAGATCACAGTGTAGCTCTTCCAGATCACAATGTAGCTCTCACAGATCACAGTGTAGCTCTTCCAGATCACAATGACTCTTACAGATCACAATTTAGCTCTCAAAGATCACAGTGTAGCTCTCACAGATCACAGTGTAGCTCTTCCAGATCACAATGTAGCTCTTCCAGATCACAATGTAGCTCTCACAGTTCACAGTGTAGCTCTTCCAGATCATAATGTAGCTCTCCCGGATCACAATGTAGCTTTCACAGATCACAATGTAGCTCTCCCGGATCACAATGTAGCTCTCACAGATCACAGTGTAGCTCTTCCAGATCACAATGTAACTCTTACAGATCACAATGTAGCTCTCAAAGATCACAATGTAACTCTCACAGATCACAATGTAGCTCTCACAGATCACAGTGTAGCTCTTCCAGATCATAATGTAGCTCTCACAGATCATAATGTAGCTCTCACAGATCATAATGTAGCTTTCACAGATCACAATGTAGCTTTCTCTTTATGATATCCTGTTCCACTATTTATTTACTGAACACGAATTGAGCGCACCCCCCTCCCCATATATTATCCTTCAAATCAGACAGCATCCCACAACAGCAAGCCTCGTACACAACACACCCTATCATTGTACACAACACACCCTATCATTGTACACAACGCACCCTATCATTGTACACAATACACCCTATCATTGTACACAACACACCCTATCATTGTACACAACACACCCTATCTTTGTACACAACACACCCTATCATTGTACACAACACACCTATCAATTTACACAACACACCCTATCATTGTACACAATACACCCTATCTTTATAAACAACACACCCTATCATTGTACACAACACACCCTATCATTGTACACAAGACACTAACGTCTTTAAGTAAGAAAGAAAGAAAGGAAGAAAGAAAGTAAGTAAGTAAGTAAGTAAGAAAGAAAGAAAGAAAGAAAGAAAGTAAGAAAGAAAGAAAGAAAGAAAGAAAGAAAGAAAGAAAGAAAGAAAGAAAGAAAGAAAGAAAGAAAGAAAGAAAGAAAGAAAGTAAGTAAGTAAGTAAGAAAGAAAGAAAGAAAGAAAGTAAGAAAGAAAGAAAGAAAGAAAGAAAGAAAGAAAGAAAGAAAGAAAGAAAGAAAGAAAGAAAGAAAGAAAGAAAGAAAGAAAGAAAGTAAGTAAGTAAGTAAGAAAGAAAGAAAGAAAGAAAGAAAGAAAGAAAGAAAGAAAGAAAGAAAGAAAGAAAG
The DNA here is from genome assembly GCA_964017045.1 of Omphiscola glabra. NCBI lineage: Eukaryota > Metazoa > Mollusca > Gastropoda > Lymnaeidae > Omphiscola > Omphiscola glabra. The sequence goes on from OZ024797.1 coordinate 19,063,055, forward strand.
AAAGAAAGAAAGTAAGTAAGTAAGTAAGTAAGTAAGAAAGAAAGAAAGAAAGAAAGAAAGAAAGAAAGAAAGAAAGAAAGAAAGAAAGAAAGAAAGAAAGTAAGTAAGTAAGAAAGAATGAAACAAGAGAAAACATTGAAAGAATAAAAGGGGGAAAAGGAAAGAATGAAGGCTTTCCTCGAATAATTGGTTCCCCATGTTCCACCCTAGACTGCTAGATAAACCGGTAAAGCAAGGGACATAATAGCAACAGGACATCTGTTCCCACTGGTAATAACGAGCAAAAAAAAAAAGACTTTGATAGATTTAAGTAGAGAGGTGCCAGGTTCTCTCCCCCTCTCCTTGGCTTTCATCCCTGCCACGGTAAAGGTCGCCCTTCCCCCCAACACTCACGGAGTGAAAGGTCAAATCTAACACGTGGACCCAATGCCATTCCGTTATCGTCCTGTGATGGTGGGCGATCGCGACCTCATGCATGGTTATTCTGAAACGAGATGGGCGAAAACGATACTGTTTTTTTTTTCTTCTAATCGATACCAAAATAAAGCAATGTCGCGGTTTTATATCGGGACTTTTTTTTTTACAGCGCATTAATACGGAGCTCCAGAAAACAACTACGGCTTTCTTCTACTTCACTGCGTTACAAAAACTTGGCCAAGTCTTTATGAGATTTCCCAGGGAAGATTTAGTGGGGGTTTTTTTTAAACACAAAAGTAAAATTCTATTGATCGCCAGCGGGTCTGGACGTTAATAAAGAAACATATGAGACAAACCAACATATGAACCAGCTTCTACAATACCTCGGAATATGTCGTTAGAAAGTTCTATGGCCAGGGTTGGGGTAGAGTGGGGTAGTGTTGTGGTGTTGCGACTAGGGTTAGCATCCTTATTCCGCGTGGACAAAGAATGTAATTTTTTAGGCTTCTCAAATTCTTTTTATTATGCGTAAATATCTACATGAGACGGAACGTGGAGTTAGTTTTTTTAAGGTTACCTACCTTAAAACATTTAGCTCCACTGTTTTGTGATCCTATTACTTTTAAGGGCACCCTGTAATGATGAAGTAGTTTTACACACATGCATAGTAAATTAACGGCCCTTCCCCCCGACCCCCCCCCTCCCCCAACACTCACAGTCATTTGAAAAATTTCTAATCCATCGCGTGTGTAGGACGTACTGCCCATTTAATGGACTCTCACCAAAGGATTCCCGAAACCATGACTCGTAGTCTACAGACTTGTCTTTCTGACCACTATGTAAGTGTACTCTTCATAGGTACCACATAAATCCCTCTTTGTGCTTTTCTTTTTTTTTTTTTACATTTCCACAACTTTAGAATGTTTCTCTGACAAACTTTACCAACTAATTTTATATAGGACACATTTTATTACTCTGACGGGCAGGACCATATTCGATGCCGCCTCGTAGCACGCTCGTCCGATGATAGACGTCCCGAGCATTGTTTATTTTGAGATCTCCGATTGTGGATGTCCTTAACAGGCAGCGACGGGTTGTCCTGTTTGGACGCAGGTCCGAGCTGCGCCGAGAAACGGATTGTCTTCCGCCGTCTCCGTGTTCAAATGTGTGTGTTTTGCCGGACGCGTCACTTCCGGGCGCCATTGTTTGTCTGTTTACACCGCTAAAGTGCCCGAGCGAGCCAGCCGACGAGACGGGGAAACGTTAAGAAAAAATTGTCTAAGCTGGCGGGCAATCTGTCGACGAGAGTATGACATCGAGCAACGAGTGCCATGGTGTCAGCGAACTGACACATCTTCTATGGGAAGTATGAATTAATGGTAACCACCACGTCATCACTCGCTTGGGTTTAACTTGGCAAATGTGATGTTGTCGTTTTGTTCATGGTGTGATGAGTCTTTGATTCAGATCTAAGTGATTTTTCATCGTAGTGATACGATTTTTATAGGCCTTAAATTTTTCACCAGGCGTCGTCTTCCAGTGAAGCCCCTGTGAGAGTTGAAAGGATGAAACTCTTTTCTCCGACATAAAGCCACATATATTTTTTATTGGAAAAAAGCCAATCAACTTGTTAAGGGGGGAGGTACACCGAGAAAAATGGAAAAAGGCTAATTTTCGATTTAGCAATAATCATTGATATCAAATTAAAGTGTATTCAATTCTGCACAATTATGTGTAATTATTTTTAATTTTTGTTAAATAGTTCTTGAGCTATGAATTTTTTATTAGAAGGGGTAGTATCAGAAATTACCACAAAAAAATAAAAATCATTATACTTTTTCTGAATTAGTTATTTTAAAACAATGATGACCTCCCCAATAATTGTTTAATACAATGATCAGTCCTTTTAAATATGGCAGCTTGCATAGAAATAAACAAAAAAAATTTGTGAACATTATAATTGCCTTAATATTTGTTTATAATTTGTTTATACAATGCCTTGTGATAGCAAATATTCAAAGAAACGAATGTTTCATAAAAATAGATATATTAAGCCTAATATTGGTCCCAATGTGGAGATTTAAAATGGAAATAAAATAAAACAATCTGAATTGATTCAATCGTTCAAGTTCAAGATGAATTACCCTTGGCCTGACTAAAATTAAAATACCCAAGTGTAGTGTTCTTGAAACACCATATGCCACGCCCACCCAGAACAGGGCAGAAATTAAATTGAAAGACATCTATGGAGTAAATGATTCTCATTGAGATTAAAGTGAAGATTAATTTTAAATGTTTATTATAATAAAAGTGAATCAGTATCAGTAGTCAGCAATGAATTTAATTAGGCCAATTTTGTATACCTTTCACATCCAAGTATATTTAGTAAATATCTAGATAGTTATAATCAAAATACGAACGAATCGATGAATAGTACTATATTGAAAATGTGCCCTAAGAACAAATATAATGGTTTAAGAGCTGTCAACATTGATGTTGCATTAGCAAGCCTTCTTTTAAATGATGGATCCAAAAAATAGGAGGCTCCTGTAAGATTTTTATAGTGTCCCTTGGTCTGTTTACTTTCAATTATTTTATTACGATGGGCGCTATGCGGATCAAAAGCACAAAAACAAAAAAGTCCTTAGAAGCTAAAGGAACCAGAAGAAGGCTTAAATTAGGGTTAGAAGAGTCAAAAGTTGAAGCTAAATTATATCCTTATCTTTCAGGGGGTCATTAAAATTAAAGAATTCATTGACTTTATGAACAAAATTAATGCTTGTTCATTCACAAAATTTCGACATTTAGTTCACTTAAAAAATGATAACTTTTTTAAATGTCAACCAATTTGTTTGAAATTTTGCATGATGCTATATAATATAATTGTCTATAGCAGCAACTAAGCATATTACAATATATTAATAATTACACATTTTACAATTTATCAAAATTTGATTTTAAAATTTCAAAATTAGGTTACTTTGGGATCCTGTGATATCAAAAGTATTCAATTTCTCACATTTTTCTTAGTTCATGCCATAGCTAATCCATATTTCTATATGGTTAAAAAAGTATAATAAATTTGAGCTTAAAACATTCTATCTAATTTTTTTAGTCTGACATGCCAATTTTCAACATCCCATTTTTCTTTTTTTTTCCAATATAAGCAAACTATTATGTATTACTTTTTAATGGTTATTTTTTTTTGTTATTATGGTAGAATGGCTATTCCTCTAGCTTCAGTGCAAATTTGACACTTGTAACTTCAATAGTTTTTTTTTGTGAATTTTTTAGTAGTCGACCTATGTTTTGGGTGTACCTCCCCCCTTAACCAAGACCTACTTATAAAGCCACACAACAAAGGGACAGGTATATCCCAAGTACTACCAATAAAGGGGTCAGGTATATCCCGAGTACAACAAATAAAGGGGGCAGGTATATCCCGAGTACTACCAATAAAGGGGGCAGGTATATCCCGAGTACTACCAATAAAGGGGGCATGTATATCCCGAGTACTACCAATAAAGGGGGCAGGTATATCCCGAGTATTACCTATAAAATGGCAGATATATACCAAGTACTCACTATAAAGGGACAGTTATATCCCAAGCGCTGCCAATAAAGGGGGCAGGTATATCCCAAGTACTACCCAATAAAGGGGATGTGTATATACCAAGTACTACCAATAAAGGGGCGAGTATATCCCAAGTATTACCTAAAAAATTTCAGGTATATACCAAGAATTCCCTATAACTGGACAGTGATATCCAAAGTAATGCCAATAAAGGGGTGGGTATATCAGACCTGTTCACTCTTACGATTTTGGCGTACAATGTACAATTTTGAGGTGTATACATTATATATACTGTATGTTCATTTTTTTTTTTACCATTAAGATAATATATTGAACGATTTTGTGATGATATTGTACGATTTTAAGAGTTTGAGGGTAAACAGGTCTGGTACATCCCAAGTACTCCCAATTAAGAGGCAGTTATATCCCAAGTACTACCAATAAATGGATCGAGTATATTCCAAGTACCACCAATAAAAGTGGTGGGTATATCCCAAGTACTATAATAAAGGGGATAGGTATATACCAAGTACTCCCAAATAAAGGGGTGGTTCTGTCCCGAGTACAACCACTAAAGGGGTGGGTCTGTCCCGAGTACAACCACTAAAGGGGTGGGTCTGTCCCGAGTACAACCACTAAAGGGGTGGGTCTGTCCCGAGTACAACCACTAAAGGGGTGGGTCTGTCCCGAGTACAACCACTAAAGGGGTGGGTCTGTCCCGAGTACAACCACTAAACGGGTGGGACTGTCCCGAGTACAACCAATAAAGTGGTGGGTCTGTCCCGAGTACAACCACTAAAGGGGTGGGTCTGTCCCGAGTACAACCACTAAAGGGGTGGGTCTGTCCCGAGTACAACCACTAATGGGTAGGGTCTGTCCCGAGTACAACCACTAAAGGGGTGGGTCTGTCCCGAGTACAACCACTAAAGGGGTGGGTCTGTCCCGAGTAATCTCACTGTGTACATTTGCTGACACAACAGACGTGCCTCTCGTAAGTGTAATGAACAAACGGTGAATTCTTGACTCCCGCTTTGCTCTATCCGCGAGCCTGGTCGGAGGGCGCTGAGGCCCACCCCACATGAAATAATTTGATATGTGTGAACAAATCTCTATATTTGACGCTATTAAACGCAGAGTCCCCAGAATTCAATGAAAAACTTAGCGACAAGGGGGGAGAAGAAAACCCCCAGGGCCGAGCAGAAGATAGTGGCAGGTGTTTGTGTTTTAAGAGTGATAATGACAAGATGGTGTCTATGAAAATGACATGGTGTTTATTCACAAGGCTTGTGACTACAAGATGGTGCCTTGGATAAGGGTGTGTTTTTGTGTCTGAGGTGGTCACAGCAACTACTGCAAGATGGTGTCAAGAGAATTTTCGGGGTAGGGTGCACTCGTTCTCAATGTGATGATTACAATAGGGTGTCCATAAAAATATAGGTTGTTTATTCACATGATGGCAACAACATGGTGTCTATGAAAATTAATGATGTTTTGCCTGAGGTGATGACTACACGATGATGTCACAAATTCTGTTCCTGGTGAACAACTGTCTCCAAATGATCGGTTGTCAGTGATGTTACAGGACTATTTCGTGTAAGTGTCAGCGAGTATGTCAAGGGTTCTTAAATTATGTACCGGGACTTGACCCTTTGATTTTAGGCGAAGTCATTATGATATTCGCCAGTTCGTCTTTCCTTTGAGCGAGCTGATCGCCGTCTGGTTTTCGCGTCTTATTCTTAACTGTATAACTCCATCATATTTTGGAGAACTAAAACAGAAAAGAAACAAATACCAGACAAAACTGAAAAAAACTTAGATTCAATTTCGAAAAAGATTGGACTCACTATGCATGGAAACAAAACTTAAATTATATGAGGATACATTTTCAAATATTAAATTTACTGTAGCAATTTACGCGGAAAGCGCTAGAAGAAGGAGATAATATGACCTATCTATCAAGTATAGTTAGTAAGGATGGGGATCAGAGGCGGATATCGAAGCAATCATCTGGGCGGCAAGAGCAGCTTCAACCTTGCTTTAAAATTTTTTGGAACTTAAGGCAAACAAAGAGAAAGACAAAAGTTTGAATTTTCCACTCAAATGTTAAGTTTGTTCTGTTGTGTTGCTAACATAGCTGGATATCAGTCAACCAAAAAAATGGATATCAACCAAGAAATCCTTATATCAGCGAAGAAATCTGGGTATTAACCAAGAAATGTGGATATCAACCAAGAAATGTGGATATCAACCAAGAAATCTGGGTATCAACCAAGAAAGATGGGAAAAGAGTGCAAACTTTTGTGATTAGTTGCCTGCTCAAAATCCTCAACATCAAGTGCCTTCACAAAGTCACAAACATCAAGAGCTTCTACAAAGTCACAAACACTAAAGTGAGGGAAAGACAGGAGTAATATATCCAAAAAACGAAGGTGGGCATGCATAGGTCATTTCCTGAGAAAACTCATAGCAAGACAAGCCCTGGTATGGAACCCTCAGGGATAAGAAGAAATGGGAAGATCCAAACAAAAAACCCAACAGCACCTGGCCAAGAGATGCCGACAAGAATGTAATAAAGATTGGAAAGAGTTGGAGAGAATTGCTAGGGGCCGGTAGGCTAAGTTAAGAAACTGTTAATGACCTATATGCTCCACTAAGTGTTGCCAGTGTCGACAATGCAAAGAAGAAGCAGAAGACAAAACACTAAAAACATGTACCCGTACATATATAATTCTTAGATTAAATTTTTGAAAGACTCCTTAAACACGAGCGATGTGTACCCAAAGATCATTTCTTTAGCTCTGCAGATACCAAGTGATACACGCGTATACACGCGACGTTATAAAAAAAAATGAAAAATTTATGGGGCTAATGAATTTACATAAATAAGAAAATTTAACAAAGAAAAAACAAAATTTTAAAATTGAGATTTTATTGTGTGAAACCATGAAGTTTTAAAAAATGCATGACAGACAGTATACCTGCATGAATTAATTATGCAGGTGTAGACAAAACAAGATCGTTTACAGCAGTGGTTCTAAACCTTTCTAATGCCGCGACCCTTTAATACAGCTCCTCATGTCGTGGCGACCCCCAATCACATAAATTATTTGTATTGCTACTTCACAGCTGTAGAGTATGTGTGTTTTCCGATGGTCTTGGGCGAAACCTGGGAAAGGGTCGTGCGACCCCCAAAGGGGTCGCGACCCACAGGTTGAGAACCGCTGGTTTACAGGCTCACCAACTGATACAACAATATCGTTCACAGGCTCACCAACTGATACAACAATATCGTTCACAGACTCACCAACTGATACAACAATATCGTTCACAGGCTCACCAAATGATACAAGAATATCGTTCACAGGCTCACCAAATGATACAAGAATATCGTTCACAGGCTCACCAAATGATACAAGAATATCGTTCACAGGCTCACCAACTGATACAACAATATCGCTCGTCATGCATGCGTTCGGTGCTCACCGCGCTCTTATAGATATTTCGATACATACCTGCATGAGGTGAACACACGTGTGACAGGTGAACATGCGTGTGACAGGCGCACACCTGCATTACCACCCGTAGCATACCCAGCGCTCACAAAACTGCACAGCCACCCACACCACGCATTACACCCGGTACACATAATACAACCACCTTCCATAGCGCGCCCACCACATATGTGCACCCGCCACACACACACATCTGCTAATCATCACACCTTTAGCCTCCACAAACTGTCATTGCTTCCTTAAATAAATAGACACAAACAGCCTGAAATTAATATACAGACGTGGTCAGTCCAAACACAAACATAATTTTAAAAATGTTCATACAAACATATTTTCATAACACACATAAAATGTTTTCATTACAATTACATACCGTAAATATATTTTATACAAATATATATCTTCATATGCCCGTTTATTTTATGCAAACATTGAATTTGTCTAGTTCACATACATTTTTCTAAAACATTTCTGTATTGAAGAAATCAGGAGTGATGTCTACTCTGTTAAAGCCGTGTGGCTAACAATTGAACAATTCAAGGGCTAGAGACTGGACATTAATTTCATGGCACTAGATAGACGCCAACCATTTTACTTTTGGCTTTTCTTTATAATGTAGATTTAGATCCCGTGAATATTGTCTCCTCTCACACCATTTACATACTATATCCTCTCACACCATTTACATACTATATTCTCTCACACCATTTACATACTATATCCTCTCACACCATTTACATACTATATCCTCTCACACCATTTACATACTATATTCTCTCACACCATTTACTTACTATATTCTCTCACACCATTTACTTACTATATTCTCTCACACCATTTACTTATTATATTCTCTCATATCATTTACTTACTATATTCTCTCACACCATTTACATATAGTCTCTTCTCACACCATTTACATACTATCTCCAAACAATAATTATTTATGTTTAAAAAATGGTTTTTAATATCAACTCTTTGAATTATGACGTGTTAGCGTAGTTAGCTAAACGTGACAGGGGTAATTATTCTACACTCACGTCATGTGTGCCTGCGCCTAACCCCCGGATCACCACGGGCCGCACAGGTTACCTAGCCATCTCCCCGTTATATAATCAACTACGTCTGTTCAAATCAATTTGGACACTATCAGCGCGGGTATGACAGGTGAAGCCACACACACACACACACACACAGAGACAAACACACACACACGTACACATACTAAACGTCATCTAGATGTTACTGTAAATAGTGAGGGTTAAACTTTAGCGACCTTCATTTACTAATTAGTTTTGCAATAAAGATCACATGTTTGTGCGGACACCGGAAGTGTTACATTCTGATTATAACTGACTAAAATTATCAAACAAAAGCTGTTTAAAAAAAATAACTTGGGACACCTTCTTTTATCTGGGAAAAATAGTTATAAAGTTTATCTTTGATGACTGATTTAAACCACCATCACCCCCCAGTGGCGTAGCGAGCATAACTAGCGCCCGGGGCACAATACCTTTTTAGCGGCCCCCCCCCCCCGCCCTATTCGAAAACCATACAATATTATATGTAAAATATACCATTTGGCGCCCCTTTGTGAGTAGCGCCCGGGGCATGATGCCCCCTTAGCTACGCCACTGCACCCCCCACCCCCCAAAAAAAAATAAAAACCCAGGAAAATTAAATATTAAATGATTGTTAATCAGTAAAATGTTTTCCCCCTGTTGACAAGTCGAGCAAAAATATGGAAATGAAGACATGTCATATGTCATAAAATGGCGGGCATTAGCGTGGAAATTATTTTATATAATGTGTTAGTTATGTATTATATTGTATAGAATATATTAGAGAACGACCGAATTTCGGCTTTGGCTTTGGTCTCGGCGCCGAAAGTTGCCACTTGATCACTTTCGGCCTAGTTTCGGTTTAGCCCGAAACAGAAAAGTTAACTTTAGGTTAAATTTCGGTTTCGGTCGAAACAGAAAAGTTAACTTTCGGTTTAATTTCGGTTTCCACCGAAAGTGATCGAGACTTTCGGCCAACAGGCCGAAAGTGTCTGAGGTTTTCGGTCATCTACCAGAAGTCAGACTATCCTAGGGAATAGTAATATCTTCATTATTATTTTGGTTTTCTTATTTTTTTTTAAAAATGAAAATGAAGGAAACTTTTGCTTTTTTTTTCAATGGACTACGATTAGTCGATTGTTTTGTCACGTGATACGTGTAAAAACAAGTAATACTTCCGGTAGGCTGTCTGCAACACACTAGTCGCTCACAAATTTTTCTTCAAACAACTTTCTTCCTTTAATCATGACTGAATTATAATTATTGTCACATTTAATGAATGTCATTTAAAGAAACGCGTGTATTCAAGAATATTTTGAAAAGTAAAATTTTAATAAACACTGGCGAAGCGCTGATGGAGACACACATTGTGCTTTAAAATTAATGATAATGGCAATGGCTGATCAGCTGTTTATCTGTTGTTATGTGTTGTTATGTGTAGCAGAAAGCCTACTAATGGCTGGTACGTATCACGTGACAAAACAAGGAAGTGACTAATCGTAGTCCATTGATTCATCTCTAGAAATTCATCATTATCAATTTTAAGAGACCCGGTTTTTTTTTTTAAAAATGGGGTAACGAAATAATGACGTCACCAGCACGGAAAGACTAATGTGTTGTTACTAGGCTAAATATGAATACAGCGATATCTTGCCAGCTATTTATGAAAACACAAAGCATTTGTATGGCGATAACAGCGAACCATTGTTTTGATATTTAATAGCCTTAATAACTGATATGTAGGTGACAATTGGCTCTGTTAGGGCCACAATAATTATTGTAGATATATGTTCTAGAAAGCGATTATATTATAAAAGCAAAGGGTCTACTTTGCATGAATTCCCCCCCCCCCCCAAAAAAAAAACCCACCCGGTCCAAATTTTCTCTTACCATACTACTTTAAAAAAACGTTTTTTAAAAATTTAAATTACTTTTTGATTAAAATGATAATAGCCAAAGTATTCATTACATTTTTATATTTATTAATATTTATGATGATCTAATTTTTAAAAAAAGAATGTAAATATTGATACTTTCCCCCCATCATTTTCGATGTATGCAGAATGTATGCGTGGAAGAATTTCTAAATATATAAATATTTCGGTTGCGGCTTGGTTTTCGACTGAAAGTCTAGTTTAACTTTTGGTTTCGGTTTCGGCCGGCCTAGTTTCGGTTTTGGCCGAACTAAAAAATAACTTTCGGTCGGTCTCTAGAATATATATCTTCTGATCCTGGTATAGTTGAAATAAATAACCTCTTTTGCTGACCCTCTACACCCTCCCATTGGCGTAACCATGACAAACATTTACTAACCCTCAACTGACACCCTCCGATTGGCGTATGTAGCCATGACGAACAACCCTTACTTGTTTGTAGCGTTCCACACTTTTTTGCCTCATCAGGGAAGTTTCAAATTTCTGGTAACCCTGCTTGTTGTCACCCCCACCCCGTGCACCGCCACATATAAATCCCCCCTCACCTCTTGTGCTCACTCCGTTGTTTGTAAAGTTGTGGCTACATCGAATTCATGTTCGAGCTTCAACGTTACTCAGTTCATGAACAAACACACAACATCCACCCTCCGATTAGCCTCGTGTTTTATGCTCACTCCCCGCCACAAGCAAGCATCAACCCCAAATATTATTTACATAAACAGATCTGCCATGTCCGGACAAACAGCAGCCCTTCTCTCATTCACGCCCATGATATCACACGAGTACAATCATTAAAAAAAAAGGGTTTGTCTACCCGAGCTTCTTTGATCACGAGTCAATCAAACTTTGATCATCCGGCGCATGCGCAGCGTGGCAGCATGTTTTATGCACCAGTGTCCTGACATCACTCATAACACCATTCTGCGCGTGCGTCCTCTTTGCTTCTCGAACCTCCGGGCGCTTACGGTTCGGCGTGCTCATATTCTGACCGGTGCCAAACAGGAGAATATTGTTAGTGTACGCGCTCTTGACCATTGTCCGATTTCTGTCCCTGGTCTTTTTTAAAATAACACTTTCACATTTTTTGGAAACGGTTGTTTTCCGCGGTTTTGGGTGTAAAAATTGCAACGTGGCACAGTCCTGTGTTATGATTGGGTTTTTAAGTGTTCTCGTACCTGGCGACTTCCCGGACAAAGTTCTGAAACGTTGTCGCCGTGGCAGATGACACTCGCACTGCAGCATGTCCCAAAAGAAACGCCCGTACCGCTGCTTCATGCGTCCGCTGTTCTGGGCGTACATGTAAGGGTCGAGGGCGCTGTTGAGGAAAACGAGGGCGATCCCGCAGAGTTTGACCTGATAAAGAATGATTGACTCGCCGGTGATCATCTCGATGAAATGCGAGACGACGAGGGGCGTCCAGCACAGGGCAATGATCAAAATGACCACGAAGCACATCGTGACGGCTTTGTTTTCTTTGTCCAGCGCGGCCATGCAACTGCAGCAGGAACAGTGCTTCAGCACCTCGGCTTTCTTTGCGACCTTCCCCGAGAGAGCTCTGCTGTCCACGAGGATCTGTTGCATGTCGAAGGCCAGACCCGGCTTCTCGCTGATGTTGGTCGTCGGCATCTGTTTGTACATGGCGGGACGGAGGAGCGGCTGGAGGGCTTTGACCCGCAGGTACGTCTGCACCTTAACGGCCTTGGCTATGACACCGTACGATGCGACGATGACGACGAAGCTGATGACGACGACGGGACTGATGAAAAAGAGGATCACGTTATTGCTCATGATGTCATTGCTGTTCATGACCGCCTGGCACGTGGTGTATGATTCGGACCACGAGAAGGTCACGTGCATCGTTCCGCCGACCGCCGTGCCGATTCCTACGGCGTAAATAACGACAAGAACGCACGCCGTCTTGGCGGTGCTCAGCGCGCCCTTGACCCTGCCTCGGATACGGGACTGTCTGTGGGCCGCGATGGCCACGAGTGTCAACAGGGACAAAAGACCACACGTGGTGGACGCGAAAAGAAATCCCCCGCAGAATTCTCGAGGCGATGGCGGGTCTGAAAACAAGAGGTACAGAAACGTGGGAGACAAGCACAGGCAGATGATGAAGTCGGCACCTGCCAGGTTGAACACCAGCACGTCGAAGTTGGACCTCAGTTTCCGGCACTGTAACGCCGACAGCAGCACCATGCCGTTTCCGAAGGTGCCCAAGATGACCACGAAGATGACCAGCACCGTGCAGACCGCCAGCGTTGCCGTGTGGACAGATCCGTGGAAGGAAGGATCCCACTCAGGGGGCGTTAGAACCGGCGGCGCCCCCATCGTTATATTTATATATCCAACGGGCACGGGGACGTGTCTGCGGATATCGATAACAGGCATAGTTGATAAGTTACCCAATGTCTAATCCACAAATTCCGGGTTTCGTTAACCGAAACCATTGAAAGTAATTTTCGTACATTTGCTAAACACACTTATCACATAGCAATCACTAAAAAATATCCATTACAGGCGCATTAACTCATGATTTTTGTATTCTTAATCCAGGCTTTCAGTTTCCTTTAGCACTGTGATAGAAACATTCAACTCTTGAGTCTTTTATCTGATCACAACGTCGAGGGCGAAAAAGTAAACGATAAATTTCCCATCAAGCTCTGAAACGCCCGTCTCTTGTAGTTTCCGAATTAAAGAACCCTGGGAGCTTACCACGAGGGCAACAAAAACAAAACTAGCGCTCATTACTCATCATCAAGAGTTCGGCTCGTGGAAAGAGCTGCTTTGTCGGGAACACGTTCACCCCCACCGAGTCTTTGTAGAAACGTGATCGTGTCGGGTTTCCACCTTAATTCCTCGCACATCCGACTTCAGAATCATGTAGACTTCCTGGCACTGCCTGCTGGGACGATTTTTCTCTATTTCAGAACTTTTTTTTTTTTTTAAATGAACTTTCAGTTGTTTTTTTTTTAAAGGGCTGGGGTGGGATGGATGCAATGACACGTCAATGAGTTGAGGGCCTCACTGCTGGATATGGATTAAAGGTTAACAATGGTGTCGCGGTAATCAGGGCCCCCAGGCAGGAGATCAAAGGTGGGTGGAGGGGCCTCAGTGCAGTGGCGACGATTCGTTTCATCACACAGCGTCCCCCCCCGGGGACGAAGAACGTCAGATAGTGCGAGACATCTGGAGGGTCAGTCGAGGACTGGAGGCGGGTACCTGTGTGAATGTCAGACAGGAAACAACGGCGTTGCCAGCCGCCAGGGCCCAGTCAAGCAGTTCGAATAGTGTCAGCAGGCGAGGAATAACAAGGGCTGTACTGTACTATGATCGACTGGTGCTCCTGGTCTGGAGCGTTTGCTTTTATATATATATGTTAAAGTCTTCAGGACACCGGGATGAGGAAGGAGAGACTACAAAAGGAATGGGGAAGTTTGGGGTGGTCGGGGTGCTGTTGGGTTGGGGGGTTGAAGATGCACTGAAACCTGGGTGATGTGGGGTTAGGTTTACCGTAAGGCTTTTGCCTCTGGGAGTATGGAAAAGGTCAGGTTGGAAAGTAAATGTTTTCCTGTAGAACCTGGCCTGACTTATTTCGGTGGACCCTCGCTGTTGTGTCTTGTGAGTTTGTTTTGTCAGGGGTGTATCTATACCCTCGCGTGGGAGGGAGATCGCCAGAAGCGTGGCCCTGAAGTGATTGTCTGTCACGGTGTGTGGGTTAGGTGTGTGATCATCCCTGATGAGTCCACGGCCAGACGATCTCAAACAGGCATTGCGTCACGCTGAGAGAAAACAAGAAGAATAATCCTCGTAGATTATCACAGCGAGCATGTATCCAACTTGATGGTAACTTGAGGGCACGGCCTAGTCCATTATTCCTTTGAAACGTTCGGTAACACTATATGGGAAAACACTTCTCTGTTAGGCCAGCTTTAGGCACCGCTGTGCCGGTATCAGATACCCACAGAGTGCAATCACTCGTCTGTCGTCAGCTAAGCCACGAAATAGATCGTTAAGACATTTTTTTATTAAAAATCACAGTTTCAGATATTTTCAAATTAAACAGGTTTGATGTTCCGAACATCTAGGGTTTACTGTTCGCCGATACACAATAATATCTGCCCGAGGCTAGGTTCGTGTTGTCTGAGGGCCTGTTCAGTCGTGACTAATTCCCTTGGAAACTGCAAGATATTTTTTGTTTTCCTGCACTATCCCAGCTGTTCAGAATAGAAACCCTTGTCTTCACGTCTCGGGGCCACCGTCCTATCCAAGTGAGGACATCTGTCAACGCCTGGCCGGCTAAAGTGTGATATGGGGGTCTCGCTCATGAATATGGATCAAAAGACGAAGACAATCGCGGAGAGGGCTGTTGGGTGAGGCCCCGGGTTCATGAAACCAACAGGGGAATAATGGCCGGTTCCCACGAGTTTTTTTTAATGGGAGGTGCAGGGGAGAGAACGAGTTAAATCTTTTTTTTTATTTCACAAAATATGGAATTCAAGAATCGGCCGAGGGTTGGTGACAATAATATCAATGATATTGTTGGTGACGATAATGTTGTACCTTGTCTAACCGCTTTCTACAAATGCAAAGCTTTGTCGAATTAACAGACGTGGTCTAGTCACTATCAGGGCAGTGTAGACGTATAATGATAAAGGACTATTTGGCTGAGTGGTTCATAACACGTTCAAGTTCCAGCTCTCACCGTCATTGTCACACAATTAATGTCATTCACATTTGTAATACTCCAACTGTTACTTTACTGGGCGTGTATCACACTGACCATAATATCGCAAGTGTTCCACTGTCCGGGCTGTATCGCCGTGACCGGATGTATCACTCTGACCACGAGTATCACTGTGACGTCTCCACGAATCAACTTCCCACTTTGCTGACGTCACCACCACTGACTGCAGTTCGCCGACATTAATTCACAATTCAATTTTCCCCTCCTCTGTCCTCGTGCACACACCTTTCACTGGATGTCTGCCCCACACCTTTCACTGGATGTCTGCCCCACACCTGGGCTCCCCCCATAGAAAATTATTCTTTTCCTTTTATCTTGCCCTGATCCCCCGTCGCCCCTCTACCCACCGTTCCACGAGTCTACAGTAAGGTAAGCTCGGCTCTTGGCCCGCACAACAATAACGGGTGATTTCAGCTCGACTGACACTGGCGAGGGCGCTTGTATTTAGACAAGGTTCCTAATCCCCCGAGCACCGCAGGGGGCGCCCTGGCAAGCCTTTCTGCACGATAGCCAAGTAACGTACACGACCCTCGCTACCGTCTCTCTATCTATCCCTTCTGGTAATGTTCAAATTTTTTGGACGTAAAATCTCGTCTGTGTTCCTCTGCACTTCGTATATCAACTATTATTCTTTTGCGTGAACAACGTGCCGAGCGATACGAGAGATGAAATTCCCTGATAGTACCGCGGGCTTTTCATTTGTCTCAATTCTTCCAAGTGCTGCCTGGGCCCGGGTTGGTTTATCAACATTGAAATTATCAACTTTCTCTTGTACTTTGAACCCAAGCGTGTGTCAAGACTTCTTTTATCCGATAGGTTCAGGTGCAGGTTTCAGTTACTCTCCCTTTTCTTTCCCACCTCTGGGTCCGTGACGTCGAGGGATCGCCAAATGTTTACGTGAAATCCCGTTGCTATCTGCAAGACAAGCACAAAGAGAAAGTTTAGTCCGTGGAGTAACACTGGCTTGGACAGGTATGCGTGTGTGTGTGTGTAAAAAAAAAAGGGGGGGGGGGTTGATGCACCCCCGGGGGGGGGGAGGAGTTTTCTTATCTTATGAATTTTCTTACTGATCAATCAAATTAAAATGGTTGTATCCTTTTAAACTGCAAAAGAATAACAGAAATGACGAACACAATGAACAGAAATGTAACGAGAGTTATCTTAAAGTGCATGGCCGTTAATTAATTAAACAACCCTTAAAAACAAATGTAATATCGAGCAGTGGAGGATGGGGCTGAAACTTTGACAAAATACGCATACAAGTAACGCAATTTACAAGCATCCCAGTAGTTAGTTATTTCTCTTTCTCTCTCTCTCTCTCTCTATATATATATATATATATATATATTCTAATGCCCCACCCGCTTTTACACAGCAGATTTATTTCACCAACTATTTGGGAAAAAACAAAAGAAAATATTACGCACCAAAGGCACTTGTGATATAATTTTTTTTTTAATAATCACATTTAGCGCAGATATATTATAGGGAATTTTATTTGGTGAAATCAGCGCCATTGTATTTCCTTCATGTTCCCTTGAAGAACAGGGCAAACTTATTTGTGGGGTTTGGGGGCAACTTAGAGAGGGTGGCTGAATGTGTTGTCATTGTCCATAAGTCTATGTGTTGTCATTGTCCATAAGTCTATGTGTTGTCATTGTCCATAAGTCTATGTGTTGTCATTGTCCATAAGTCTATGTTTTGTCATTGTCCATAAGTCTATGTGTTGTCATTGTCCATAAGTCTATGTTTTGTCATTGTCCATAAGTCTATGTTTTGTCATTGTCCATAAGTCTATGTGTTGTCATTGTCCATAAGTCTATGTGTTGTTATTGTCCATAAGTCTATGTGTTGTCATTGTCCATAAGTCTATGTGTTGTCATTGTCCATAAGTCTATGTGTTGTCATTGACCATAAGTCTATGTTTTGTCATTGTCCATAAGTCTATGTGTTGTCATTGTCCATAAGTCTATGTTTTGTCATTGTCAATAAGTCTATGTTTTGTCATTGTCCATAAGTCTATGTGCCAGGTTTGACGGAAAGTTAACATAAAGAATTTTAAAAGGTTATATTTTCATCTGTATTAACTTTACTGAAACCAATCCAATTTAAATATAATTTTTAAAATCTACTTTTTTTTTTTTTACAAGTATAAATAATCTTTGATATGTAAGTATTTTATTATAAATTATACATACATTCAACATAATATTTAGATAATATTTTTTTAACTAAATTATCTAAATGTGATTGTTTAACTATTGTCTGTATAACCTGAGGTTTGGCAATCTTTACTATAAATTATTATGTATGACCGGCTACAGTTATCAATTTGAAAGCAAATTTAATATTAGGGTTATAGTCGTACTATAGTAACCTCGGTGGAAGGGTGTGTTTTGTATAGAAGACATTCTACAGGAGCTCAGTATACAAATAACAAAACTGCTCACTCCGAGGTGTAGCAAATATCGCCCAAAACCCGAATATGCTCTACGCTGAAATTGGTAGATAGATCGTTTTAGAACGAACTAAACAATTTATTTAACCTTCTTCCCCAACACACATTTCAGGGAAAAGGGGGGGGGGAGAGGATGTACATATTTTTATGCGAATAACATATCCTTAAATCCCATTTACCAATGTATACAGTTAGCTCATAGCTTTAATGACGTTGGAAAAGGGAAAACAGTGGCGAAGATTTTCTTTGATGCTATATATAAGGGAAAATGTATTTTTTTTCCCCTCCCATTTTCCCAAATGTAGAATTCAGGGGCGGAGGATAAGGGGCGGGCACATATTTTTGAAGATAACAATATGTTTATATTAAACAATTTATTGTAAACATTTCGTGAAAATACATTTAAAAATGACAAAGAGTGAAGGTATTTGTATGTGGATAACAATATTTAAAAAAAAAAAAGGCAAAATAACTTTACAGAGAAGTGAACATTTAATCTTACAAAAAAAGTTACATGATTCTGTTTTATGTCCGGAAAATAGAGTTCAGACACGGGGTTAGGATTTTCTTCAAATTTATATATATATATATATACATAATGTATGTATGCCATCCTTCCGTCTTCACGAGACGATGGAGTAGCTATATTGTAGTCCTACACTTCGACGAGTGGCTCACTAGGCCAATCCTGGAGTGACAATCTCGACTGCATTTCACGCAGGAGAATGATGATTCCTGGTTAATATCATTTTACGAAAATACAGTGCAGGGTCATGTAAGAAGGTTAGGATAAACTGTTTTGAGATACAGAATTTTTCTTTAATAACAAGACTGTTGCAGCTGTGAAAACTAATTCAGAGATTTCTTTTCTTTCGTTATGAGAATTCGGTGTTTAACGAGTTTTGCGAAGAGATGGTTCAGGGGTTAGGCAAAAAATGTGAAGAAAATCGATTGTGACCATTTTAAACATGTGCTTGTTGCTTGGGCTGAATCTGTCTGTGGGTGCGCAGATGGCTCATCGGTTCCGTCCTGGCAGGAAATGTTCTGGTGTAGAAGCTGCTGGGGATAGATGGGACGAATCCCGGTACAGATTTAACTCGGGCTTTCCTGGCTTGTCTTTTCTTTTGTCCAGCAGCTATTCTAATAGCCTCATGTAGCATTGATCTCTTGAGTATGCGGGAGAGCGTCACGTGACTCGGTTCTTTGAGGACTGTCCCCACATGTCCGGCTCAATCTGAAATGTTTTCAAAGATGCTTTTAGTGCAGCGGTTCTCCACCTGTGGGTCGCGACCCCTTTGGTGGGTCGAACGACCCTTTCACAAGGGTCGCATAAGACCATCGGAAAACACATATACTCGACAGTTGTGAAGCAGCTACGAAAATAATTTTCTTGTTGGGGGGTCGCCACAACATGAGAAACTGTATTACAGGATCGCGACATAAGGAAGGTTGAGAACCACTAGTTTAGTGTGTCTTGAAAGAATTTCGTTTGCCCCCTTCCCACATTAAACAGTTTGCCCTGCTTGAGTTCACCATAATATATTCAATTGGGCAAGCGGCCGTCTGACACTCTCGCAACATGGCCCACCCAGCAAAGCTGGGACTCCATAAAAATAAGGTGTGTATACTGTGGAGACCTGCTTGTGTGAGTACCTCAGTGTCTGGGACCTTGTCCCGCCAGACCTGCTTGTGTGAGTACCTCAGTGTCTGGGACCTTGTCCCGCCAGACCTGCTTGTGTGAGTACCTCAGTGTCTGGGACCTTGTCCCGCCGGACCTGCTTGTGTGAGTACCTCAGTGTCTGGGACCTTGTCCCGCCAGACCTGCTTGTGTGAGTACCTCAGTGTCTGGGGCCTTGTCCCGCCAGACCTGCTTGTATGAGTACCTCAGTGTCTGGGACCTTGTCCCGCCAGACCTGCTTGTGTGAGTACCTCAGTGTCTGGCATCTTGTCCCGCCAGACCTGCTTGTGTGAGTACCTCAGTGTCTGGGACCTTGTCCCGCCAGACCTGCTTGTGTGAGTACCTCAGTGTCTGGGATCTTGTCCCGCCAGACCTGCTTGTGTGAGTACCTCAGTGTCTGGGACCTTGTCCCGCCGGACCTGCTTGTGTGAGTACCTCAGTGTCTGGGACCTTGTCCTGCCAGACCTGCTTGTGTGAGTACCTCAGTGTCTGGGGCCTTGTCCCGCCAGACCTGCTTGTAAGAGTACCTCAGTGTCTGGGACCTTGTCCCGCCAGACCTGCTTGTGTGAGAACCTCAGTGTCTGGGACCTTGTCCCGCCAGACCTGCTTGTGTGAGTACCTCAGTGTCTGGGACCTTGTCCTGCCAGTCCTGCTTGTGTGAGTACCTCAGTGTCTGGGACCTTGTCCTACCAGTCCTGCTTGTGTGAGTACCTCAGTGTCTGGGACCTTGTCCTGCCAGACCTGCTTGAGTGAGTACCTCAGTGTCTGGGATCTTGTCCCGCCAGACCTGCTTGGGTGAGAACCTCAGTGTCTGGGACCTTGTCCTGCCAGTCCTGCTTGTGCAAGTACCTGTGTCTGGGACCTTGTCCTGACATTTGATGTTGAGCATTTTTCAGAGGCTCATCATGTGAATTTGGTTTAGTTTCCTAGCATGACGTTGATAGATTGCCCCTGTGTCATGTGCATGCAACCGAGAAGCTTGCAACACTTCCTTTCATATCCGCCTCTGACTCGGCGTTATGGGCACAGTTATTGGCATACACAGATATATGTGCGGACCTTGGATTTAGTGTTTAGTCTCCAGGGGTTAAATACTTAACCATCAGTTCTGTATCTGATGCAGATTCCAATGTCTCCTCTCTCTGAAAGCATCAGCTACCATCAGTTCTGTATCTAATGCAGATTCTAATGTCTCCCCTCTCTGAAAGCATCAGCTACCATCAGTTCTGTATCTGATGCAGATTCCAATGTCTCCCCTCTCTGAAAGCATCAGCTACCATCAGTTATGTATCTAATGCAGATTCTAATGTCTCCCCTCTCTGAAAGCATCAGCTACCATCAGTTCTGTATCTAATGCAGATTCTAATGTCTTCCCTCTCTGAAAGCATCAGCTACCATCAGTTCTGTATCTGATGCAGATTCCAATGTCTCCCCTCTCTGAAAGCATCAGCTACCATCAGTTATGTATCTAATGCAGATTCTAATGTCTCCCCTCTCTGAAAGCATCAGCTACCATCAGTTCTGTATCTGATGCAGATTCTAATGTCTCCCCTCTCTGAAAGCATCAGCTTCCATCAGTTCTGTATCTGATGCAGATTCCAATGTCTCCCCTCTCTGAAAGCATCAGCTACCATCAGTTCTGTATCTAATGCAGATTCTAATGTCTCCCCTCTCTGAAAGCATCAGCTACCATCAGTTCTGTATCTGATGCAGATTCCAATGTCTCCCTTCTCTGAAAGCTTCAGCTACCATCAGTTCTGTATCTAATGCAGATTCTAATGTCTCCCCTCTCTGAAAGCATCAGCTACCATCAGTTCTGTATCTGATGCAGATTCCAATGTCTCCCTTCTCTGAAAGCATCAGCTACCATCAGTTCTGTATCTAATGCAGATTCTAATGTCTCCCCTCTCTGAAAGCATCAGCTACGATCATTCCTGTATCTAATGCAGATTCTAATGTCTCCCCTCTCTGAAAGCATCAGCTACCATCAGTTCTGTATCTAATGCAGATTCTAATGTCTCCCCTCTCTGAAAGCATCAGCTACCATCAGTTCTGTATCTAATGCAGATTCTAATGTCTCCCCTCTCTGAAAGCATCAGCTACCATCAGTTCTGTATCTAATGCAGATTCTAATGTCTTCCCTCTCTGAAAGCATCAGCTACCATCATCCCTGTATCTAATGCAGATTCTAATGTCTCCCCTCTCTGAAAGCATCGGCTACCATCATTCCTGTATCTAATGCAGATTCTAATGTCTCCCCTCTCTGAAAGCATCAGCTACCATCATTCCTGTATCTAATGCAGATTCTAATGTCTCCCCTCTCTGAAAGCATCAGCTACCATCATTCCTGTATCTAATGCAGATTCTAATGTCTCCCCTCTCTGAAAGCATCAGCTACCATCATTCCTGTATCTAATGCAGATTCTAATGTCTCCCCTCTCTGAAAGCATCAGCTACCATCATTCCTGTATCTAATGCAGATTCTAATGTCTCCCCTCTCTGAAAGCATCAGCTACCATCATTCCTGTATCTGATGCAGATTCTAATGTCTCCCCTCTCTGAAAGCGTCAGCTACCATCATTCCTGTATCTAATGCAGATTCTAATGTCTCCCCTCTCTGAAAGCATCAGCTACCATCATTCCTGTATCTGATGCAGATTCTAATGTCTCCCCTCTCTGAAAGCACCAGACAGCTTGACGGAGAACATGATGTCTGATGTCTGTGCTAGAGAAATACTTTAGATGTCTTATGTTTCAACTGTTATCATTGTCAAATGTTGTCTTGGTTTAAATATATCTTAATATCCATGTGCTGCAATAGAATATGTACAGTGTAATAAAACAAAATCTTTTGGATTAATAAAAGTATCGTATCTGATCGTATCTTATAATACAACATACAGGCCGAGAGAGAGAGAGACAAGAGACAGATAGAGAGACAGAGAGAAAGTAGTAACACAATCACACACATATATTGAGAAGGGATGATAATTGGGAGGGGGGGAACAAAACAAAAACAAACACACACACAGAGAGAGGGGGGAGAGAGGGGGATCGAATAGACGTGTATAATTGAATAGAATGGGAGGAGGGGGGATAGAAAAAGCAAAATAGGGGGAAAGTTAAAGTGAGAATTTTGTTAGGTCTATTAGAATAGAGAGATTGTGGCTGGGTCTATTAGAATAGAGAGAACCTGGTTATGTCTATTAGGATATAGAGAGAATGTGGTTAGGTCTATTAGGATAGAGAGAATTTGGATATGGATTACGATAACTCTTTATTTAACACACATTTATCTGGGAGAAATAGAATTTTAATTAAAATCCATTTCTTAATGGTTATTTGTTTGTTAATGGTTATATGAGATATGATTTGTTAATGGTTACATGAGATATGATTTGGTAATGGTTGTATGAGATATGATTTGTTAATGGTTGTATGAGATATGATTTGTTAATGGTTATATGAGATATGATTTGTTAATGGTTGTATGAGATATGATTTGTTAATGGTTGTACGAGATATGATTTGTTAATGGTTATATGAGATATGATTTGTTAATGGTTACATGAGATATGATTTGTTAATGGTTACATGAGATATGATTTGTTAATGGTTGTATGAGATATGATTTGTTAATGGTTACATGAGATATGATTTGTTAATGGTTATATGAGATATGATTTGTTAATGGTTACATGAGATATGATTTGTTAATGGTTATATGAGATATGATTTGTTAATGGTTATATGAGATATGATTTGTTAATGGTTATATGAGATATGACTTAATCCAAAATAAAGTCGACAGAACGTACAAATAAAAGCAACGATTACGCTAGTTAAGTTGAACAAGTGCGATAAAAGCATACATCACATAGGTGGAGAAGTAGGATTACGCACGTATAGTTTGAAAAGAACGATTACAAAGTATCGGTGTCTAATTAAAAATAAATAAATGTTATCATAAAAGCGTTTCTCCTAAGACTTAACATTATGGATGGAATATCTGACTTTGGCGTACCCAGATGTTTTAGACTTGTTACTATAAATAATTTTTATATAAAACAATTTTTAAAAAATGTTTTTAAAATTATTCTCTTTCTTCTTAAAACACTACTGCCCTGCATTGAGGCATGCTTCCATTAGGTGAGTTCACCGCCCCCCCCCCCCCCCCCCCCCGTTGCTTAAGAACACGACGCCCGTCCAATAACAGAATCCACACTACACCTGCCCTCGCCTTCCCCTCGCAATGTTGGTGGCAGCTAACCAGAAACAAAAAGCTGATCTCAACGCATGCTCGTCTGTAGATCATCTTCATGTGTACAGTCGGGTCTTTACGAGTGCAAGGTTCGAGACACTGGGTATCCGGTTCGCGGTTATTGGCACGCGTGAAAGTTGGTCACGCGGGGCTCAAAGTGACGGGCGCAGATCGATTCCGTATTAATTATTGACTTTTTAAATCTAAAAAAATGTTACACGTTTTGTATACAACACAACTACTGCGTGTCGTCGAATGATGCCGGGCAAAGCATGTGGGACATCATTAACCACACACGATCTGCGTGACGCCATGCAGTACACAACTTCTGTGTGACGCCATGCAGTACACAACTTCTGTGTGACGTCATGCAGTACACAACTTCTGTGTGACGCCATGCAATACACAACTTCTGTGTGACGTGGTATAAAAATACAACTTCTGTGTGACGTCATGCAAAGCACAACTTATGCAAGACGTCGTTTAAAACTACAACTTAAATGTGACGTCACATATTACACTACGTCATACTAACTTCAGTGTGACGTCATATAAAATACCACTCCTGCGTCACGTCATATAATACTCAACGTTTGTATGACGTCATGTAATACTACTTTAGTGTTGGAACACGTAGTCCCGCTAATCCAAAAATGTCAAATTTGTTGTTTGAAAAGTAACGTTAGAAATATGAATGAACAGAGTGAGAGGGGGGGGAGATTTGGGGGGGGGGGGGAGAAAGACTGAGAGACACAGAGAGGGATTAAGAGAAAGAGGAACAGAAAGATGGAGGAAGAGGGGGCAACATGAATTCTGAAATTAGAAAAGAGGGTGACCAAAAGAGAAAGACTAAAGTATGTGTGTTGATAGTCCGCCTCTAAACATCTCTGTTTCTTTCTCTGCCGTGTGAAGGATGTTTGTGTGGGTATATTGTAACAACGAACGCATCCGTAAATCGTGTGTGTACATGTTAATCTGATGACATAGGATGTCTCAGTGTTACCGGGTGTGCTGTTACAATACAACTATCCGCCAGTGCTACCGGGTGTGCTGTTACAATACAACTATCTGCCAGTGCTACCAGGTGTGTTGTTACAATACAACTATCTGCCAGTGCTACCGGGTGTGTTGTTACAATACAACTATCTGCCAGTGCTACCGGGTGTGTTGTTACAATACAACCATCTACCAGTGTTACCAGGTGTGCTGTTACAATACAACTATCTGCCAGTGCTACCGAGTTTGTTGTTACAATACAACTATCTGCCAGTGTTACCGGGTGTGCTGTTGCAATACAACTATCCGCCAGTGTTACCGGGTGTACTGTTACAATACCAACTATCTGCCAGTGCTACCGGGTGTGTTGTTACAATACAACTATCTACCCGTGTTACCGGGTGTGCTGTTACACCTGACTTTAAATAATATACTATGATATCATTTATAAATAAGACCGGTGTCACTACTGTATGAGTCTGTACATGTCTGTATATGTGAGTCTGATGTTGAAGATTATTGCTCATTTTACATTACAGACTTTTGACTTTAGACTATGTTCATAAAATTATTAACTTTGAAACTCCGATTTTTTTTTTTGTAAGGCTGTGACCCTGTAAACGTCTCAGCGCA
Source organism: Omphiscola glabra (assembly GCA_964017045.1). NCBI lineage: Eukaryota > Metazoa > Mollusca > Gastropoda > Lymnaeidae > Omphiscola > Omphiscola glabra. The sequence goes on from OZ024797.1 coordinate 19,088,326, forward strand.
TGTGGGGGGGGGGGAGGGGGGAGGGAGGCCTCGCTCTTTTCAGTACATGTTCACCTCCCCATCCCAAAATCGCACCGCCAAGTTCCCATTAAGTGAGACAAGAGGACAAGCTTGACACTCCACACGACCGAAGCACTGGACAAATGACAGTAGGTCGCGGTATTCACACCTCGCCACCCGGCCCGTCAGAGATAGAGACCGCTCGGTGCAAAGTTATCACAGCGAGAAATCTATTCACTCGTCTGAAGGCAGTGGGTGATTTTCTCCTCTCGACTGCAGGTGATAATAAAATGATGACGAGTGATTAACTATTTAAAAAAAAAAAAATAATAATAATAAAGGAGGAGGGGGTCGAAAAAAAAAGTGGGGGGGGGGGGGGGGGGGAATCCGTTGATGTTAGTAAAAATGAAAGATATAAAGATTATTTCCTAGATGCAAAAAACACGTTGCGTCGATCATTTCATTTTTTATTTGTTCTGAGAGGTTGAACTGAAACTGGTGGCAATGTTGAACTGAATCTGGTGGCAATGTTGAACTGAAACTGGTAGCAATGTTGAAATGAAAATGGTAGCAATGTTGAACTGAAACTGGTAGCAATGTTGAACTGAAACTGGTAGCAATGTTGAACTGAAACTGGTAGCAATGTTGAACTGGAACTGGTGGCAATGTTGAACTGGAACTGGTGGCAATGTTGAACTGAAACTGGTGGCAATGTTGAACTGGAACTGGTCGCAATGTTGAACTGGAACTGGTGGCAATGTTGAACTGAAACTGGTGGCAATGTTGAACTGGAACTGGTGGCAATGTTGAACTGGAACTGGTGGCAATGTTGAACTGAAACTGGTGGCAATGTTGAAATGAAACTGGTAGCAATGTTGAACTGGAACTGGTGGCAATGTTGAACTGAAACTGGTGGCAATGTTGAACTGAAACTGGTAGCAATGTTGAACTGGAACTGGTAACGGGCTTCATAATCAAGCTGAACTTTCATTCATATCTTTTCTTTGTCCAGTGTCAAAACTAAGAGGTGTATAATGCCAATAAGAGGTGTATGATGCCACTAAGAGGTGTATAATGCCACTAAGAGGTGTACAATGCCACTAAGAGGTGTATAATGCCACTAAGAGGTGTATAATGCCACTAAGAGGTTATAATGCCGAGACTGTCAATAAACCTCAAAGGTTTTCTATCTCTCTCCCCCCCTCTCCCCACACACACACGTTTCCGTAACCCCACAGCCACATTCAGAGTGATCGGGATTTTTTTGATATGCTTTAAAATAGGTTACCTTATTTAAAAATAGGTTAACTTACTTAAAAAATGTTGAGCTTACTTAAAAATAGGTTAACTTACTTATAAAATAGGTTAGCTTACTTAAAAATAGGTTAACTTACTTAAAATAGGTTAGCTTATTTAAAAATAGGTTAACTTACTTAAAAGTAGGTTAGCTTACTTAAAAATAGGCTAACTTACTTAAAAATAGGTTAGCTTACTTAAAAATCGGTTAACTTACTTAAAAATAGGTTAGTTTACTTAAAAATAGGTTAACCTACTTAAAAATAGGTTAGCTTACTTAAAAGTAGGTTAACTTACTTAAAAATAGGTTAGCTTACTTAAAAATCGGTTAACTTACTTAAAAATAGGTTAGCTTACTTAAAAATAGGTTAACTTACTTAAAAATAGGTTTACGTATGTTAAAATAGGTTTACATATTTTAAAATAGGTTTACATATTTTAAGACAGGTTTTACATACTGACATCCTTTGAAGGATTCAGCGAGCCTTCATAACTATTGTAAGATAGGAATCTTTTTAAATTGTATTTAGTATTAAGCAAATTTATAACGTGAGACCTCAAGGGAGCGGAAATATGTGATTTGGAGAAAAAATATATTAAAAACATTGAGATAGATTGAGATTTGAGAACCGTTGTTTCTATTAAAATACCAACATGCACAGTTTTAATGTCTCATCTTAAGGTAAGATAGTGTTGCGAAATTTAGGATGACCTCTGGTTCTGTAACTGTAGGCGACATCATGCTCCCTAAGACAAATTTCTCCCTCGCCGCGGGAGCAAGTCTCTCGGATCAAACAATGCTGCCTGGCTTTTATTTATTTTTTTGATAAGAAAACAACTGGGCATTTGTCACTGCTCGAGACTAACGTGAGCAAATTACAGTGCTGGTCGGGCTACCTTTTTTGGGGTCATGAAATATAAAGAAAACATGGGGGCTCGGAGTACCTTGATAGTCTCGGGCGAATGTGTCAGTCAGGCAACCCGAGACCTGAAAGGCACGAATTCCCGCGATAAAATTCGCTGTTCATTTCCTCCGAACTGAGGCTGCCCCGGGAGTCCGGTAAGCATGGCTGCATGTTAAAAGCATCCCCCGGGTTGAGTTTTGGCGAGGGCACAAAGATAGGGTGACGCGGCGAGATTACACCGGAGCCCTCCCCCCCCCCCCCCCCCCCCGCAATATGATCTACGAGGGCTTCTCCTTCTGAATGGAACGTCGGGGGCCACGGGGGAGTCCATTGAGGCCAGCGACAAATGACCCACCCGAGTGATGGTTTTCCACCACCGCAGCCTACACCAGCACACATGGCCCCTGTATTGTTGCCACAACCACAGGGCGTCACGCACCAGCTGGCAGTAGTACCACTGACTCCATCTTCCATCCCCCACCCGACTCCACAACTTGTGTGTTGTCTAAAAAAAGCTCACCCCCCCCCCCCCATCCATCAACCCGTTACAGCTCGATCTGACGTCATAGCAGATCTGACCCTCGACCCAGTACATTTAAACAAAAAAATCCCTGACGGAGTGCGTTGAACAATGTTTCCATGGAGATATCTCACATGATTTAGAAGAGTGAGAGTAGGGGTCTGCACAGTGGTTGCCAGCCATGATCTACAGATGTAGCAGTCAGAACAGAATATACTGTTGTAGCAAAAATAGTAGTTTAAATGTCAACAGTTTGCAATAGTCTATCACAAGTGTCGTTATTTCCAGGTTTCATTATACAGTTCCCGATACTCTATCACAAGTGTCGTTATTTCCAGGTTTCACCGTAGATCTCTCGCTTTCTAACATGATCTTAAATTCACCAATCAGCACTCAGTTGATTACTAATTATCAACTATTAAATTCTGAAGAATGGAAGTTGCCAAAATTGAAGTGGACAGTATTGGAGTAAACAGTTTTGGACAGCAGCATTTTAAACAGCAGGTTTTTTTTGTGTGGTTTTTTTTCTTCATATTTTAAGAGAAGTCATGGCAGAGAGGGCGTTCTGTCACATCTGCCTTCCTTGTCTACTGCCTGTAACTCCCCCTTCACCCCCGCCCTTGAAACATACAAATATTTACTTAGATGGGTCGTCAAACTAGTGACGCCTTTCTGGACAGCCAGGGACAAAAACAACGTGACCCCTTGACTGGGGGGGGGGGCAGCCGGCGGTGGACAGGGCGCAAACATTTTGACCACACAGCGGAAATGTTTGGTGACTGTAGTTGGACAATCGCAGGCCAGGAAAGCAGACAGGCAGTGGACACTTTGTCAAGGAGATTGTTTGAAAAATCCAGAATAAAGAAGTCTCGGTACTCTTGTTTGGACAGGGCTGCTACTACTATCTTAAACACCCAGCATCAATGCAAGTTAAATGATGACCATAGAGGCGAGAGGTTGTGATCAACAATCCAGTGACTTCCGGTTCAAATGTATCAGCAAATCGCCTACGCCAGAGACCAAACTGTAGGCGATTTTTATATATTTAAACTGAAGAAAAAATATGTTTTAAATTTAGCACCAGCGGGACTTCATCCCTTCCATCCGTACACCTGTCCAACCACCACAGGTAGTTCACCATTGGCGATCAATGCCTATTATGTCCAAATACCCCTAGATAACCTAACCTTTTTCCTACCTTGTCGAACCACTACTTGGGAACTTTACATATCATGTCAACCACCACACCTATTACCTTAGGTAACTTTATCTTTTCCCATCATGCTCAACCACCCCGAGGTAATTTCACCATTGCCTACCACGTTCAACCGCACCTTGCCTACCGTGTTTAAACACCCCGAGGTGACTGCCGTTACCCATCTGGTCCACATACCGACCCCTTTTGTGAAAAAAAAGTGTGTGTTTTGGGGGGGGGGGTGACGGACCTAGACGTTATTTACTCACACGGACGTGACGCACACAATGTGAGGCTGTCCGCCACTCATGTTTGTACACATCCCGGGACTCGGCCAATCCTCGGTCCCCTAACATCCACGAAAGCCTCAGGATAAACAGTATCTCTCTCTCGCGTCCTTCCGCTTGTCGCCGACTATGGCTTATAGAAGTTAAACTTTCAGAGGGGGTTTTTTTTTGGTGGCTGTGGGTGTGTGTGGGGTTGGGGGGGGGGGGAAGAGAAATAGAAGTTCTCAAGCTTTTCAGTGTTGGTCCGACAGGAATTTGAATATCGCAGCATGACCTTGGCCATTTTTAATTGATAATTTTGGGGGTGATTATTTTACGTTGTTTTACACTATTCGGATTTGTAGAGTCGACCGAGAGCGCAGTGATTGTAGCTCTGACCACCATTTTAAGAATCACTGTTTTAAAACGTTGGTTCAAAAGTTTGATATATCGTATATATCTAATAATTAATAAAGTGAGAGAAAATGAAGTAAGTCTTAAATTGCGCCCCCCCCCCCCCTCTCCTTCCACGCCAAGGCCACATCTCCTGGCGCTATTTAATATTTTATTTTCTGACATGAAAAAAACGCGTGTAAGAATTCAGCCCTCGTATAATGAATGACGTTAGAACATAACTTTAAGATCAAACCTTTTAAAGTCGGATCTCATTTCAACCAAGACAGTCTCACTTCATGAACCAGCCACGTAGCGCAAACACGGCCAGTGCCATCCTTACCCCCAGGACCCGGCGCAACTTTCCGCCATTCACGCCGTGCACAATGCCCTCGTCTATAAACACGGCCCTCGAGGGCACGGCTCGGGGATTATACGGGAATCATCGATGACAAAGGGGGCAGCTCCTCACTATGGCCTCAACACTCGTCAAGTGAACGGGTCTCCATTACAATTTTTAGCTAACAGGTGAGAGACGAGTGACTTAATAAATATTTTTTTTTTTAAAACAAGAAACACAACGCCACCCTTGCACCCTTTCTTAAAAGCGCCCTTAAGCCCCCACCACCCTCATCCCATACCACGGGATAGAGACCATGGTCTATAAACGGGTGTTTTATTTGTTGGCATATCCTACAAACAGGTCCCACTCAAAATGTACAAACTTCAAGTCAGTAAGAACCGTAACACAATCTCTATCGCTTTGGATGACACAAGAGACACGCATACAGCAAACGAACATCACATCACCCGCAATTGTTCATACAATATACATTTATTAATGCAGTTTGGCGTTGTCTATAAATTGAATAGGTAATAGGTATAATATGTAAAGCGTTTTTAGTAAACTTCCGAAATTGGTAACAATTTATAATATAGACCAGGCCTGCACAACTCAAAATGTAAGGCGGGTCGTAATACTTTATGAAAAACTTGTGCGGGCCGAAAGAAAAGAGGACAGGGGGGGGGGGGGTGCTATTCAGAAAATAATAACAATAAAGAATATTTCGTTACTTCGCGGGCCGCAAAGTGTGTCCTGGCGGGCTACACGCGGGCCTTATGTTGTGCAGGCCTGATATAGAATATACTTATTTCCACAAAAGATGTTATTTGGTATATTTTGAGTATATCTTTGAAAAGTATGGGGGAAGGGGAGGTTAGATTGAGCGGTAAAAACTTTGATGTTATGTAAAACATAATCGCTCTGTAGAGAAATTGAAATGCCGTCAGACAATACAGGAGGGCAGTTTGTACAAGCATGATCAAGTTATGGTGATGATTCCTCTGATAAAGTTATGGTAATGATTCCTTTGATAAAGTTATGGCCTGGTGATGATTACTTTGACAAGTTTTCTACGTTTCGTACCTATGTCCTTTAAAACGCAAGCTCCGTTGCCACAGTCCGAGGGTCGGTTCAGCAAGCGCAGAAGGTGATATCACGAAATAGAGATATCCACACCACAAGAATACATGTGAGAGGGTTTAGAAGGGGTCGACTATAAATTGCGGCCTCTAGACAGCGGAGAAGTGGGGGACGGGGGTATCGAAAGGGGTGGGGGAGGGGAGGATATATATTGAAGAAAGGATTTAAAAAGAAACAAACTGGCTATGAATTGTGGACTACGTCAGCAATAAACCCTCTAATCAAATACTCAACAAACCAATAAACGTCAACACGATGAAACCTATACAAGTCACGTGATGCCATTAATCAATGTGTCGTCACTTTATGTAGCTTGTATGGGGGGGTGGCACAGTTTGGGGGAGGGAGGGAAGTGGTTTCGCGGTTTCTGCTAAACTTAAACCTCAGGTAAACAGAAGAGGAGAGCAAGAGAGAGAGAGAGAGAGAGATACATCAACGGTTCTCAGATTAGATTATAGGCCATCCAACAGTTCATATGTAACTGAGTTGTTCATAAGATAAGAGTGACCCAAAGCAAAGGTACGCGGCCATGTATCCAAGGTACGCAGGTATACTATCCATGCCGCTGACAGTCGAAGACCGTCTTAAGCCCCAGACATGGTTGCCAAATCATCTGTACATGTTCGGAGAGTCCGCAAAAGTCTGACCATGTGTGACCCGTCCCTAAAAGTCCGTAGGATATGAGCGAAAGAAAGTCAACAGCTTTCCCATACTTCGCTTCACTCAGTTCCTTTGAACTAACCCGATTGCAGTCTCCCCCCCCCCCCCCCCCCCCCCCGTTACCGAAATATATGCCCGTCAGATCTTTAGGATGTCTGTACACAAAAATCTGTACACTAATCTATGAGTACTGTATAGTCATAGGAACACAATACAGATATATAGTCATAGGAACACAATACAAATATATAGTCATAGAAACACAATACAAATATATAGTCATAGAAAAACAATACGAATAAATAGTTATAGAAACTCAATACAAATATATAGTCATAGAAAAACAATACTAATATATAGTCACAGAAACACAATACAAATAGTTGACATATAGTCATAGAAACGCCGTACCGATGCATAAAGAAGACATTTTTTGGTACTTCAATTTTAATTCACTACAACAATTATTATTATTCACACTTCCAATAAAACAAATGTTCTTTTGAATAAAAACTTTTAATTCGACGCAAAAATTATTAAACATATACATGATACATTATTTCACATTTCCATTAAAACCAGTTAGTGTGGTGGAATCTCCAACGATCCTGTCCTGTCGGTTATTCAAGGATAAAATCATGTTATGGAAGTCAGCACATCGTCTGACAGCATTTATGATACCGTGTTGTTGTAGAAACAAGATACTACTGGTTTTATCGTGAACTAATGCAGAAAGTGCCAAAAAATTCACGGCGTCTACAAAAGCAGTTGTATTTATTAAACCGGATATAGCTGCATAGATTAGGATAGCAGTAATGATAATTTTTGCGGTGAATAAAAATTGAAGTACCAATGTTTTTAATCTCCATAGATTCAATATGTATGCTTTTTTTCAAAATGTGTCCGTACATAATAATCTTATCATTGTTAAAAATGTGTTGGTCCGTTAAAAAAAGCAATCAGTGGACCACATTTAAGACAGCTGTCAAGGTGGTGTCAAAAAGCAACCAGTGGACCACATTTAAGACAGCTGTCAAGGTGGTGTCAAAAAGCAACCAGTGGACCACATTTAAGACAGCTGTCAAGGTGGTGTCAAAAAGCAACCATGAGACCACAGTTCCCACGCCATTAAGGACTGAACATTTACCATTATCATTTGTTTCTCAACCTCATAACGATTCCACAGCTCGATTGTCGGAGTGATTACAAAATAAGCGTGCACACAACATAGACTGGTCAAGACATAGATTGGTCAAGACATAGACTGGTGAAGACATGGACTGGTCAACCCCCCCCCCCCCCCCACACACACACAGAAAAAGGCTCTCCCGGCAATCTATTCATAAATATAATATACCTTATGGCCATGTTTCTAATTAAACAGTCATGCTGCTCAGAGTAACTTCATTGAAATCCCATTCGAACAAAATATTGGATACATTTTACAAACATAATGTAAGATGTTAATACCAATAAGTTAACTCAGATAGTACCTGCACTGCACGAGGTGTGGCAGTATGGAGGGTGAGTTATTTGAGCATCTCTTGGAACTCTCCAAACATTTAAGATTCGAATTGTTTATTGAAAGTCAGTTTAAACAGAACTTTATTTTTGGTTCAAATATTATTTTGTCCCCCACCCTAAAGACCTCCCAGTATTCCCTTGGCCCGCCATCCTTTGTTGTTTGTGCTGCACTTGTATGGGGTAACCTTGGTATGCCGAGAGAGAAAGAGAGATTTAAAGAGATAATAATAATAAAGTTTATTTGAAAATCACGCTTCATCCCCAAAGGCTCTAAGTGCGGTACAAAGTCAAATAGAGAAAAAGAGAGAGAGAAAGAGAGAGAGAGAAAAAGAGAGAGAAAGAGAGAGAGAGAAAAAGAAAGAGAGAGAAAGAGAGAGAGAAAGAGAGAGAGAGAAAGAGATAGAAAGGCAGAGAGAGATAGATAGAGAGAGAGAGAGAAGCAGCCAAGTAAGGAAGAATTAGCCGGTATTTTTGTTCCACCCCATGCAAGACGTCGTAACACAGTGCTGGGACACAGGCACCTCTCGGGGCTATCCCGAGGGTTAAAAAGCGGTTTACATTTACACCCACCACAACCGTATCACTAGCCTGGCCCCGTCCCTGGCAACCCGATCTCTGGTTGTGATACCACTTAATGACAACACGGGTATTCCACATTGTGTAGCTCCAACACATTTACACGAGACTAACGCGTCTTAGCTAATACCCGAGAAATGTTGACCGTAAGAGAAATGGTGTCCGAATGAGAAATGGTGTCCGAATGAGAAATGGTGTCCAAATGAGAAATGGTGTTCGAAAGAGAAATGGTGTCTGAATGAGAAATGGTGTCCGAATGAGAAATTGTGTCGATATAAGAAATGGTGTCCGAATGAGAAATGGGTCCCTAAGGCTAATATTGTTATAGAATTTTTTAAAAACTCCTACAAAAATGATACTTTTTAAACGTTATTTCACAAGCAAGGTTCTCCTATTAATAAAGCAACTATAATGACACAACTTCAACTTTAATGACACCAATTCAACTGACATGAGTTCAAATTGTGACATTCAGCAGATACGGTTCAATGAAGTTTAAAGATATCACAGTAGACAGATTCTGTGCAAGTTTCAGACCTCCGCTTAATGAGCTGGGCTCAGTTTGGGAGCGCTGCGACTAAAGGGGAAGTAGCTCGTGACTAGTGACATCTTATCTTAATCCCAAATGAAATTTTAATGGATCTATAATGTTTTAGGGTGTGTACAAGTGTATGTGGTGCCAGTGTCGTGTGTGCGTGTCGGTCTGTGTGTGTGTGTGGGGGTGGGGTCTTTGTGATTATCTACTGAGATACGTGCCATGTGTCGGCTGCTCAGATTGAACTATTCTATCTTTTGGGTGGCTAGAGTAAAATAGACAAATAAAGATCTGGCCATTTATTTGGAAACTTCATTCATCCAGGACGAGTGTATAAAGAGTTATTTCGAGTACATAACGAGTCATTTCGAGCATATAACGAGTCACTTCGAGCATATAATGAGTCATTTCGAGCATAAAGCGAGTCACTTCGAGCATATAACGAGACATTTCGAATATATAACGAGTCATTTCGAGCATATAACAAGACATTAGAGCATATAACGAGTCATTTCGAATATATATCGAGTCGTTTCGAGCATATAACGAGTCATTTCGAGCATACGAGTCATTTCGAGCATATAACGAGTCATTTCGAGCATACGAGTCATTTAGAGCATATAACGAGTCATTTCGAGCATATAACGAGTAATTTCGAGTATTTAATGAGTCATTTCGAGTATATAACGGGTCATCTGGAGAGACTTCACACTAGAAAATTTAACTAAACAGATATTACCGCAAATATGCAAACTTTTACTGGACTACCTCACACCCCCCTCCCACACACACACACAGTAACACCACTGGCGATGACAACGAGAGACCGAGTGAGAGAAAGGGGTGGGTGTTTGGAGGGGGAGGAGTGAGTGTTTGAGAGGAGAGTCATTTGTCTTTACGGGCTAAGGACCACTCATCAAAGCCAAACTTAGCAGAAAAGAAAGTATTGAGTTAACCCCCACTCACCCATTTCAAAATTTACATGTGATCTGATACCTTCCTGCGGGGGTTCTCAAACATTTTCAATATACGGTGTCACTGGTGTACATGATTTTTCTGTTGTACACCAAGTTTTCATCTGCAAATTTTTACTTTTTTTTTTTACAGAAATTTTACAGTTTCAGATGTCCATTGACAGTGGTTTGTAGTTGCCTTCCTATCATAAAACATATCCATGACTCCAGTGGTGTACCCTGACTTAAAACCGCCCAAGGCGAGCTCCCAAGCGTGCACACACACACCATTTATATGATGTAATTATAAACCCCGAAAGTGCCCTCATGTGTGCTGTCATTTGAGTTAAAATGTTCGAATACTTCGTGCGGCACTTTTGTGCCACAGAGTTGAAGAAATTCTGCCTTATTCAGAGTTGAAGAAATTCTGCCTTATTCAGAGTTGAAGAAATTCTGCCTTATTCAGAGTTGAAGAAATTCTGCCTTATTCAGAGTTGATGAAATTCTGCCTTATTCAGAGTTGATGAAATTCTGCCTTTTTCAGAGTTGATGAAATTATGCCTTATTCAGAGTTGATGAAGATATGCCTTATTCAGAGTTGATGAAATTATGTCTTATAGTTAGTGATATTATGCCTTAGTTATTTGAAAGGATTGCACGGAGAAATTCAAATTATCTTTCATTGAAATAAGACCAAAAAGATCTATGGGATTAAAACAACTGTGATGTGTTTGTATAACTAATCACTGGCTGAGTTCATATTAGCTACACGAGATTTGGGGGGAAAGAAAAAAAAAAGAGGGGGGGGGGGGAACGGGAGATATGGGGGAGGAGAAGGGGGATAATACGCTGATAAGATGTGTACTCGATGGTTTTAATTTCTTCATCAAACGATATTCTAATGGCTTCTAATTTTCAAATGGCTTCCACTGATCTATGTGCTTCCACTGTTCTTTGGGCTTCCACTGTTCTATGTACTTCCACTGTTCTATGTGCTTCCACTGCTCTATGTGCTTCCACTGTTCTATGTGCTTCCACTGTTCTATCGGGGTCATGGGTTTAAGGTAGTTATTCTGATCGTATTGATATAACCCTGCCAATGCCCTCAGTCTCATGGGACAGATAAGGTGTTTGTCCCTACTGGAGCTTACAGTCCAGGGCCTTTTATGAAGCAGGTTTACCAAGCCCCCCCCCCCAACACCCCCCCCCCCAACTGAAACTTCTTTGGCAAATATCGATAATCCAAATTGATAAAAGGAGTTATTATACTATCATTTTAAAAGAAAATGTTACAACTATGTTAAGACTGTCTTACAAATGTGCACAATTAAGAAAATGTTACAACTATGTTAAGACTGTCTTACAAATGTGCACAAATAAGAAAATGTTACAACTATGTTAAGACTGTCTTACAAATGTGCACAAACTCCGCACAGCCAATCAGTTATTTACGTAACCCACAGTGTAACAATTGGAAGTAAACTGAACTTCAGTGTTAGCTGGGTGTGTGGCAATTCATCGCTTGACAACAAACACGGATTAAATAAGATAATCTACCAAAGCTAGTAGGGTCACAAAATGTAACTATCCTTCACCTGAAGAACTATTTGAAGAAAATGTTGTTGTAAAACTAGAAAAGTTGTAGGATGGCAGCACCCCCCCCCCCCCCCACCAACTTCATCACAAATAACTAAGATCAATTCGATCAGGGCGAATTTTTTCTCTTAAAGTTAGGACCGACAGATGGACAAATTATTTTGTTCCCGCAGTCTGTGAGAATTTACCTACGTGCCCCCACCCCAGCTGATTTCTACCTACAGAAATACTTAAATTGCCTCGTATCTAAATTGTAAAATGTTGTCTAGGTTAAAATATATATTTATTCATGTGCTGAAAACGCATCCGCATATGTACGTATGTACGATGTAATAAAAAAAGAAATATTTCCATTTACTTGGATCAATAAAAGAATATTACCTGATCTTGATGTATTAATTTTTGAAAAAAACCAAACAAACTTAAAATTATATAGCGTGTCTTTTTTATTAATTGATTATTATGGGGAAAACATTTTTAAAAACTTTTTCAGATACTTTTTCCAATGGAAACAAATCAATGCATATATTTCTACAACAAGATTTAATATATTTATTTGTTGATTAGCTAAAACAAATGAATAATTCGCAAGGGTGGGGGTTGGCTGTGAATGCAGTGGCGTAGCGATGGGGGGGGGGGCAAGGGGGGCATCATGCCCCGGGCGCTACTCACAAAGGGGCGCCAAATGGTATATTTTACATTTTAGATTGCATGGTTTTCGAATAGGGGGGGGGGCGCTAAAAAGGTATTGTGCCCCGGGCGCGAGTTAAGCTCGCTACGCCACTGTGTGAACGTATGTGTCACGATGGTATACTATTATATTTACACACATTCACATCTCTTCTTCTTCTATATCTTGAGGACCCACGATCAATGTGTTGATCTTTCTGGCTCATGGGTTTGTCAATTGTTAAGTTAAAGTAAGTTTTCAATCGCGTTTTTTGTTGTTTTTGGTTTGTTTCATTATTGTATAACTTCCTCAGCTAGTATATGACGCTAGTATTTAACGAAAAATCATTTTAAATTCATTGATAATTTATAATTACAAAACTGACAATGGAAATAAGAAACGGATAAATTTTGATTTTTTTGGTTATTTTACAAAAAGGAGATGACAATTTATGGGAACAATTTTATATAAATGTCATTAGTAACAAAACTTTTGTGAAGATGGATGAAACAGTTTATTTAGGTCTAAATGGTTGTTAGGGAGTGAACTAAGATGGATGAAACAGTGTATTTAGGTCTAAAAGCTTGCTATGGAGTGAATATTCCAGATCAGTAGGGGGGGGGGGGGTTTCTAGATTATGTGCCACCCTGGGGTAGAACACAGTGCTCCCCACTCACAGTTACTAACTCACCCCTGCTACATCTCCCATTAACTCACCCCTGCTACTCTCCCATTAACTCACCCCTGCTACATCTCCCAATAACTCACCTCTGCTACATCTCCCACTAACTCACCTCTGCTACATCTCCCACTAACTCACCTCTGCTACATCTCACACTAACTCACCCCTGCTACATCTCCCACTAACTCAACCCTGCTACATCTCACACTAACTCACCTCTGCTACATCTCCCCACTGACTCAATTCTGATAATGATATTAAATAGCACTATCATATCTCTATCAATAAAATGTCATACATATGAACCTCTTATTTTAAACATTTCCGATCAAGTCAGTTTCCACGCTATCTAAACATTAATTAACCAATAATCCCACCATAAACCATGAGCGAGTGCTATTTATACCAACTTTATCCCAGATAGAATTCTTCCCTTTGTTGCAAGCAACCACGTCACTCCACGTGAGCGCAATACAAAATAACCGGACAAAAAAAAATTGTGAGGATTTTAGGCGCAGTCGAGCGAGGGAACGAAATTGAATACACACCAACTATGGCAGGAAGAAAGTATACGACTTAAGACTGACGGCGCGAGTGTAGGAGGAGTGCCGATGTCTCGTGTAGTGCTCCGAACATTACATTGTAACACACGTAGCACGGGGAAATATGCTCGGCGCTTCCTAGTAAAAGAAGAAATAATTTAAAAAAAACAAAAACAACAAACAACACGAGTAAATAAATTGTCAAAGTGAAGAGCGGTATCTGTGAAGTACAAATAAATGAAGCAAAATTAATTGTCTGTACTGTGTGGAATTACTCACATGGCATCTCATGTCTCCGGGCGAGAAATATCTCCACACAACATCTTCCGAGATAACAATCAGCTAAGAATCCGAGAATCTCTCTGCGTCTGCCAGCAGCAGCCGAGTTTTAAAACTAAAAGTTTTCCCCCTCAAGAGACTTCACAGGGCGAAAAAAAAGGTGGGGGAACGAGCAGGCTGTGAGAGGGGCTCGCCTCGCGTTGTCTGACTGGCTCTTAGCCTCAGCGGGAGGCCACGAGGCGTGGACAGCGGCTCGAGTTCGTCTACTTTCTTTACAGGAGCATATCCTCATTATCATCTCTATGGATTTATAGTGGAGGTGTTTCAAAATTTACTTTAAAACTTTTAATTCTAAGTTTAATAAATTGACTAATTGAAAGTTAAAACAAATTTACAATTTCGAATGTAGTGACGAGATTGTCCCCCACGTTGTATTCGAGTGTGTTGACGATATCATGTCGTAAACCGCTTCTTCACAAGCGTAGCACTGAGTGGCGATGTAGTGGGACACGAATGTCGTAATCCTAACAATGGGCTTAACTCAATGTGTGGATCAAACGTCACAATCTTAACAATGGGCTTAACTCAATGTGTGGATCAAACGTCACAATCCTAACAATGGGCTTAACTCAATGTGAGGATCAAACGTCACAATCCTAACAATGGGCTTTACTCAATGTGTGGATCAAACGTCACAATCCTAACAATGGGCTTAACTCAATGTGTGGATCAAACGTCACAATCCTAACAATGGGCTTAACTCAATGTGTGGATCAAACGTCACAATCCTAACAATGGGCTGAACTCAATGTGTGGATCAAACGTCACAATCCTAACAATGGGCTTAATTCAATGTGTGGATCAAACGTCACAATCCTAGCAATAGGCTTAACTCAATGTGTGGATCAAACGTCACAATCCTAACAATGGTGGGATTAAGCCAATCTTATACTCAAACGTCATAATCCTAAAAATGGGATAAAGTCAATCTGTGAGTCAAACGTCATTATACTAACAGTGGGATAAAGTCAATCTGTGAGTCAAACGTCATTATACTAACAGTGGGATAAAGTCAATCTGTGAGTCAAACGTCATAATGCTAACGATGGAAGTAAGGCCATGCTGGACCAAAGCCAAGACAAATGAAACCTTTCTAATTCAAATGGATGACCACCCTGACAGACATTTCCCTTGCCTGAGTGGGCTAGAGTGCCCAGTCGATGACGTCACTGCACACGGATGACATCCAGGTAATCCTTACCATTTCTCCCCCACCCCCACGTTCCCGTCCCCAAAAGAAAATCCCCCCCCCCCCACTTTTCCAGGGCAGTTCACCCTCCCCACCCACTTCATCCAACAACACGTAGGTCTAGAATAATTTTAACTCAAATTACTTAACAGAGATAGGGGTCTATATCTTTGAATGACAGGAATCTCTGTTGAGAGAAAATAGTTTATAAAAATGGCATGCCCACATGTTGTTGCTCGTATTTTGAATTACCAAATAAGCGTCCCCCCCCCCCCCCCCGAAGAGTCTGACGGTAGCGGTTCGAGTCCATCTAACAGTTCCACTCAATATTTTCCGGAGTCGAGATGATGTCGAGTGTTTTTATCCCCCCTCAGCCGATTGTTCCAGTTACCATTTGTAACGACAGCGCCGGGCGGGTGGAGGCCAGCAGACGTGCGATTCGTGTGCGCGGAGCGTGAAGGATCACGAGAGACAGGGTCAGCCATGCAAGGTGGGCTGCATTATAAGGCGGCTCCTCGGGTTGTTATTCTTCGGTCTGGACATCGGGCGAGAAGCTCTGATGACCACTGTGTTAGGCGCGGCTCGGCTTAGCAGTTGGTCGTCTGCCCGTGGTGCTGAACGGTTTTCAACAATAGCGGTTTTTTAATTATTTTTGTTCAGCGGCGTTGTTCTGTAAGGTTTGACGGGTTTACCAAATGCTATAGTAGGTTTACTGAATGGTTTGTAGGTTTATGGAATGTTTTTGTAGGTTTACTGAATGGTTTTGTAGGTTTATGGAATGGTTTTGTAGGGAATGGTTTAATCGGGTTTATGGAATGGTTTTGTAGGTTTACTGAATGGTTTTGTAGATTTGCTGAATGGTTTTGTAGGTTTACTGAATGGTTTTGTAGGTTTACGGAATGGTTTTGTAGGTTTATTAAATGGTTTTGTAGGTTTACTTAATGATTTTGTAGGTTTACTGAATGGTTTTGTAGGTTTACTGAATGGTTTTGTAGGTTTACTGAATGGTTTTGTAGGTTTACGGAATTGTTTTGTAGGTTTATGAAAGGGTTTTAAAGGGTTAACTGAAGGGTTTTGTAGATTTAATAAATGGTTTGACAGGTTAACTGAATTGGGTGCCAGGTTTACTGGTTTGTAGGAAAGGTTTAACATTTAATAAATGGTTTAATAGGTTTACTGATTGGTTAAATATGCTCAATGAATGGTTTGATAGGTTTGCTGATTGGTTAAATATGCTCAATGAATGGTTTGATAGGTTTGCTGATTGGTAAAATATGTTCAATGAATGGTTTGATAGGTTTGCTGATTGGTTAAATATGCTCAATGAATGGTTTGATAGGTTTGCTGATTGGTTAAATATGTTCAATGAATGGTTTAATAGGTTTACTGATTGGTTAAATATGTTCAATGAATGGTTTGATAGGTTTGCTGATTGGTTAAATATGTTCAATGAATGGTTTAATAGGTTTACTGATTGGTTAAATATGTTCAATGAATGGTTTGATAGGTTTGCTGATTGGTTAAATATGCTCAATGAATGGTTTGATAGGTTTGCTGATTGGTTAAATATGCTCAATGAATGGTTTGATAGGTTTGCTGATTGGTTAAATATGCTCAATGAATGGTTTGATAGGTTTGCTGATTGGTTAAATATGTTCAATGAATGGTTTAATAGGTTTACTGATTGGTTAAAAATGTTCAATGAATGGTTTGATAGGTTTGCTGATTGGTTAAATATGTTCAATGAATGGTTTAATAGGTTTACTGATTGGTTAAATATGTTCAATGAATGGTTTGATAGGTTTACTGATTGGTTAAATATGTTCAATGAATGGTTTGATAGGTTTTCTGAATAGTTTCTTTATTTAAACAAAATTATTTCCTTTTATACTAACTTCGCTCTTGTTCGTGGCTGGCTGGCAAAATTTTCGTACGGCTAATTGACCCACTTTCAGTCAACCTAACATCCTGAAACTTAGCAGATTGACCCGCTGCCGCTACCGATGACAACACATTCTGTCAAATTTTCAGTCCACACCCCCAAGAATCAGTTTTTTTCCCCTGTTTTTCAAGGGGAAGATGAAAGCAATTTGATGACAATGATTTCACGAAATAAAATTCTGGATCACTACGCTAAATGAGATTCTTGTTACGACCTGGATCGTTAATGAATTCTGGTTTGGCGGCATGGTGACTGTGATATGTTTTGTTAGCGCAAGATTGTGGGGTCAGAGGTGAAATTGGTTCGGGTTGAGCAATTAGTGTAGCTGGGTGGGGGTGAACAGACGGAGGGGATAAAAGCTGTGAGCTGGGTAGTTGGGTTAGTAGACCCAGGAGGTAGTTGACAGAGAGTAGAGCCAGTCGTAGAGACAAGAGTTAGTAGAGACAGTAGTAGTAGAGCCAGGAGTAGTAGAGCCAGAGTAGATCGTTAGAGTTAGTGTAGAGTCGAGAGTAGTAAGACAGATAGTAGATTAGTTAGAGTCATTGTAGGGCTTGTTGCCTGAGTATGCTGTTTTACTGCGAGATATATTTGTGTAACAAGTGTATAGTTTAGTATATAGTAATAAACACATAATTTACTTTGGACACTGTTGTTGGTCATTATTGTGAACCTTGGCGTGACAGAGGATATTCGTCAACCTTGTAGAAGACCCTAGACTAACGGAAACAGACTATAACAATTTTAGCAAACAAAAAAAACACAAAAATTAATAAAATATCGCCAGTTCCTTTGATGCACAAAATTTTCTTTTGTGTTTCTGAAATTGTTTTAAAATAAATCTGCGATGTAAAAGGTGATGGGTCATTAGGCTTTTATTATAGTTCAGGGCGTGAACAAAAATGTGGGGTTGCTAGCCTTGGGGGGAGGGAGCACTCACTGGGATTCGTATAAAGTGCTTTACTTGTATACATGTTTTGTCAAATGAGCAGTCCCACCCATTACTCAATACAGCGGTTCTCAACCTGTGGGTCGCGACCCCTTTGGGGGTCGAATGACTCTTTCACCGGGGTCGCGTAAGACCATCGGAAGACACATATACCCTACAGTTATAAAGTAGCAATGAAAATAATTTTGTGTTTGGGGGTCGCCACAACTTGAGGAACTGTATTAAAGGGTCGCGGCATTAGGAAGGTTGAGAACCACTGACTCAATATGACACGTTACAAGGGATTTACGCGCACAGCCGTTGCTTTTAGGGCTTGTTTAATTAAATCCTTTACATCAAATTCGCTTTTACTGTTGTGCTTCTGGGTGGGTGTCAAAATATTCCGACGGCTAATTGGCCCACTTTCCGTCTACATATTGATCTGAAACTTGGCACATAGACGCGCTGACGATGACAACACGTCCTGTTTAATGTTTAGCCCAACCTTTCCACACCCAACCACCAGCAAAAAAGTTTTTTCCATTTTTTTCAAGGGGAAGATGAAGGAAGTATGATGACCATGATTTCACGAAATAAAATTCCCGATAAGTCCGCTCAATGAGATTCTTTTTTAAAAAAAATTACCTCAATTTCGTTTGGTGCGTGATATTTTCATTTTTCCCCAGAAATAGTTGCCGTAATAAATCTACAGCGTTTAAAAAAAAGGGCGGGGCATTAGAATATTTATATAAAATAAATAGATACAAAGGATTTGTGCGAAAAACTTTTTTTTTTTTTTTGAAGTACTTTCCACCTATCTTTCGTTTCATTCTTTTCTTTCTTTCTCGCTTTTCCTTTCTGTCTTTCTTTCGTTTTCCCCCATTTTATCTTTATTTCATTCACTCTCCCTCCTTATATCCTTTCGTTCCTTCGTTTTACTTTTTTTCTTCTTCTGTCTTCCTTGCTCCGTCTCTTTATTTCGTTCCTATATTTCCGTCTTTTTTTTTTCATTTCTTTTCTGTTTTCTTTCTTCTTTCTCTCTTATTTTTATTACTTTTTCTCTCTCTTTTTCCTTTTTTTCCTTTTTAAATTTTGTTTCTTCTTTCTTTCTTTCATCCTTCACACACGCTCTTTCTCTTTGTTTCCTTTCTTCCCCGTTTATTTAAAGTTCTTTCAGTTCTTATTTCTTTCTGTCTCTCTTCTTTTCTTTCTCTCTTTCCTCTTTCCTTCTCTATTTCTTTGTACTTTCTGGTCTCTTTCTCTTTTTATTTATCTCTCTCGCTCTCTCTCTTCTTTTCTTTCTTTCTGACTTTTCTTTCTTTATTCACCTTTTCTATCTCGCTCTCTCTCTCTCTCTATCTATTTCTTTCCTTTCTTTCTTCCTTTTAAATTTATTTATTTTCTTCTTTCTTATTGATTTTCTTCTTTCTTTATGCCTTTCTCTCCCTCTCTCTTTTTTCTTTCTTTCTTTTATTCCTTGGTTCGTATATCTTTTTCAGCTAGGTTTCGCCACTCCATAACAGTAAAAAAAACTAAATCCTTCTTTCTTAAAAAAAAATATTGAGTCAGTTTTTAAAGTGTCCTTAACTTCTTAGCCAGCCCTTCAGGACCTCACGTTTTTTTTAAAACGTGTTTATTTAATATCGAATGTGGAAGAAAAAAAATGAAAAATGAAAAAAAAATTGAATAAGGGAGATAAAGGAAAAAAAAAGGAGAGAAAAGGTAAAGGGACGTCATAAATTATTGTTCAAGTCTAAAAACTGAAATCTCTCCACGTCAACTCTATGTAGTATTTGGGTAATTCGAGTCTTTGACGAAAGGCCTGCAAGTTCGTAGGCAAGACGAAAGCTGAGACGGCAAAGGGGAACATTTTTGTGTTAATTGACGGCTTCCAGTGTTATTTTCTCGGGGAAAGGTAAACATTGAAGTCGACGCCATTCTTTCATTGTCTGAGGCCATCCTCCCCATGGGCAGGCCCGTAGTCATAGTTCCGGGGAGGGGGGAGAATCCTCTCTATGGGCAAGCCCGTAATTGTGGCCGGATTTGGGGGAAATTCTCTATAGGCAGGCCCGTAATCATAGCCGATTGGGTGGGGGGGGGGGGCATCCTATATATGGACAGGTCCATAATCGTAGTTTTCGGGTGGGGGGAATCCTCTCAATGGGCAGGCCCGTAATCGTAGCCTTTGGGGGGGGGGGGGGGGATCCTCTCCATTAGAAGCCAATAATCGTATTGGTAGGGTTGGGATGGGGGACTCTATATGTGCAGGCCTGCAATCATAGCCGACCTGGTAGGGGGCAGTGTTGCTTTCAGACAATTTTAAGTTGTCCCTTAGGTTCAGTTCACACGGTCAAACTTTCCTACAAGCATTTGATGCAATTCGTGTATGAAGCCTTGTCACAACTTTCAAATTACTATTTGATCCAATTTTCCCCCCCCCCCCCCAAAAAAAACACGCACAAAATAGTGCGTTCATACAACAATTTGACGCGAAATTTGATCGTGTGAACTGACGCTAAATAGTATTTTTTTTTTTTTTTTTATTAAATTTGTAATGAAACTATTTTTTTCGTTAATGGCTTCATTAATGAATACTACTTAAAATGATACATTTATATATTTTCATAGAAGAGAAGGGCCGGTCACATAAAGCAAGTATGCTAATTACTTCCAAAACATATCCCAAGTCTTGCCAGGTACCATAAAAGAGACAAATCCTTATTGGCAACTTTAAAAAAAATGTCTTATAAATTGCACACATTAAACCAATTACTACATTTTTAAAACATGATGACAATGTAGAGTTAACATCCTGTCATAGTTTAAAAGTTGACCTTATATTTTAAAGGAAAAGAAATTGAAAACATATTGCCAATGTTGCTAGCAAGAAAGAATTCAAAATATGGGCCTCTATAGCGGTGAAAAGTTAGTTTAATTCTGGATTGTTCCGAGTACCGGCCGAACTTTCCCCATAAGGTAAGTCTTTAATCCAGGTGTCTCGTACACAAAATACCGGTGTAAAATTAATATGTAAAGGTCATCTACTATATTGAGTATATCGATTATTCATTGCTTCCACCATTTCCTTCATTTATTGGATTAAATTTACCATTTACAACTCTTTCAAAAATGACAATTTAGTTTTATTTTTGCCCCCCCCCACCCCTTTAGCTTTGCTTTATTTTTTAAACACTATTTTTCTCCGGGGGTGGGGGAAGTTCACTTGTTTTGGGGGAGAGGTTGTGGCAGTGCCCACGCCTGGGGGGGGGGGTAGGCCTTAAATAAACACAGAGTGAGACGCCTGGTGTTGTAACAAAGCTGCATCAAATGTATGACTGATACAATCTTGGCATGACTGATACAAACTTGGCATGACTGATACAATATTGGTATGACTGATATAATCTCGGCATGACTGATACAACCTTGTCATTGACTGGTACAAACTTGGCATGACTGATACAATCTTGGTATGACTGATACAAACTTGGCACGACTGATACTATCTTGGCACGACTGATACAATCTTGGTATGATTGATATAAGCCTGGCATGACGGATACAACGTTGGTATGACTGATACAATCTTGGAATGACTGATACAATCTTGGCATGACTGATACATTCTTGGCATGACTGATACAAGCTTGGCATGACTGATACATTCTTGGCATGACTGATACAAGCTTGGCATGACTGATACAAGCTTGGCATGACTGATACAAGCTTGGCATGACTGATACAAGCTTGGCATGACTGATACAATCTTGGCATGACTGATACAATCTTGGCATGACTGATACAATCTTGGCATGACTGATACAATCTTGGGAAATCTGTGCCAGCATGTCAGCGGCGTGAAGCCAACTCTTAACAACAAAACTAAAGGAACTTAGGAGGGAACATGTATCAGAGAGGAACTCGTGTTAGCCAACTTTGGAGGGAACATGTATCAGAGAGGAACTCGTGTTAGCCAACTTAGGAGGGAACATGTATCAGAGAGGAACTCGTGTTAGCCAACTTAGGAGGGAACATGTATCAGAGAGGAACTCGTGTTAGCCAACTTAGGAGGGAACCTAAACGTTTTCCCAACATCAAACGCACTCTCAACCTAAACGCATATCAGGGGTTTAAACATAATGCGCCCCCCCCCCCCCCCCTGAAGTCTAACACCGCGAGTCATGTTAAGGAATAATTAAACATAACTGCCCTCAGGAAGATGGCTTCGAGTTGAATCTGAAACCTTTCTCACCAGACTAAACTGAGTATCAAATCAAACAACAGATCAAATATATCACCACCCCTAGCTTTGTATCAAACGAGAGATCAAATATATCACCACCCTTAGCTTTGTATCAAACAAGAGATCAAATATATCACCACCCCTAGCTTTGTATCAAACAATAGATCAAATATATCACCAGCCTTAGCTATGTATCAAACAAGAGATCAAATATATCACCACCCCTAGCTTTGTATCAAACAATAGATATGCCCTCTTGTAGCAAAGTTATGTGTTATATACTCTGTATGGCAGCAATGTTTAATGACTTATGATGCTACGGGGGCAGAAAGTCTCTAAGACAACAGTTTATATAGGTATAACTTGCTTAAGACGTAGATCCCCTGAAACTGTTGTTACTACTTTGTTGGTTTGTTCACAGCTTGTGTAGAGCCTTCAAAGTTACGTACTCGTTGCTTCCAATGACAGATATGGCAGCAATACAATTTATGGTTGGCAGGTCATGTGGTAGTTTACATGATAACTATGAGACAGTTATGTGATAGTTTCTGATAGTTATGTGATAGCCATAAATAATGCTTACAATTTATCAGTTGGCGGTTTGGTATTTTGCTTCCATTTAAACAAAAAATAATTTAATAATTATCTCTTACGATTACACGCGCTTCCGGTTGTGGGCAATTATCTCAGCCTAATAAGTGTCACGTGACAAGTGTTATTTCCTCATCGAAAAATAAGTGTCTTATCAAAGTAAATTTCAATCTGTCTAGTATCAGTGCGTTCATTTCTCTCCCTCCGCCCTCTCCCTCCTCTCTCTCTCCCTCTCTCTCTGTTTTGGTCACATAATTGCAACACCTCTGTTCAATGATGACGAGTCTAATCTATAAATGCCCGAAATGAGTGCACCATTACGGTTACCAGCGACTCACTTCAAACATCCCCCCACCCCCAACTTGTGTATTTAGTCTACACCCATGGGAATTACTTCCCTTCTCCTCATCCTTCCAAGGGCAGATAACGTTACAAATGAGCGATGGACTTGGGTTGCTTCTTCTCTCCTCTTGTTGTTTTTCATAATCAGCCCGAACGGAATCGAATTCACAGGCGTGTTGTGTTGGAGGGATTCGAGGGTGGGGGGAGGGGAAGGGGCGGTGAAGGTGTGGGGTGGGGTTGAAGAGGGCAACCTTGCGGAACTCTGGGAGAAACAAAAAGCCAGCAGGAGAATTGATTGGGTTCATTTATCATTCCGAGCCTGACTCGAACTTTTTTATGTCCTAGACACGGTATGTGGGCTATTAACACTCACCTGGTCATCTTTCATGGCCCACGGGTTTTCTTAAATAAATATTTGTGCAAGACGCGGTTTAAATAAAAATAATTTTAAGATATAAAATTAGCCATGTTGTCGCACAGAGAGATACATATCGATGGGGTGAATTGGTGGATTCGGTGAGTGGTTACATGGGTGATGGATGGATGGAAAGATGTGCAAATAGATGAATTGGTGGATTGGGTGAGTTGTTAAATTAATGGATAGATCGACGGGGGTATGGGCATTATGGGTGCATGGGTGGATAGTAGAATGCATGCATGGATGTGTGATGGAGAGAGAGAAATGAATGGCTTGCTGGCACGATGCATTGATAAATGAATGGATTACTGGATTTGATGGACAGGTAAATGGATGTGGATGTAATCAAGGGATGTGGATGTAATCAAGTGTAGACATACACTGGAAGCTGCTGCAGTGACGTTCTCACCTGAAAGTGATGGAGTATTCCGAACTCGATTTGAACGAAAAAAACACACAAATAGGTGTAAAACGTGTGGGGGTGTGAGGGTGGAAAAAAGTGTGTGTGTGGGGGGGGGGGTTAAAGCAAGACAAAGTAATAATGTTACACTAGTCGAGCCGCTCAAACTGCCTAATGTTACACTAGCGGCTAGCCGAGCTGTTCAAACTGCCTAATGTTACACTATAGTCCAGCCGCTTAAACTGCCTAATGTTACACTAGTCCAGCCGCTCATACTGCCTAATGTTACACTAGTCCAGCCGCCCCAACGGCTTAAAATTATTTCTACCCTCGGCACTCTTTGTTTTTCTTTGCTTCTCGCTTCCCTCCCCCCACCCTCACTTTTACACAAAATAATTTACACTTCTAAATGTACCGGAAATGTATTTTCGTGATTATTTACCAAGGGTATAATCACGGGTTCTTAATCATTATGCGGCACCAAACCTCTTTTTGACTACAAAACCCCTTTTTGATTACAAAACCTCTTCTTGATTACAAAAACCCTTTTTGCTTAACAAACCCCTTCTTGATTACAAAACCTCTTCTTGATTACAAAACCTCTTCTTGCTTACAAAACCTCTTCTTGCTTACAAAATCTCTTCTTGATTACAAAACCTCTTTCCAGCCGCTCTCTCTATTTTAAAACATATTTCCTGCACACCCATTATTTTAAAAAATGCTAATAGAAATGAAAATACACATGATTTTCTGGGGGGTGGGGGGTGTTCAACACCTCCTGATACTGCCCTCCCCCCTTTCCGTGTTGCAGACACCCTTGGTTAAGAACAGTTTGTATTAATCCATGCTGTTAAAAAAAGAACCATACATACACCATAAACATTTTAAAAAGTAAATATAAGCCTTTCTCACGACTCTTTAAAATCATATGTTATGATTCTGATGCCGTCGACGGCACGTAGCCACGGCAAACATTTTGATGCCCTCAACGGCAAGTAGGCTCAGAAAACTTTCTCATGCCGTCAACGGCACGTAGTCTTAGAAAACATTCTGACGCCGTCAACGGCACGTAGGCATAGAAAACATTCTGACGCCGTCAACGGCACATAGGCACGGAAAACATTCAGAAGCCGTCAACGGCAGGTAGGCTCGGAAAACATTCTCATGCCGTCAACAGCACGTAGGCTTAGAAAACATTCTGATGCCGTCAACGGCACGTAGGCTTAGAAAACATTCTGAAGCCGTCAACGGCACGTAGGCTTAGAAAACATTCTGATGCCGTCAACGGCACGTAGGCTTAGAAAACATTCTGAAGCAGTCAACGGCACGTAGGCTTAGAAAACATTCTGAAGCCGTCAACGGCACGTAGGCTTAGAAAACATTCTGATGCCGTCAACGGCACGTAGGCTTAGAAAACATTCTGAAGCCGTCAACGGCACGTAGGCTTAGAAAACATTCTGATGCCGTCAACGGCACGTAGGCTTAGAAAAACATTCTGATGCCGTCAACGGCACGTAGGCTTAGAAAACATTCTGAAGCCGTCAACGGCACGTAGGCTTAGAAAACATTCTGATGCCGTCAACGGCACGTATGCACGTTAAACATTCTGATGCCGTCAACGGCACGTAGGCACGTCAAACATTCTGATGCCGTCGACAACACGTAGGCGCGGCGAACATTTAAGCTCGATGTTGATCCATGACTCACCAAATGTCTGGTCCAGTGTTGCTACAATGAAAGGTTGCACGGGAGAGACTGCCAATTCAATTGTGATATTTTTTGTGTGTACATTTACATTATTTTTAGAAGCTTCAGAAATCGGAGTTCAGAAGAGGATGCCGAACTACTGTAGGAAAGGCGGGCCCCGGGACAAACTAAATTCAAGCCATGTGAGTCAACTGATGTGCGGGTCTCAAAGGACCCCGGGGCCTCTCATGTCGTCCCCTGATGTCGGCAGAGCTCTGTTGTCATTGCTCACCCGTACACGTTTTATCAATTCACGTGTTTTGTCTGTGCAGCGAAACTCATTATTGCCCGTGTTTTTATGTTGTTTTCAAATATTTTTTGTGGTCTTTCTCCCCGAAAACCCAGAGAATGAAAGAAATAGCTTAAGGACGGGAGACGCGTCTGACGCTTTTAGCAAAACAGGTTGAAAGATTCGCGGCACTGAGGTGGATAGATTCGTGGCACTGAGGTTGAAAGATTCGTGGCACTGAGATTGAAAGATTCGTGGCACTGAGGTTGAAAGATTCGTGGCACTGAGGTTGAAAGATTCGTGGCACACTAGGTTGAAAGATTCGTGGAACTGAGGTTGAAAGATTCGTGGCACTGAGGTTGAAAGATTCGTGGCACTGAGATTGAAAGATTCGTGGCACTGAGGTTGAAACTGAAAGATTCGTGAAACTGAGGTTGAAAGGTTCTTGGCACTGATGTTGAAAGATTCGTGGCACTGAGGTTGAAACTGAAAGATTCGTGGAACTGAGGTTGAAAGTTTCTTGACACTGAAGTTGATAGATTCGTGGCACTGAGGTTGAAAGATTCGTGGCACTGAGGTTGAAAGATACGTGGCACTGAGGTTGAAAGATTCGTGGCACTGAGGTTGAAAGATTCGTGGCACTGAGGTTGATAGATTCGTGGCACTGAGGTTGAAAGATTCGTGGCACTGAGGTTGAAAGATTCGCGGCACTGAGGTTGATAGATTTGTGGCTCCGAGGCCAAATGTACAGAAACAAAATAAACAATGGTTGGCGAGTGTACTGCTTCAGCATTTTGTGGATGTTATAATCATACGTTGGGTGCCGCCGGTATTGTGGATGTCATAATCATGCGTAGGGTGCCGCCGGTATTGTGGATGTCATAATCATGCGTAGAGTGCCGCCAGTATTGTGGATTCGGTAAAACTGTGAAGTTGGTATTTTTTGTTTATATGGTCATATTCGGAGTTTGTTTTTATTCCAGACGGCCTGCATCTGTCTGTGTTCATTTAGAAGGAATATGTTGGATAACTTGAAGAAAAAAAATCAGCGGAAAATTTAGTTGGGCTCAGTGGCGTAGCTAGGGTTAATGCCCCCCCCCCCCCCAGGTCAGGCCGAGATGTGTCCGTCTCTTTACCAAAAATCTTCACACCATACTTCCTCCGCCAATGGCTGAGCTCAAGATTACACTCTGTAATTACAAGAAAAACAATTTGATTTCCAAATAAAAAAAAATCATACCTGACCAAAAATTTAAACTCAAGAGCACCTACCATTATTACCTGACCAAAGATCTGAACTCGAGGTTACCCAATCTTCTTACCTGACACGACGTGAAAATGTCACGGGGTAAGGATGCACTCAGGAATAGCCACGGGGTGAGGTCTAGGATGTACCACTTGACGAGGTTTGCTGCTCGCGATGGAGGAGGACGCAATGTTAGCTGACAGAGTGCGCCCTCTTGTGAGATAATGCCACGTTCAAGACGGCATAAAACGAAACGGCAGAGAAGGGTTGACCGTGGGATGGCCGTGGGTTGACCGTGGGTTGACCGTGGGTTGACGGTGGGTTGACCGTGGGTTGACCGTGGGTTGGCCGTGGGTTGACCGTGGGTTGACGGTGGATTGACCGTGGGTTGGCCGAGGGTTGGCCGTGGGTTGACCGTGGGTTGACGGTGGGTTGGCCGTGGGTTGACCGTGGGTTGGCCGTCTCATCGATGGTTGTCCTTCTGGTCAGGATAATTGTTTTCGTTATAATTTTTATGAGTTTAAAAAGTCGCATGTCACAGGAAGATTGCTACAATCATGGCCAAATAATTAACTGGTTCGCAGATGGTGGGAGGGTGGGTCAGTGGGTAGGCTATGAAGGATGGTCCCTTGAGGTCATTTTCAAATGTAGATGGGTTACAGTTCTTATCTACTACGAAACCAAAGTCGGAAGTGGTTGTGGTATGTCCTCCCCCCCCCCCCCCCCCCCCCAACAATAAAACCCAGCAACAACCCCAACTACAACATTAAAGCAGATGTGTTTTTTTTTTAAATATGTGAAGAGCCATTTAATAAATGATATTGACTATGAAAATATATTGGAAGCCGCAAACCGGGGGGGGGGGGGGGGGGGGTTAAAAGTTTATAGGGGAGTACACAATAAGTCAATGTTTAATAATGACAAGAAAGTCGTTGTTTGTTCATTCTAAAAAAACAAACCTATATATATGATCATAGGGATTAACAGGGTGCAGTTTTGTACGCGGGGGCACGGGTATTTTGAGTGTCCAAGTGTTACATAGAGATAGTTAACTTCTCATTTTCTATAACATTAAACAAAAAAAAAATTGCCTTAAACAATAGGCCTACAGATGTTCATAAACCTTACCTGCCGGCCTTTAACAATGGTCATGCAGACAAGGCTACACCATACCTGTGGCTCTATGTTGATTAATATAATAGTCGCCTTCCCCTAAAGAAAAAAAATTAAACTTTGTCACCCGAGTTCAACCTTCACCCTTGACCCTTGATGCTCCCTTCGTGACAGCTTTTTTGTTTCACTCAGTACTATCAATATAAAACATGTTGAGTAGGGGAAGTGGCGGTTGTGAAAAGGAAGGTGGACACACCAGAAGCCAAAAGTCTATATGATAAATGTTATGCCTAGCCTTCGGCTCTCCAAATGGTCATCACAGCCTGCCAGCCGCTCCCGCCCACACCTTCCCGTTGTCCACATGACAGCGGAGCTGACCAATTTTATGTGATGTCCTGGGTGCACGTACGCCGGTACTATAGTACCACCTAGCAACTGGTGCTGGCAGGCTACTATAGTACCACCTAGCAACTGGTGCTGGCAGGCTACTATAGTACCACCTAGCAACTGGTGCTGGCAGGCTACTATAGTACCACCTAGCAACTGGTGCTGGCAGGCTACTATAGTACCACCTAGCAACTGGTGCTGGCAGGCTACTATAGTACCACCTAGCAACTGGTGCTGGCAGGCTACTATAGTACCACCTAGCAACTGGTTCTGGCAGGCTACTATAGTACCACCTAGCAACTGGTGCTGGCAGGCTACTATAGTACCACCTAGCAACTGGTGCTGGCAGGCTACTATAGTACCACCTAGCAACTGGTGCTGGCAGGCTACTATAGTACCACCTAGCAACTGGTGCTGGCAGGCTACTATAGTACCACCTAGCAACTGGTGCTGGCAAGGCTACTATAGTACCACCTAGCAACTGGTGCTGGCAGGCTACTATAGTACCACCTAGCAACTGGTGCTGGCAGGCTACTATAGTACCACCTAGCAACTGGTGCTGGCAAGGCTACACAGAGATACACCAAGCCAAAGATTTAAGTAGGGATCCGCTCAAAGGTTGCCCAAACACGGTGAAATGTCATCCCACGGTCGGGACGGCAGCGGTGTTTGTTCACGGATGAGGTTAACATGTTGACTCAAACACACACATTTAGGGAGAGAGAACGAGCAACAAGTGGAGGAGAGAGCTTTACTGCGTTTGAACACAATAATATCTTCTGTTGGTTAGCGAGGGGCTTAGTGTCAGTGATCTGACGGGGGCGGGGGGCTTATTGTCAGTGATCTGACGGGGGCGGGGGGCTTAGTGTCAGTGATCTGACGAGGGTCTTAGTGTCAGTGATCTGACGAGGGTCTTAGTGTCAGTGATCTGACGAGGGTCTTAGTGTCAGTGATCTGACGAGGGTCATAGTGTCAGTGATCTGACGAGGGTCTTAGTGTCAGTGATCTGACGAGGGTCTTAGTGTCAGTGATCTGACGAGGGTCTTAGTGTCAGTGATCTGACGGGGGCGGGGGGCTTATTGTCAGTGATCTGACGAGGGTCTTAGTGTCAGTGATCTGACGAGGGTCATAGTGTCAGTGATCTGACGGGGGCGGGGGGCTTAGTGTCAGTGATCTGACGAGGGGCATAGTGTCAGTGATCTGACGGGGGCGGGGGGCTTAGTGTCAGTGATCTGACGAGGGTCTTAGTGTCAGTGATCTGACGAGGGTCTTAGTGTCAGTGATCTGACGAGGGTCTTAGTGTCAGTGATCTGACGAGGGTCTTAGTGTCAGTGATCTGACGGGGGCGGGGGGCTTATTGTCAGGGATCTGACGAGGGGCATAGTGTCAGTGATCTGACGAGGGTCTTAGTGTCAGTGATCTGACGGGGGCGGGGGGCTTATTGTCAGTGATCTGACGAGGGGCATAGTGTCAGTGATCTGACGAGGGTCTTAGTGTCAGTGATCTGACGGGGGCGGGGGGCTTATTGTCAGTGATCTGACGAGGGGCATAGTGTCAGTGATCTGACGAGGGTCTTAATGTCAGTGATCTGACGGGGGCGGGGGGCTTATTGTCAGTGATCTGACGAGGGGCATAGTGTCAGTGATCTGACGAGGGTCATAGTGTCAGTGATCTGACACGCTCTACGGCCAGCGGTGTTATTTGGCATTACTTAAAAATATAAAATAATACATATATATATAGATATATATAGATCCCTAGGAGAGACGGACATGAGGAGACGGACATGAGGTGATGGACATGAGGTGACAGACATGAGGTGATGTACATGAGGTGATGGACATGAGATGATGAACATGAGATGATGGACATGAGGTGATCGACATGAGATGATGGACATGAGGTGATGGACATGAGATGATGGACATGAAGTGACGGACATGAGGTGATGGACATGAGGTTATGAACATGAGATGATGGACATGAGATGATCTTCATGTCTGAACAACAAACAAAAACCACCAGACGTCATAATGACGCCAATGTCCATCTCTGATCACGCCCCTCCAAGAAATCGTTGGGTTTACCTCACCTATCGCGAATTTTTTTTTTTTTACACACGATACACCTTGATCCTTACCTTGGCCCTTACCAGATGTCCGCGTCACACAGCAGGTAGAAACAGAGAATGTAGTTGTTTTATATTTGACTCAATATCGGATAAACTTCCTCAACTTTAATTATCAGAAGATGGCGTTTAGACGAAATGTCCTTTTAATGTCCCAGAGGCGTAGCTGAGGGGGGGCAGAGGGTGACATATGTCTCTGGGCGTCAGACTAGTTAGGCGTGCCAAAATGTGCTTTGATATTATTTTATGGATTAAAATAATGGGTTTGAGAGTTGAAAAAAAAAGAAAGGGAGGCTCTTTAAAATAAATCTAGCCCCCGGGGAGCCAACCACTCTAGCCACGCCTCTGAATTTGTTCTGTAATTTTTTTCCAAGCCCTAACACATCTTGTTCCATTATTTATCTAAATAAAAAGAAACATAGGAGGTGGGTTCAAGGGGCACTCCACCCAGGGTGGCACTTTCTTTCTTATATTGAGGGGCGGCATTTTCAGACAATTTTATAATTATATTAATTTATTTTCATATAAGGGCGGCAAATGGATCGGGTGATAACAAGGAGTATGTCAATCAAAGAAACACGGTCGACGTCAAGCAAAATGATATACACCAGGGGGTGGGTAGGGGCACACAGTCTTTGTTGGGATCGATGCTTTTTACATCTCTTCATCTAGGGACGATTACCAGTATCGCTTCTGATTGCTTGTTATAAAAAAATGATAGATGTATTTTGTAAAGCTTCCACAGGGTGCACTAATGAAATGACGTGTCAAGTAATTAAAATGCAACAATTCTTTTGCTGCCCTCTCGAATACTACTTTTCAGGTAAGTATTTTTTTTTTTTTAAAAAGAATGTTGTTTTTTCTGTTGTTTGTTCGCCGACGAAGGCTTCCTGCCGACACTTTCAATTTTTCTTTGTGTTGCATTTACAGGTTTTCATATACTTTGTTTTACTCATTTCCTTTTTTAAGTTAACAAGATGAAGTGCCGACCTTAACGATGTGAACAGTGACTACATTTCTGAGTGTGATTGTATGCATTAAACAACGGCAATCACACAATTGATATTGTTGATGATATTGTTGATGATATTGTTGATGATATTGATGATGATATTGTTGATGATATTGTTGATGATAGTGATGATGATATTGTTGATGATATTGTTGATGATATTGTTGATGATATTGTTGATGATATTGTTGATGATATTGATGATGATATTGTTGATGATATTGTTGATGATATTGTTGATGATATTGTTGATGATAGTGATGATGATATTGTTGATGATATTGTTGATGATATTGTTGATGATATTGATGATGATATTGTTGATGATATTGTTGATGATATTGTTGATGATATTGTTGATGATATTGATGATGATATTGTTGATGATATTGATGATGATAT
Organism: Omphiscola glabra; assembly: GCA_964017045.1. Taxonomy (NCBI): domain Eukaryota; kingdom Metazoa; phylum Mollusca; class Gastropoda; family Lymnaeidae; genus Omphiscola; species Omphiscola glabra. The sequence goes on from OZ024797.1 coordinate 19,120,774, forward strand.
TGTTGATGATATTGTTGATGATATTGTTGATGATATTGTTGATGATATTGTTGATGATATTGTTGATGATATTGTTGATGATATTGTTGATGATATTGTTGATGATATTGTTGATGATATTGTTGATGATATTGTTGATGATATTGTTGATGATATTGTTGATGATATTGTTGATGATATTGTTGATGATATTGTTGATGATATTGTTGATGATATTGATGATGATGTTGGTCATAAACGGACAATATGTCATTATATTTGCTATGTGCATGCTACACCACAATGAATTGATAATTGCCTAATGAATGATAATATAACTAGACTACACTACAATGAATAGATAATTGCCTAATGAATGATAATATAACTAGACTACACTACAATGAATAGATAATTGCCTAATGAATGATAATATAACTAGACTACACTACAATGAATTGATAATTGCCTAATGAATGATAATATAACTAGACTACACCACAACGAATGGGTAATTGTTTAATGAATGTTAATATAAAGATAATACATGCCAGTATGTCTAAAGGAATTTTTGTCTCTTTAAAACTTTTATTAAAAGTAATTATTTGATAAACTTTATTTCTTCGATCGGTTTATATTTTGAGTACTCAAAATTCAACTGCTTAAATCTTGATAGCTTTTGGGGTAATTAAAATGGATTCATTTTTTATACACAGTTTAATTTTTAATCGAACCCGTCTTTTAATAAGTTTGTCATGATTGAAAGTGTCAAGAGATTTTAATTCATTCATTTGGCTGAAAAATTAAATTGGGCGATTTTTTTATTTTAAAAAAAGGTATACATTTTTTTTTCTATTTTGTTGGGTGGGTTGTTTTTTTTTTTTTTTTTTTTTTTTGGGGGGGGGGGGGGGGGGGGGGGAGTATAGTAAGTCAATTGCTACGTACACAGCAGATGATAAGGGAAGACAACTATATACACAAAAAGTTAATAACTGTTTTTGTAAAACTAAATATACAAATTCCATGCATTGTTATGCGATTAAATTACTGAATGGTTTACACTTTTAAAAAAATATTACTTTTCAAATTAATTTACAATAATGTACAAGATATTAGAGAATAACTACTCTTCTTAAAGCAATAATAAATTTAAATAAGGCATGTTTTTAATGCAATGGAAAATTATAATGTCATTTTTTAAAATTAAATAATAAGAAGAATTTTTAATTTTTTGTGTTGCAAAGATGAAAAAATAAGATGAGGGAATTTAGGACATTTGATATCAAAATACGAATATATAATAAATTTTTATTTTTATTAATATTATGGACCATGTAAAATTATGACAAACTTTTAAATTTCCCTTGTCTGAAAATGAGGCACACAGAATGGCAACTCAACAAAAAAGTAATTTTATTTGAGTTAACTCCCTTTGCGTGACAAAACAATTAACCCTTACTATCCAAAATTAAATCCCTTTGTTGATACATCTACTAAAAATTTCCAGATATTTTGGCTGGTGGTAAATTTACATCTAGAAACTAACTTACAACTAAACTTTATTTTGGATAAAAATAATTTCAAACAACAAGCTTCAACAAGACCATCACGTGTTAAATATGTGAATGCTTGTAACTATGTTAACCTCATTGTTATGATTTTAGAAATGATTTTTTAAACAATCATTTAATGAAATGTACCGCCGGTCTGGGTGCTGGCCGACAGCCAGCCTGGGTACTGGCCAACAGCCAGTCATGGTATTGGCCGACAGCCAGCCTGGGTACGTGGCCAACAGCCATACCGGGCACTGGCCGACTGACTTGCTCATTCTATGAAAGATAACCATGTTAAAGAAATACAAAGAAGACAAACCAAAATGATTCCTTTATTTTATTTATTGTTTATTTTTTTTTTTTGTGGCAAGGGGATCAGGGTGAAGTTAGTAATGGCAGGTGGGGGCCTCAAAATTTAATACAACTCGGGGCCCTAAAAACTCTGCACACCCCTGTGCACAGCTGTTTTTGTCATTTGAGAGTCATGGAGAGTCATGGATGGAGAGAGAGAGAACTATGAAAAGGACATAAAACTAGTTCACCATGTAGCACAAGATTCAAAGACTAGAAACTACCAAAGTCACAAAGTGTACAGAGACTACCAAAGTCACAAAGTGTACACATTATCAGAAAGATCAAATAGAATGAGGAAATTAACCATTCCAGTTTCTCTGCATCAAGTATTTGATAAGTCATGAAAAAAAAAATACAACAACTCCATTGTTTAGTGTGATAAATATAATTTTTTTTCAAAAAATTAATTTTTGTATTCTGGACAATTTAACATGAACACTATTATTCTTTTGGACAGTACTTTCACAGTACTTGGACAGTACTTTCACAGTACGTTGACCGTACTTTCACAGTACTTTGGCCGTACTTTCACAGTGCTTTGACCGTACTTTCACAGTACTATGACTGTACTTTCACAGTGCTTTGACCGTACTTTCACAGTACTTTGACCGTACTTTCACAGTACTTTGACCGTACTTTCACAGTACTTTGACCGTACTTTCACAGTACTTTGACCGTACTTTCACAGTACTTTCACAGTACTTTGACCGTACTTTCACAGTACTTTGACCGTACTTTCACAGTACTTTGACCGTACTTTCACAGTGCTTTGACTGTACTTTCACAGTCCTTTGACCGTACTTTCACAGTGCTTTGACCGTACTTTCACAGTACTTTGACAGTACTTTCACAGTGCTTTGACCGTACTTTCACAGTGCTTTCACTGCTTCAAAACAAAATACAAAGTCAATTAAAATCATGCAACTATCCGTAGGCCTTCTATTCAAAATGGAAGTGAAGATTTTTTTTTGCCAAGATAGAAATAATATTTTTAAATTGGCAGCAGCGCCTATATTAGGGGGGAAAAAAATCTATCTTAATTTTTGTTTGCTGTAAAAAAAAAAAAAAAAAAAAGCTATGTAAAATGAAAAACTAAAGGTATCTGAACTGAGTAGAATAAATATTTCTGATTTGCAATATTGCATCAACAATCACAAGGTAAGTTTATTAGTAAATTAAGGCATATGAACATATGTAAACATCACACACACTGCACATATGAAGTTGCAACATACAGTCACAAACTATTTTTTTTTTTTATTTTTTTTTTTTGGCAAGTTAATCTGAGTTGCAAGATGACAGTTTAAGGACCTCTGCTTGCAGCAATATGTACAGTCTGAGAACCTGAGTCTGCATGCAGTAGTGGTCAATGGGTATTATGGAGGATAAATCTATTCATGTCAATACTGTCACGGACACTAATGACTGACTCCTCTACATTTCTCATGGTAATTAGTTAAACTATTTGGAAGCAAAAAATTTTTTTTTTTAAATTTTGAAAAGATTTAAGGTAATATTGTAATCCTTACTTTTAAAATAATTTTTAATGAAAATGATTTTACATAGATCTAATTTAATAAAAAAATAAGTAGAAATTTATTGATATTATTATCTTAAATCTAAAGTTAAATCCGCAATCATTATTTTAGTCAGAACAACAGCCACATTGTAACACTAGTGCTGCATGTTTCCAGTTAAATAGTGCATGAAAATTTCACAGTTCCTGGACACAGAATTATTACTTAATTCATACAATTCAAAATTTTGGAGCATTAAAAAAAAAAAATTACTTTAAGAAAGGGAGGAAATAGTAAAGATATTCTCTCACCAAAGATCAGATCAAGGGAAATAATAAGTAGAATTGTTTCAATCTAGATTAAAATAACGGCTAGTTAAAACTACTTAAAAAAAAAAAACATTATGAGAAAATTTGTCCAAAAGTTGTATGCTATCATACTTTTAAAGTCAAATAATTGGCATTGAGCACATTCAACCTGGCAATCGGTGTCAAGAGATGCAATGTGGCAACTCACAAATTACCATTTGGAGCAGCAACAAATGAACAACTTTGAGGATCTCAGTCTTAAATACTGTAAAACTCATGTCATGACAATTACTGGGTGTAAGGTCCAAAAAAAAATCATGTCATGACAATTACTGGGTGTAAGGTCCAAAAGAAAACCCCAATAAACACAAAACATAAAATTTTTTAAAAAATAGAAAACTCAACATGTTTAATATCTACCCTTCAACTTTAAAATTACTTTCTTCTTAAGTTAAGTGCATCTTAACTTCATAATTCTTTGCAGAGTGAACAAATTTTTTGTGTGCAGACAATCAAAGTATCTGTCAGAGACACATATCTGTTCTCATGTTAGCTGATAGAGGGCAGAGTGAGCACACCCTTTACCATCACCATGGCAACAAACATTACAGTTACTAATGGAAGACTGGATACCAAAAATAGTAACTTATTTAAATCTACAGTAAATGTAAAAAAAAAAAAAAAACACCAACTATTTTCATGTAAGGCAGCAACAAGCAACCAGTTGAAACAAAAAATTATTACAAATCAAAGGTGAGTGAAATACCAGACAAGAGAACTCCTCCATCTCCAGACATTTAGTTACGTCACAGGGTGGTTTCATAGAAACATTGCTAACATAACATCGGGCAACTAATATTTGCTAACATAACATCGGGCAACTAATATTTGCTAACATAACATCGGGCAACTAATATTTGCCAACATAACATCGGGCAACTAATATTTGCTAACATAACATTGGGCAACTAATATTTGTTAACCTAACATCGGACAACTAATATTTGCTAACATAACATCGGACAACTAATATTTGCTAACATAACATCGGACAACTAATATTTGCTAACATAACAATGTTTGACAACCAAAAACGCCAACATATCATTTGATCACTGAAACTAACAGTGCTACAGTACCACTGGACAACTCAGACATTTTCATCCCATGATAAGCATATATGTATATTTCAAGCTAAATTGCGAAGGAATTGTAAATAAATTTGAAACCGCTAGAGAGAAAATAAAGACTGGACATTGAACTAAATTAAAAAATCATTCAACCATGAACATAAGGAAAAAGTACTTGAAATTGAAACAACTTTCTAAAAAAATTTCAAATGATTTTTTTTTAAATGAGTACTTGCAAAAAGCTGAAAGCAAGGCAAGCTGGAACGACTGGGTGGATGGTAAACATTTTTATTTGTAACTGTTCACATAAAACTTCAGCTGAAAATTGATTTGTTGACTGGCCATGCACATACCTGTGATAAAGGAAAATACTATTTACATTATTCAGAGATGGCGACAAATGTTGATGAAAGAAAACACACTGTCTCCATGGGGCATTGTCAAGTGCTGTGTCAGTACTAAGTATGTACCGTGTCAATACGAAGTTGGTACAGAATATGCTCTCTTTCTTTCATAATGTCATGTAGCCTACATTTTTTAAGACTGAAATATCATTCATATATTACTTGAAATACTTGCACTCAAGCTTTTCAGCAATATTTTTAATGTAACATGTACAATTTGAGAAGCATTCATACAATTTGAGAAGCATTCATACAATTTGAGACGCATTCATACAATTTGAGATGCATTCATACAATTTGAGACGCATTCATACAATTTGAGATGCATTCATACAATTTGAGACACATTCATACAATTTGAGACGCATTCATACAATTTGAGATGCATTCATACAATTTAGTTCATTAAATAAACATTTATAAAAAAAAATTGATTCCACATTAACTTTGTTGTTTCATAATTTACAAATGTTTAAAGACAGTTTTTTTTAAAGGTAAAAATCTACAAACATCTCATATATTAATTAATATAACTATAACTATGAAAAAGAAAATGCTCTTGTAATAATTTTCAGCCATTTTCATGTTCCACACAATCTCACACATGAAATCGTTTTGAGATTAATTATTTTTATCTTCAATTTAAGGAAATTGCTTATGAATACAATCTATTCTCAAACTGTTGGGGGTCTGTTTACACCACCATAGAGGTACACGTGAAGTGTTACTTTGGGCCCTTAATCAGATGTTTATGGAGCTGTGTTACTGATTCAAGTTTAATTGGAGAACATAGATACACGCCTAATGGACATTTTCCTCAGTTGTATTCTTTATTTAAACACAAATGATATTAAATTAAAATGTAAATAATTTTATTCTTTAATTTTTAACTAGCTCCTACAATGGCTTTCAGCTCATAACTAGCTCCTACAATGGCTTTCAGCTCATAACTAGCTCCTACAATGGCTTTCAGCTCATAACTAGCTCCTACAATGGCTTTCAGCTCGTAACTAGCTCCTACAATGGCTTTCAGCTCATAACTAGATCCTACAATGGCTTTCAGCTCATAACTAGCTCCTACAATGGCTTTCAGCTCATAACTAGCTTCTACAATGGCTTTCATCTCGTAACTAGCTCCTACAATGGCTTTCAGCTCATAACTAGCTCCTACAATGGCTTTCAGCTCGTAACTAGCTCCTACAATGGCTTTCAGCTCATAACTAGCTCCTACAATGGCTTTCAGCTCGTAACTAGCTCCTACAATGGCTTTCAGCTCGTAACTAGCTCCTACAATGGCTTTCAGCTCGTAACTAGCTCCTACAATGGCTTTCAGCTCTCGTAAGTAGCTCCTACAATGGCCTTCAGCTCGTAACTAGCTCCTACAATGGCTTTCAGCTCTCGTAACAAGCTCCTACAATGGCTACAAGCTGAAACTGATAAAGTCAAAAACCCCACCAAAATTCAAAATTTTATTAAAGTGAGCCAAATGCTTTTTTTATGGTCTCTCCGTCCCTTTTCATTTATCCTGTGTCTAATTGCAGGTTAGAGTTACAGTTTCTTACATTGTTCACATTGGATTTGACACAGAAACTGCAATGAATTGACAGCCTTTCAAGTTGAGTGCATTGACCCATTACCAGGGAAAGTCCTCTGTTCAGTCTAAAGACTGAGTCTTTTCATGGCCTTTCTATTCAACCAATTTCCATCAAACATTTAAGTCTTTTCATGGCCTTTCTATTCAACCAGTTTCCATCAAACATTTAAGTCTTTTCATGGCCTTTCTATTCAACCAATTTCCATCAAACATTTAAGTCTTTTCATGGCCTTTCTATTCAACCAGTTTCCATCAAACATTTAAGTCTTTTCATGGCCTTTCTATTCAACCAATTCCCATCAAACATTTAAGTCTTTTCATGGCCTTTCTATTCAACCAATTCCCATCAAACATTTAAGAGAGCCATATGTTCACCTTTATTTTACCAGGCGCTGCAAATGATTCTATTTATAAATTTGACTTATCTAAACCTGTTGGGGGAAAAATATCAATTTTTAAACCGTGGACAAGGGCATGGAATAAATGATCAACATCTTCGCAACCTTAGATGGCCTCCCATGTGCCAGTTATTAAAGAAGCAAACATGTTTGATAAGAGCAAGAAGGCAGTTGATGTACAGAACAAAATAGTCAAAACTGAAATCAAAACGTTGATTCCATGCAAGTAAACTACAGTGGAAATTATCAGAAAATGTCCCCCCCCCCCCCCCCCACAAGCACTGCAGTATATCATGTATAAAAACAACATTGTCATTTTGTAAATGATCTTAGAGAAGAGCATTTGAAACAAAAAGGACACTGATTGAGATTGTACCAGCCAGTCATCTCGATTAAGTTGATGGTTACATAGATTAGCCAGAGTGTGTCCAAAGAAATGTGCTGTTAACAAATTAATGGGGAACATGATTTTAGGTGACGCCAGTGGGAAAATATGCTGGAAAGGTCTTTTAAAAAAAAAATTAAATCACACGTGTGTATCTTAATGATGTACACAAGAATGCTATTGGTAGACAAGCAAGTTAGCTATTGTTTTAGAACCTGGCCTCAGTTGACACTGAGACGGAGAAATAGTTCGGCTTAATATCACTTTGCTGTCATTGCTGTCATTGCATAAGTTGTAAACAAATACAAAGCAAGGAGACAGGTAAGTGAAAGACAAGACCGTCACGTGACTCAAACAAGACAGGAAGTGACAGACAAGACCGTCACATGACTCAAACAAGACACGAATTGAGAGACAAGACATCACATGATCCAACCGAGACAACAAGTGACAGACAAGACCGTCACGTGATTCATACAAGGAGCATTAACATAATATTACTGTGGGTGGACACACTCATCATTTCAAACACAGGGGATTTTTTTTCTCAAAAACCGGGAATATAGCAGTAGGTAACCATTGATGAGATTAGCAGATAGATAATCCAAAAAATGGCCAGGACAATTGTAGTCAAGTACTTCAGACCCCTTGGGCCTCCCAGCTCCCCGCCCACCGCCGGATGACGCCGGGCCATCATTATCATGATAGTTAAAAGGGCCAGCACACAAAACACTGTGACAGATATGGCCAGGTTTCCTGGGGGTACAACAAACTTATTCCCCTTGCTGGCGTGATATATCGCAGCAATGGTCCATGCGATGCCGATGCCCAGGAACACATTCACGGCATTGCTGCCTGTAACGTTCCCGATGGACGAATCTGCATACTTGTCATGAATGGCAGCAACTTTGCTTGCAAACGTATCTAGGGATCAAAAGAAAGATAGAACACAATTCACTATCACATTATTAAAGTTCACATTAATGATGTTAAGAATATCACAACCGCTTTGCTTTTTCATCTGGCTATTCCACCAATCATCTTATTATACTGACTATCCCTCAATCATCTTATTATACTGACTATACCCCAATCATGTTAATATAATGACTATCCCCCCAATTATCAAATTATACTGACAATCCCCCAATCATCTTATAATACTGACTATCCGCCAATCATCTTATTATACTGACTATCCCCCAATCATCATATTATACTGACTATCTATCAATCATGTTAATATACTGACTATTCCCCAATCATCTTATTCTACTGACTATCCCCCAATCATGATATTTATACTAATTGATAACATAGTTGAAACCAATGATTGAGTAAAAGATTCAGACTTGTTGACCTGCAGTTAAAACAACTATTTTCAAATCAAATTTAAAGTTATGTAATATAAAGGAAAAGGTGATGATGGTGATCAAAACCAGACACACTTCAGCTTTACATCAGCGGTTTCACACCTTTGCTGTGCACTTGTTGCTTCACCCATGTGCTGTGGTTTACATGAGTTCTTTATACCTGTTTGCCCACCTTTGATGTGCACCCGTTGCTTCACACATGTGCTGTGGTTTACGTGAGTTCTTTATATCGTTTGCCCACCTTTGATGTGCACCCGTTGCTTCACACCTGTGCTGTGGTTTACATGAGTTCTTCATACCTGTTTGCCCACCTTTGCTGTGCACCTGTTGCTTCACACCTGTGCTGAGGTTTACATGAGTTGTTCATACCTGTTTGCCCACCTTTGTTTTACACCTGTGCTGCACACATTTGATAGTTGCTCACCTGGGACACTGGTACCTAAGGCAACAAAAGATATCGCTGTAATAGAATCTTTGAGCCCTACAGTACAGCCAAAGCTAGCAGCCACATCTCCAATGATGGCAGTCAGGAATCCTATCATTAAAATTGAAACAAGGAAGCACGCCCAGCCACCAAAGTAATCTGAAACAAACAAATAAAGACTTTGTCTGAGGTCTGATTGAAAGACTTTGTCTGAGGTCTGATTGAAAGACTTTGTCTGAGGTCTGATTGAAAGACTTTGTCTGAGGTCTGATTGAAAGACTTTGTCTGGGGTCTGATTGAAAGACTTTGTCTGGGGTCTGATTGAAAGACTTTGTCTGAGGTCTGATTGAAAGACTTTGTCTGAGGTCTGATTGAAAGACTTTGTCTGGGGTCTGATTGAAAGACTTTGTCTGAGGTCTGATTGAAAGACTTTGTCTGAGGTCTGATTGAAAGACTTTGTCTGGGGTCTGATTGAAAGACTTTGTCTGGGGTCTGATTGAAAGACTTTGTCTGGGGTCTGATTGAAAGACTTTGTCTGGGGTCTGATTGAAAGACTTTGTCTGGGGTCTGATTGAAAGACTTTGTCTGAGGTCTGATTGAAAGACTTTGTCTGAGGTCTGATTGAAAGACTTTGTCTGGGGTCTGATTGAAAGACTTTGTCTGGGGTCTGATTGAAAGACTTTGTCTGGGGTCTGATTGAAAGACTTTGTCTGGGGTCTGATTGAAAGACTTTGTCTGGGGTCTGATTGAAAGACTTTGTCTGGGGTCTGATTGAAAGACTTTGTCTGAGGTCTGATTGAAAGACTTTGTCTGAGGTCTGATTGAAAGACTTTGTCTGTGGTCTGATTGAAAGACTTTGTCTGAGGTCTGGTTGAAAGACTTTGTCTGAGGTCTGATTGAAAGACTTTGTCTGGGGTCTGATTGAAAGACTTTGTCTGAGGTCTGATTGAAAGACTTTGTCTGGGGTCTGATTGAAAGACTTTGTCTGAGGTCTGATTGAAAGACTTTGTCTGAGGTCTGATTGAAAGACTTTGTCTGGGGTCTGATTGAAAGACTTTGTCTGGGGTCTGATTGAAAGACTTTGTCTGGGGTCTGATTGAAAGACTTTGTCTGGGGTCTGATTGAAAGACTTTGTCTGGGGTCTGATTGAAAGACTTTGTCTGGGGTCTGATTGAAAGACTTTGTCTGGGGTCTGATTGAAAGACTTTGTCTGGGGTCTGATTGAAAGACTTTGTCTGGGGTCTGATTGAAAGACTTTGTCTGAGGTCTGATTGAAAGACTTTGTCTGAGGTCTGATTGAAAGACTTTGTCTGGGGTCTGATTGAAAGACTTTGTCTGAGGTCTGATTTAAAGACTTTGTCTGAGGTCTGCTTTAAAGACTTTGTTTGAGGTCTGATTTAAAAAAAGTTAAAAATAAAGACTTTGTCTGAGGTCTGATTTAAAGACTTTGTCTGAGGTCTGATTTAAAGACCTTGTCTGAGGTCTGATTTAAAGAAAGTTAAAAATAAAGACCTTGTCTGAGGTCTGATTTAAAGAAAGTTAAAAATAAAGACTTTGTCTGAGGTCTGATTTAAAGAAAGTTAAATATAAAGACCTTGTCTGAGGTCTGATTTAAAGAAAGTTAAAAATAAAGACCTTGTCTGAGGTCTGATTTAAAGAAAGTTAAAAATAAAGACTTTGTCTGATTTCTGATTTAAAGAAAGTTAAAAATAAAGACTTTGTCTGAGGTCTGATTTAAAGAAAGTTTAAAAAAAGACCTTGTCTGAGGTCTGATTTAAAGAAAGTTAAAAATAAAGACTTTGTCTGAGGTCTGATTTAAAGAAAGTTAAAAATAAAGACCTTGTCTGAGGTCTGATTTAAAGAAAGTTAAAAATAAAGACCTTGTCTGAGGTCTGATTTAAAGAAAGTTAAAAATTAAGACTTTGTCTGAGGTCTGATTTAAAGAAAGTTAAAAATAAAGACCTTCTCTGAGGTCTGATTTAAAGAAAGTTAATAATAAAGACCTTCTCTGAGGTCTGATTTAAAGAAAGTTAAAAATAAAGACCTTGTCTGAGGTCTGATTTAAAGAAAGTTAAAAATAAAGACCTTGTCTGAGGTCTGATTTAAAGAAAGTTAAAAATAAAGACCTTGTCTGAGGTCTGATTTAAAGAAAGTTAAAAATAAAGACCTTGTCTGAGGTCTGATTTAAAGAAAGTTAAAAATAATGACCTTGTCTGAGGTCTGATTTAAAGAAAGTTAAAAATAAAGACCTTGTCTGCGTTCTGATTTAAAGAAAGTTAAAAATAAAGACCTTGTCTGAGGTCTGATTTAAAGAAAGTTAAAAATAAAGACCTTGTCTGAGGTCTGATTTAAAGAAAGTTAAAAATAAAGACCTTGTCTGAGGTCTGATTTAAAGAAAGTTAAAAATAAAGACCTTGTCTGAGGTCTGATTTAAAGAAAGTTAAAAATAAAGACTTTGTCTGAGGTTCTGATTTAAAGAAAGTTAAAAATAAAGACCTTGTCTGCGTTCTGATTTAAAGAAAGTTAAAAATAAAGACCTTGTCTGAGGTCTGATTTAAAGAAAGTTAAAAATAAAGACCTTTTCTGGGGTCTGATTTAAAGAAAGTTAAAAATAAAGACTTTGTCTGAGGTCTGATTTAAAGAAAGTTAAAAATAAAGACCTTGTCTGAGGTCTGATTTAAAGAAAGTTAAAAATAAAGACCTTCTCTGAGGTCTGATTTAAAGAAAGTTAAAAATAAAGACCTTGTCTTAAGTCTGATTTAAAGAAAGTTAAAAATAAAGACTTTGTCTGAGGTCTGATTTAAAGAAAGTTAAAAATAAAGACTTTGTCTGAGGTCTGATTTAAAGAAAGTTAAAAATAAAGACTTTGTCTGAGGTCTGATTTAAAGAAAGTTAAAAATAAAGACTTTGTCTGAGGTCTGATTTAGAATCAATTAAAAAATCTTAAAAGCCTTACATAATCAAGGGTTAAGAAGCTTAGACATTTTAACGCGTAGAAGTGAACATTAGGTGGTCATTTCATCAAGAAGTACTGGTCATTAACGGCTAGCATAGTAGGGCATTTCATCAAGAAGTACTGGGCATTAGTGGCTAGCAAAAGGGGGCATTTCATCAAGTTGTACCGGGCATTATTGACTAGTATAGGAGGGCATTTCATCAAGAAATACTGGGCATTAGTGGCTAGCAAAAGAGGGCATTTCATCAAGAAGTACTGGGCATTAGTGGCTAGCATAGGAGGGCATTTCATCAAAGAAGTATTTGGGCAAATTTTTCTTTGTTTCAGAGGTAGCAAAAATTGTTTTATGTATTTATTTTTATCTTTTAGTAACGGGCAATAGCATCCTGTTTTAGTCATGTAAGAATCTTCAATTTCATAAATATTTTTTGATAGAATGAAGATGAACTATTCCTGATAATCTGGCAAAAAGACAGCCAAACCATGGCCAACTCATTGTTCATTTTCAATTAACCTAAAAGGAATCCACTTTATAATATACTGCCACCAAAGATTAAGAACAGGTTCAAAGTGGATGTTGGGGGGGGGGGGATACTTTTACAAGGCCCGTCCAGGAAGCTTTCCTAAGGAAATTCCTTGTCTGCCCTAATCATTGCTGACCCAATCACCCCACCCCCATTCCTTTCTCGTGCCCTCTTTACTCTTTGTTTCTGACCCACTAGACCTGTCTAACGTTTTGATGGAATCTACAAACAGAATTATTTCAAGGGGCAACAGTAGCCAATTTGTTTATAAATTGCTTGTTCCATCTTTGTGTGGCTTGGGGTGGGGCTTGGGGTGGTGGGGGGAAGCCACAGGAGATGGATTACCTTTACGGCAGTGCCAAGCTAATGTGACACTTGGCAGTGCTCAGCCAATTAGATACCCCAGCAGTGCTCGGGCACTGAGACACCCAAAAAGTGCCAAGCCATTGAGAAACCCGGCAGTTTCCAGCCAAAGAGAAACACCAGAAGTGCCCAGCCAATGATACTTCTAGACTTCCAACCATTGATATTTCCAGACAGTGCCCAGCCAATGAGAAACCCTGGCATTGCTCAGCCAATGAAATATTTCACTGACTCTACTTTCCTGGACCCTAAAGTGCTCGCCTACTGTACTCAGTACTAGTGGTGTAAGGCAAACGATGCAAATAGAAATATCTCACTTCATAAAAAAAAGCTTGAATAGATGACCATCCCACAATTCAAGGTCCTGCTCTCTTGCGGTAAATGCGAAGAGATAGCACCGCGTTTTTTACCATGACCGCCAACTTGATTGCCGTGACCCGTAAAATTAAGAATAAAACGTTTAAAAATAATGCAAAAATTTCCTAAATGTATCACTAAACCTAACCTGAACCCTAAATCTATCCCTAAACCTAACCTGAACCCTAAATGTATCCCTAACCAGGGTTTTGACCCTATTGGAACCAGGGCACATGAAATGTCACGGTGCTATGTCTTCTCATTAGCCCTCTCTTACCCGAAGGAGGAACACAATTTCAAGGCCATGCTATCTCACCTGTCGGAGGAACAAAAGCAAAAGTAAGCTTCCAGAACAAGGTCAAAAAGTGCATGACGTAATCCATACAAGATGGAAGTTTGTCGTCAGCGCCACCGTCCACTTCCTCGTCGTCATCATCACCTGGTCATAACAAGGCATAAGTATTCAGTTAGACCGCCTCAAGTAAGTGAACATGACGTCATTTTATTTTTTGGAGCTTTTTTTAGAAATGATTTTTCCTTCAGACGAAAGTCACAATAACAAAATTAAAATTTCTGCCCCCCCCCCCCCCCGAAATAAAGCAAACCCCCCAAAAAACGTTTTACAACACCTTCACCCCCCCCCCCAAAAAAAAACCCCAACAAAAAACAAAAAAACAACCAACAAAACAAATATCACGAGGACAAGGTCATTTCATTGAACGTGTGTAGGAAATGGGAACACCTGTAAGGTGTTATTTGATAGAATTAGACCTAATTTAGTGACATGCTTTAAGATTTATAAACTAAATCTGTTTGATGAATGTTCAACAAAATTATTTGAAAAATTAGGGGGCAAAAAAATGTCATCACGCGCGTTATGATGCGCAACATGACAGAACACATAGGACTAATTTAAAAAAAAAAATGATGTGCATTAGATTGATGTGGCGAAAGTCCTAGAAGACGTCAAACTATAATATTGATGGCAAACCTTTTGAGCTCAAATTACTAAGTATAAGTTTTGTACAGAATGTGAGAGTACCACAGTTTTGTGCAGGATACGAGAGCATCACAGTTTTGTTCATCCATCTGATATGCAATAGATTAAAAAAAACAAAAACAACCAAGATCTGAAGGAGACGGAACAAATTATTTTATACCAGCAGAAACCAGTTAAAAATGACGGGGAAGAGAATATTTTAATCACAATGAAATATTTTGATTTAAAAGTTGCTAAAGTGAATTTAAGAGTGTAATTTACTTTACAAAGATGAATTTAATATTTGTAATAATTTTTTTTATTTTTGTCTAAATGTAGAGAAGGGAGAAAACAATTTCTAAATTCTTTGTTGCGAAATCCAACACGAGCTATCTCCCTTTTCTTGGTTCAAACAAACAACCAAACTGAATCGATTTTGTAGTTTGATATTATCAGATGATTTAATGGGGTTTTTTTTTTTTTTTTTTTTTTTTTACTGGGTTGCGAAAGCGACCGCGTCCTCGAAGAAATTCGGGGGCGTCCACATGGGGTTTTGCCTCTTCGCGGCGTGGCGGACTAGTAGGGGGGACTTGTCCACCCGAAGCTAAAAAACCCCGGCCAAACGCATGACTCCCAACGCAACGGGAGCTGCCACTAACATGATTACTAGTTGCTGTTAATGGGTATGAGGCTTGGGTGGCCCTCAAAAACCCATGCCGATGATTTTAACTACGCGGCCGTGAGAAAGCCGCCCCTAGGCAACCGTTTCGTCCCGCCACTACCAACGTCCCGACCGAAAGACTCCTTGGGCGGTGGGGGTTGGTAACGCAACACCAAACCACCGGAGTGGAAACAAAGCCGTCCTGACCCACAGAGAGTTAACTGCGGACGCTTTAAACGCAGCGTCCTCGGTCGACCGGGCCTCCCCTAGGTCAAGGGGGAGGTTCCCGGCGCCCTCCCGCACGGGCTGGAGTCGGGTTAAGTCCTTCAGTGCTCTGGTTTGTGTGGGGGAGCGCCGGGGGGGGGGGCATTAAGAGCTCACGCTCGACGGCCCACCGATTCCATCTCTTATGCGACATTTGGAATGGGGTTTTTAAAGAAATACATTTTTAACACATAATTTATTAGCGATGGGACCAACCATTTACTTTTTCAAGATGTGCTAAATGCTCAAAGGTTCAATTTTTCGTATAACCTTAGATTGTAATTGAAAACAGAAACTCATTATATCTTCAATCATAGGGTAATGACTGGATACATTTGTAGTTTTAATTGATTAAGTAATAAATTCTAGGAAGCGTGAAATAAAATCTCACAAAATAAAACTGCAGAAATAAAATGAACACGAAATGGTGAATTATCCCTGGATAAGACTCTACGGTGTACTACACTACAGAACTTACTGGACTACATTGAAATACACTACATAATTTACTACATTGAACTACACTATACATAGTCGTTAAATAGACATCATACAATTAAGACAGGTTTTCAGGATCGGCCACCAAGCTAGGCCACCAGGCTAGGCTACCAAGCTCTAGGCCACCAAGCTACGACTTAAGAGATAGATGACCTTCAAATTACCTTCACCTTTAGCAAGACCTGATTGAAAATTTTCTTAACTTTAAAAAGATCAAAATATCATATTTGTGACGTACGCACGGATGCGTTGTGATGTCAGCGGACATTTGCTAATACAAAGTGCCCCAAAAAAGTATTTAACATTAAAGTAGGCCAGAATGTGATACTTATTAATTTAAAGTAGGCCAGAATGTGATAGTTATTAATTTAAAGTAGGGCAGAATATGATACTTATTAATTTAAAGTAGGCCAGAATGTGATACTTATTAATTTAAAGTAGGCCAGAATGTGATACTTATTAATTTAAATTAGGCCAGAATGTGATACTTATTAATTTAAAGTAGGCCAGAATGTGATACTTATTAATTTAAAGTAGGCCAGAATATGATACTTATTAATTGCAGAGAATTATCTACATCCTTTAACATATTATTATTTTATCATACAAACGTTTCATTTAATTGAATAAGAAGACAAATAATTACTTATTTTAAATATAACTTGTGTTACTGTGCTGGCAATAATAAGCTGAGAAAAACAATTGTTAATATATGGAAGTTTTAATTTTTGTTGACAAATTAAGACAGTCATGTTTTTCCTTCTTTTAGATTCAATGGCTATGAGACTCTATTAGGGAGACTCTATGAGACTCTATTAGGGAGACTCTATTAGGGAGACTCTATGAGACTCTATGAGACTATTAGGGAGACTATGAGACTCTATTAGGGAGACTCTATGAGACTCTATTAGGGAGACTCTATGATACTCTATGAGACTCTATTAAGGAGACTCTATGAGACTCTTTAGGGAGACTCTATGAGACTCTATTAGGGAGACTCTATGAAACTCTATTAGGGAGACTCTATGAGACTCTATTAGGGAGACTCTATGATACTCTATTAGGGAGACTCTATGATACTCTATTAGGGAGACTCTATGAGACTATATTAGGGAGACTCTATGAGACTCTATTAGGGAGACTCTATGACACTCTATTAGGGAGACTCTATGATACTCTATGAGACTCTATTAGTGAGACTCTATGAGAATCTATGAGACTCTATTAGGGAGACTCTATGAGACTCTATGAGACTCTAGTAGGGAGACTCTATGAGACTCTATGATACTCTATGAGACTATTGGGGAGACTCTTTGAGACTCTATTAGGTAGACTCTATGATTATTAGGGAGACTCTATGAGACTCTATTATGGAGACTCTATGAACTCTATTAGGGAGACTCTATGAGACTCTATTAGGGAGACTCTATGATACTCTATGAGACTCTAAGTGAGACTATGAGAATCTATGAGACTCTATTAGGGAGACTCTATGAGACTCTATGATACTCTATGAGACTCTATTAGTGAGACTATGAGAATCTATGAGACTCTATTAGGGAGACTCTATGAGACTCTATGAGACTATTAGGGAGACTATGAGAATCTATGAGACTCTATTAGGGAGAATCTATGAGAATCTATGATACTCTATGATACTCTATGATACTCTATGATACTCTATGAGACTCTATGAGACTCTATGAGACTCTATGAGACTCTATGAGACTCTATGATACTCTATGAGACTCTATGAGACTCTATGATACTCTATGATACTCTATGAGACTATGAGACTCTATGATACTCTATGAGACTCTATGAGACTCTATGAGACTATGAGACTCTATGAGACTCTATGATACTCTATGAGACTCTATGAGACTCTATGATACTCTATGAGACTATGATACTCTATGAGACTCTATGAGACTCTATGATACTCTATGAGACTCTATGATACTCTATGATACTCTATGAGACTATGATACTCTATGAGACTCTATGATACTCTATGAGACTCTATGATACTCTATGAGACTATGATACTCTATGAGACTCTATGATACTCTATGAGACTCTATGAGACTCTATGAGACTCTATGAGACTATGATACTCTATGAGACTCTATGATACTCTATGATACTCTATGATACTCTATGATACTCTATGAGACTCTATTAGGGAGACTCTATGAGACTCTATGATACTCTATGAGACTATGAGACTCTATGAGACTCTATTAGGGAGACTATGAGACTCTATGAGACTCTATGAGACTCTATGATACTCTATGAGACTCTATGAGACTCTATTAGGGAGACTCTATGAGACTCTATGAGACTCTATGATACTCTATGAGACTCTATGAGACTCTATGAGACTCTATTAGGGAGACTCTATGAGACTCTATGATATCCTATGAGACTCTATGAGACTCTATTAGGGAGACTCTATAAGACTATGAGACTCTATGAGACTCTATGATACTCTATGAGACTCTATGAGACTCTATTAGGGAGACTCTATGAGACTCTATGAGACTCTATGATACTCTATGATACTCTATGAGACTCTATGATACTCTATGAGACTCTATGATACTCTATGAGACTCTATGATACTCTATGAGACTCTATGAGACTATGAGACTATGATACTCTATGAGACTCTATGAGACTCTATGAGACTCTATTAGGGAGACTCTATGAGACTCTATGAGACTATGATACTCTATGATACTCTATGAGACTATGATACTCTATGAGACTCTATGATACTCTATGAGACTCTATGATACTCTATGAGACTATGATACTCTATGAGACTCTATGATACTCTATGAGACTCTATTAGGGAGACTATGAGACTCTATGATACTCTATGAGACTCTATTAGGGAGACTCTATGAGACTCTATGAGACTCTATGAGACTCTATGATACTCTATGAGACTCTATGAGACTCTATTAGGGAGACTCTATGAGACTCTATGATACTCTATGAGACTCTATGATACTCTATGAGACTCTATGATACTCTATGAGACTATGAGACTCTATGAGACTCTATGATACTCTATGAGACTCTATGAGACTATTAGGGAGACTCTTTGAGACTCTATGATACTCTATGAGACTCTATGAGACTCTATGAGACTCTATGAGACTATGAGACTCTATGATACTCTATGAGACTCTATGATACTCTATGAGACTCTATGATACTCTATGAGACTCTATGATACTCTATGAGACTCTATTAGGGAGACTCTATGAGACTATGATACTCTATGAGACTCTATGAGACTCTATTAGGGAGACTCTATGAGACTCTATGATACTCTATGAGACTCTATGAGACTCTATGAGACTCTATTAGGGAGACTATGAGACTCTATGAGACTCTATGAGACTGATACTCTATGAGACTCTATGAGACTATGAGACTCTATTAGGGAGACTCTATGAGACTATGATACTCTATGAGACTATGAGACTCTATGAGTCTCTATGAGACTCTATTAGGGAGACTCTATGAGACTCTATGAGACTCTATGAGACTCTATGATACTCTATGAGACTCTATGAGACTCTATTAGGGAGACTCTATGAGACTCTATGAGACTCTATGATACTCTATGATACTCTATGAGACTCTATGATACTCTATGAGACTCTATGAGACTCTATGAGACTCTATGATACTCTATGAGACTCTATGAGACTCTATGAGACTCTATGATACTCTATGAGACTCTATGAGACTCTATGAGACTCTACTAAGTACAACATCTGACACGAGCTTGTCATTAACCAGACAGCAGGTGACAAATAATGAAAGCCCTCTTATGTGAAGCGGGTTGGTGGTTGTTTTTTTTTAGATCTAAGACTCTAGACACCTGTCAATCTAGACCAGCTACAGTAATGTCTAGAAAGGCATTCTAGACCAGCTACAGTAATGTCTAGTAAGTCAATCTAGACCAGCTACAGTAATGTCTAGTAAGTTCATTAGACCGGCTACAGTATGTCTAGAAAGTCAATCTAGACCAGCTACAGTAATGTCTAGAAAGTCAATCTAGACCAGCTACAGTAATGTCTAGAAAGTCAATCTAGACCAGCTACAGTAATGTCTAGAAAGTCAATCTAGACCAGCTACAGTAATGTCTAGTAAGTCAATCTAGACCAGCTACAGTAATGTCTAGTAAGTTCATTAGACCGGCTACAGTATGTCTAGAAAGTCAATCTAGACCAGCTACAGTAATGTCTAGAAAGTCAATCTAGACCAGCTACAGTAATGTCTAGAAAGTCAATCTAGACCAGCTACAGTAATGTCTAGAAAGTCAATCTAGACCAGCTACAGTAATGTCTAGAAAGTCAATCTAGACCAGCTACAGTAATGTCTAGAAAGTCAATCTAGACCAGCTACAGTAATGTCTAGTAAGTCAATCTAGACCAGCTACAGTCATGTCTAGTAAGTTCATTAGACCGGCTACATTTTGTCTAGAAAGTCAATCTAGACCAGCTACAGTAATGTCTAGAAAGTCAATCTAGACCAGCTACAGTAATGTCTAGAAAGTCAATCTAGACCAGCTACAGTAATGTCTAGTAAGTCAATCTAGACCAGCTACAGTAATGTCTATTAAGTCATTCTAGACCAGCTACAGTAATGTCTAGTAAGTCAATCTAGACCAGCTACAGTAATGTCTAGTAAGTTCATTAGACCGGCTACAGTATGTCTAGAAAGTCAATCTAGACCAGCTACAGTAATGTCTAGAAAGTCAATCTAGACCAGCTACAGTAATGTCTAGAAAGTCAATCTAGACCAGCTACAGTAATGTCTAGAAAGTCAATCTAGACCAGCTACAGTAATGTCTAGTAAGTCAATCTAGACCAGCTACAGTAATGTCTAGTAAGTTCATTAGACCGGCTACAGTATGTCTAGAAAGTCAATCTAGACCAGCTACAGTAATGTCTAGAAAGTCAATCTAGACCAGCTACAGTAATGTCTAGAAAGTCAATCTAGACCAGCTACAGTAATGTCTAGTAAGTCAATCTAGACCAGCTACAGTAATGTCTAGTAAGTCATTCTAGACCAGCTACAGTAATGTCTAGTAAGTCAATCTAGACCAGCTACAGTAATGTCTAGTAAGTCAATCTAGACCAGCTACAGTAATGTCTAGTAAGTTCATTAGACCGGCTACAGTATGTCTAGAAAGTCAATCTAGACCAGCTACAGTAATGTCTAGAAAGTCAATCTAGACCAGCTACAGTAATGTCTAGAAAGTCAATCTAGACCAGCTACAGTAATGTCTAGTAAGTCAATCTAGACCAGCTACAGTATGTCTAGAAAGTCAATCTAGACCAGCTACTGTATGTCTAGAAAGTCAATCTAGACCAGCTACAGTAATGTCTAGTAAGTTCATTAGACCGGCTACAGTATGTCTAGAAAGTCAATCTAGACCAGCTACAGTAATGTCTAGAAAGTCAATCTAGACCAGCTACAGTAATGTCTAGAAAGTCAATCTAGACCAGCTACAGTAATGTCTAGTAAGTCAATCTAGACCAGCTACAGTATGTCTAGAAAGTCAATCTAGACCAGCTACTGTATGTCTAGAAAGTCAATCTAGACCAGCTACAGTAATGTCTAGTAAGTTCATTAGACCGGCTACAGTATGTCTAGAAAGTCAATCTAGACCAGCTACAGTAATGTCTAGAAAGTCAATCTAGACCAGCTACAGTAATGTCTAGAAAGTCAATCTAGACCAGCTACAGTAATGTCTAGTAAGTCAATCTAGACCAGCTACAGTATGTCTAGAAAGTCAATCTAGACCAGCTACTGTATGTCTAGAAAGTCAATCTAGACCAGCTACAGTAATGTCTAGTAAGTTCATTAGACCGGCTACAGTATGTCTAGAAAGTCAATCTAGACCAGCTACAGTAATGTCTAGAAAGTCAATCTAGACCCGCTACAGTAATGTCTAGTAAGTCAATCTAGAGTCACTTTGTAAAATCCTCTAATGG
Source organism: Omphiscola glabra (assembly GCA_964017045.1). Classification (NCBI taxonomy): domain Eukaryota; kingdom Metazoa; phylum Mollusca; class Gastropoda; family Lymnaeidae; genus Omphiscola; species Omphiscola glabra. Next base: position 19,142,818 of record OZ024797.1, read on the forward strand.
TCAGTCTAGAAAGACCATCATCTGACAAATCTGCAAGTCCATGTCTCTTACAGCGACTGTAAATGCCAAGCTACAAAGCTGTGAAAACATTCACCTAAGACTACTACACTGACAGATTCTATCGGCATCTGATAGTATAGATCAGGGGCCGGCAACCTATTTGTGTAGACAGCCGCATCGATAGTATAATTATTTATTTTTGTTGGCTGGCCGTATGATAATTTTTTTTTTATAGGAATCTAAAGTTCTAGACATCATGTTGAACACATTTTAAAATAAAAGTGTAAATAATTACAGTGAGATGATAACTAAATTTTAGAAATAGATTTAAGAGTTTTCCCGCGAGCCACAGGGGACACACTGGCCGTAGATTGACCACTTATAGTACAGATTATGGATTTATTAATTATTAAATAATTTATTTGATTAACTGTTTCAGTACAAATATACACGTGAAGCTAAAACATAGTTGTTTTTATGTTTATTTATATCTTCTATTCTTCATAATACATAAATACAACTATTCACTATTGAAATATGTTCCTTAATTTTTTTTTCACAGTCATGACATGTGGCATTACGTCAATACAGATTAAGTCAACATTAAGAGGCAGCCCCCTAGTGACACATTGAACGTTTTACAAATTGAGTTGTGGGATGGAAAATTGGATTACACCTGACTTATTGCAATCTTTGACTTAAAAAGTTGTTCAGGTCAAACCACGGAACAACATGACATTTTAAAAACTGTTTTTGGATTGTTTGACTAGGGGAGGTAATGAAATAACGAGTTACCTTCTGTTGACACGGGATCCAGGTCATGGAAATGCACACGTAAAAAAAAAAATTAATTAAAAACAAATGATGAGGATATCAGAACATACGAGCTAACTTTTGGCATGTACATAGACAGAACATACACGCAAACAGATTGACATATAAATAGACAGAACAGGCACGCAAAGAGATTGACACATACATAGACAGGCATTCCTAGAAATAAAGTCACATTTCTCCAAAAAAGCCGCACACTCATATGACTGAGACAATGTATCTGATAATATCTTCATTACAAATGAGTGAGTGAAACTAAACAAAATAAATTTCAAAATAGAATTTAAAAAAAACAAAAAAATCAAGGTACCGTTATGCTCAGTTCACACGATCAAATTCGCGTCAAATTTCCGTTCATACATTTGATGCGATTTTTGTATAAAGCCTAGTCACAACTTTCAAAAAAAAAAAAAGAAACCACACACAAAATAGTGCGTTCATACACAATTTTGACACAAATTTCAAGCGAATTTGAAAGGAATTAGATGGTGTGAACTGAGCATAACATGACGTCAGTATCTGACTTGTAGTTTAGCTTGATCAAAGGAATATATTTTTCAGTGGGTAAAATGAGCAAGTCATAAAATGAGTGTTATATGGTGCGCACCAACCTGAACTGACTGTGACAGCGTCGATGAACTGTTCCCGCCAAGTTGACGTCCCTATCACGTTGGAAACGTTGGCTTTCTTCAGGAGTTTGTCCACTGTTGTCTGGAGTGGAGCAAGTAAATAAATACTTTTGAAAATAAGACAGAAATCTATTTCCGTTTCTTTCACCGCTAGTTCTAATGTAATTCATTGATCTTCCTGTCACTGAACTTCTAATTCTGACAGTAGTGTAAAATTAATCTCACTGACCCACTCATTCTGGCAGTAACATTGACATAAAAAGTCACTAGTTTTCATTGGGTACATCCTCCTCTCACTCCCCCACAACACTCCGATTGTATTGCGTCCTTTGACTTATTGTGTATTGCCGTTTGACTTATTGTGTGTAGCCGTTTGACTTATTGTGTGTTGCCGTTTGATTTATTGTGTGTTGCCGTTTGACTTATTGTGTTTTTCCGTTTGACTTATTGTGTGTTGCCGTTTGACTTATTGTGTTTTGCCGTTTGACTTATTGTGTGTTCCCGTTTGACTTATTGTGTTTAGCCGTTTGACTTATTGTGTGTTGCCGTTTGACTTATTGTTTTTTGCCGTTTGACTTATTGTGTGTTTCCGTTTGACTTATTGTGTTTTGCTGTTTGACTTATTGTGTGTTGCCATTTGACTTATTGTGTGTTGCCGTTTGACTTATTGTGTTTTGCCGTTTGACTTATTGTATGTTTCCGTTTGAATTATTGTGTGTTGCCGTTTGACTTATTGTGTGTTGCCGTTTGACTTATTGTGTGTTGCCGTTTGACTTATTGTGTTTTGTCGTTTGACTTAAGAAAGCACTGACCTTAAAGTCTTGCGATTCCTTGATATTAATAATAATCTTTGTTAGGTCACCCAGGGAGGGTCGGACCATGTCCCCAATTTCCTCCTCTGTTTGAGCTACATCACCAGAGTCGGAAGTTCTTTTGTCGGCCGGGGAATCTGTAGGCGGGATTATGTCATTAGTATGATCAGGTGACATGTGTGCAGTGACATGTGTGAAGGTGGAACACATATGTGCAGGTGGAACATTTTAACGACATCATTTATTTAAACACCTTTCCTTTACTTGGATATACCTTCCTGTAAACAGACTCCCTCTAAAACCTTCAATGTGCTCTTCTACACTTTACACACACACACAAATTGTACACAAATCCACGATATTCCAACCTATCTTCCATAAACCTTACGTTTAGCATACCCTCCTTTGATATACACTCCCTTAATATACCACTCTCTGCGATTGTGTGTTGCCGTTTGACTTATTGTGTTTTGTCGTTTGACTTAAGAAAGCACTGACCTTAAAGTCTTGCGATTCCTTGATATTAATAATAATTTTTGTTAGGTCACCCAGGGAGACATTTATTTATACACATGTCCATAACAGAGGTTGTTTAAAAAAATGACAAAGCGTGAAGTGTTAATCCACCATTAATGTATAGCTTCCTATCTATCAAAAACTAATATTGACAGAAACATAATAATAATCAACATTCACAGCAATGTGTGACGACATCAATTTTGTGAAGCATATAAGACTGGTTTTTTCTTTAAATGAAAAGGGAGTGAATAAATGACCCTCAAGTTTAATGTTAAAATTACTTAGTTATTCCTCTTGGCTACTGATAGCGGTTCAAGGTAAATCGAATTTAGTCACATCCTTTAATAACTCACAAAGAAAAACCAACAAAAAACCATGCACATGCAGAATATTGTCTGGTTGAATTCCTTTGTTAGTTCTGTGTCCACGCGAATGTGACTCAACAAATTAATGTCAACGTCAATTTTAGGCTGTTTTTTTTTGGGTTGCAGTTTTTTTAATTCACAAAGAAATCAAAAATGAATATTTTTGTAGTTCATTATTTTTGTATCTTTCAAATGACACACCTCACCACCCCACATCCAACCTTTTAAAATTACCCCACCCCGGCCCCCCTTGTCCCGAATTCGACCTAAATGCCTGTTCAAAACAACGATCATCTGTGATGTTTCTAAGTTAGAATTCAAGTCCACTTTAAAAAAAAAAAAAAAATTTGACGGAACAAAAGAAACCGAATTTTTTTTAATGAAAGATGGGTGGTGGTGTAAAATTTGTTCCATCATGTTGTAGATGATGTGAAACCATCCATCATGTTGTAGATGATGTGAAACCATCCATCATGTTGTAGATGATGGGAAACCATCCATCATGTTGTAGATGATGTGAAACCATCCATCATGTTGTAGATGATGTGAAACCATCCATCATGTTGTAGATGATGTGAAACCATCAACGACAGTATATATTTCAAGTATGTCAGTTGGATGTTACAAGCGTCACAAGCTGGCTGTTATTGTAATAGAACCAATGACAAAATACTCTCTCATAATTAATATGTATTTAAATTTAAATAAAACACAATGGCAAGGTGTGAGAAGACATGCAGAAAAACATTGGCAATAAAGTAATAAAGACACACACACACACACACACACACACACAACGGTGGGGGAGAGGGGGGGGGGGTTGCTGGAAGATTCAACATCGCCATCTGACAGTCAGTTCTTTTAAATAAAATAATTTGAATTTCCTCGTGGGGGAAAAAAGAAGTCTCGGAGAAAATCAACACGCGGCGTTGTAAGACGCAATCATTTAGTTGGAAAATTAGTATTGTTGTTTGAATTAACAAAATTTAAAAATTGTAAGTATAACATTGCTGCAAGGAGCGTTAATCAGCGTGGAGATAATTATTTTGTTATCATTAAAAAAAGAGTGACCGAGTTAGACCATTCATGACGTCACAAGGAAAAAAGAGTTAGCCGGAAGTGACGTACCAATTTCAAGTTTCTTCTTTCCTGAAAATACGAAACAATTCATGGTATTATTTTCGCCCAATAAAAGCACATTTCAAATTATTTCGGTGATCGTTTTCAAAAATATTTAAATAGACAGAATATTTTTAACATTCAAATCATTAAAATAAGCTTTGAGAATGTGAAGAGTGTGAAGAATGTGTTCATGCCAACAAGTCTTGGGTGTATACACATACAAGTGCTTCATCATTTTAAACACAAACCAAAAAAACACGAGCTTGTGCAACAACAACATTTAAATGTGATCAAACTTTATCTCAAGGAATACAAAATCAAAACGAGGTTGTTTACAAATGTAAATAAATTTCGCCTGGCTGAGTTGTCGTTCTCCAAAGTTGAAATCCATCTTCCCCTGTCACGTGTCCATCTAAAAATATCCTCGTTTATTTAATAATTATTATTCTTAAGATTTTAGTATATACATTAATTAATCAGGGCATGATTTTGAATCATTAGCAATCAAAACAACTCTATTTAATCTGGGAAATTTATTAAAATAAAAAATAAAAAAAAGAAGATATAATTAAAATACAGTTTTAATAATTATATATTTATAAAATAAAAAATTGGAATTTTTCCAGAAAACTGGGGCGGTACTCAAATTCTTATCTCAGTAATCTTTCTAGAACTCTCAATTCAGCATCTGTTAATGTCTACTTCTAATCACGGACTCTTAGGTCTCATGGATTTTTCTGGTATGTCGGTGGAAACAGGATGTCGATTTAAGGGAGCTAACTCTTCCATTATAAGTTAAGTCATGCAACTCTGTACACCTCACATATTTTGTCAACAAGATTGGAACCATTCAGAAAAAAATTGGTAAAAATTTTTTTAACAATCTAGCACATATATTTAAATCTTATGGTTTATAACTTGCAAACAATGTTTAATTTATTTTACTTAAACAAAATTTAATTTAGAAAATCATTTTAGAACCCTAATAAAATAATGCATGGAGATGTAAAGACTATCTCAAAGAAAACAACGAATGGGGTGTGAGGGGAGGGGGAGGATGACAGGGGAGTGTTCATGTAGCAAATGTCAAAGTTCATACTTCAAACTCCATTCAAACACACGCATCAACGTGTGTGTCTAACACACTAATCTATGTACGTGTTTCTAAATGAAAACAGAAGAGAAACATTGTAGGTAACATGCTCTATGTTCGACTATACAGTGGCCAAATCATTGATAGAGACAACGTCCATGGCCCTGGTGGTGATACTTATCTATAGAGCCTTTCCGAGATCCCGGCCTGGAGCACTGCTTAGAAGACTCGGAGTTAGCATCTGTGTCTAAAGGAGAGCAGGGTGTTTAATGGGTGGGCAGTGTGCAGTGGACAATGACTGTGACATGGAAGGGGACACTAACATAACGGTACAAATGAACTGCACGGCATAGTATGATACTACCATCACAGTACAAATGAACAACATGGCATAGTATGATATTACCATCACAGTACAAATTAACAACATGGCATAGTATGATACTACCATCACAGTACAAATGAGTGCATGGCATATTATGATAATACCATCACAGTACAAATGAACTGCATGGCATAGTATGATACTACCATCACAGTACAAATGAACTGCCAGAAGACAACATGAACGAGACCGAAGAGATCATCGAGTGTAAGAGACACCAGATGGTTTACTTCTTAGAGAGCCATTGACTACAAAATCTACTGCATAATGCATTTTTTTTCTTCTTCCAAATAGTACCTGTCAATATTAGCCACTACCTGAGCAATCACGGTTGACAAATAAAAGGGTATTTGCTCAGCCAATCAGCCTAATGGCTCGGGCCGCAATGACGTCACATGGGAAGTGACGTCGAGCTCTTTAATGTGGGGCTTTCGCTCGTATTTATACACATTCCGGGACCCGCACATAAAATGTATTCACGCGTGCACGTTCCATATTTGTCGAGTAACGGTAGAACGCTCCCGCGAATTCCATCCCCAGATTTCTTCCAATACAATCCTGTCGATATCTTCACCAATCACGTTTTACCAAGGCCGAGATCTCGGTTCTCCCCACGAGATAAGGGATAGACAAGAAGCCATTCCAATCACCATTGTCCTTGTCCTTTAAGTAATACCATTCGAGGATTCTCTTCCTGCACTCCATCCCTTCCTGAGTCAAGGTCAATGGTGGGACACAAAAAAATTCTATATAGTCTACGTGACAATTGAATAATCCATGTCACGTGTCACGTGTGTGGTCCGAGGCGCTTAAGTCGGATAATCGTATTCGAATGTTTTCCTGATGTGGCAGGGCGACTATTTCTTTAAAACTTTCTTTGTAATGGAAGTCGCCATTGCTAACACTTCATTGTCTATTTCGCTCCGGAGTAGCAAACTAACCTTGACATTGAAGGAATTGCTGAAAGATTATCTTTTAAAGGCTAAAGCTAATATATGTGGGGATATTATGTACTGGAATATCATGTGCTGTGGTATTATGTGCTGTGATATAATGTGCTGTGATATCATGTGCTAGGATATAATGTATGTTATGGGATATTATGTGATGGACAAACGACTATGGGATTCCCCTGTCAATGTTTTTTCGTTAAAATTTTAAGGATAAGACAGGATTTCCCAAACGTTTCTATATTCTGCATCCCCCCCCCTTTCCCCCCAAATTATCGTGTGACTAAGTCTCACTACAAAAGTAACCACGCATTTTAAAGTTGTCTTCTGATATTTTTGTTTTTGGGTGTAATTTCACAAACAAAAGTGTGCAACAAACGGATAAGATTAATGAAGTCATTACACAGTTTGTATATTTTAAATACATAAATTAAAGGTAAACAAGTAATCAGTTCATATGATCACTTATCTTCGCACCAAATGAAATCTGATCCCGTAACACTTTGAGAAGCACTGATTTAAGACCTTACCCCGTAACACTTTGAGAAGCACTGATTTAAGACCTTACCCCGTAACACTTTGAGAAGCACTGATTTAAGATCTTTTGTTGTTGTTTTTGTAATTAAGTAGAAAATGGTGATTTTATTTTTAACAATTATTCTTGTAGGAATATTCATTTCAATAATAATAACATCCAATTGCCCTTGGTGAATCAGATGAGAAGCAGTCGCCATGAGAACCATCAAATCACCATGGTAACCATCATCCAACCATGATAGTGTCTTGAAAACATCCTATCAACCATGATATTCATCCCATCATTATGATAACCATCGTGACGCAAGGGGAACCAACTTGACGTCCAGCACCGACACCTGGATGCCTATACTTACTTACCTGTGCGCGGAGACCCTATCAGGTAAGCTCCTTCGCTTACGTCCCCTGGGTGATGTTGGGCGAATGAGTGACTTCAGTTAAGTCGTATGAAGATCTTTCAATATTGACAAGCGGTTGAATTCGTTTCAGTTGGAAACTTTGGGCAGGTGTAAATACAGATCGCGGCAGCTTACAAACACAGCGTCACAGCAAACAAACAGCCCCCCCCCCCCCCCCAGAGTGCTCTTCAAAGAGGGGAATGAGCAGACATGCTTCGTGTAGCTGTGATTGCGGTCTGGTGTTGGCGTGGGTGGGGGGCGGTCTGTGGCACTGTGGGGGCGGTCTTGTAGCTGAGTGCAGGGGTCTTGTAACGAATCGAAGAGTTTGAAGTCAACAACGCCCAAAAAACAAACAGAGCAACAACAACACAGCCCAACAACATAAAACGTACAGCATTTAAAACATGTGAGCTTTGCGTAAGTCAGAATGTTTATGTCACAGAACGGTTGTTACGGAGGAGGGCCCCGGTCCTGACTTATCACAAGCTGTATTGATGAAGTAGTAATCAGTGCAGGACCGCTCCTCTCTGTGATTTATATTGTGGGTATCTAGAGCGTTGGGACAGACAAAAGCACAACGTAGACAAACGTAAAGCGAACAACTCCAACTCCAGGTGTCCCGATGATAAAGAGAATGTATTTATTACTAAAATATCAAAAGTTCTTCTGTAGTCTTCACTGTCAGCTAACTATATGAATCTCTATCAAATCTACGACTGTTCCCTGTTTCGTCTCAACTATTCCTATGTTCCACAAGTCAATTGTCGTCTCCTGGTCACTCTTGCAACTATTCCCTTACAACTGCTATCTTAGCTCTTTTCTCTCTACTTCCAACACAACTAACTACTACCAACTTCAACTAACTCACGAACCCCAACTAACCTCTCACCCTTATGTCAGGAAGTGTTCTGTCTTATATACCCATTCTCTAACTCTGTAGGTGGCCCGTCCCTGCCCCCTAATTTCCGGTCAATTAGAATTTCCCATCGTTAACCCCAAAATTATCATGCGAAGTCATGGAAAGAAACATCCCCCAATCTAAAAGATGCGAGACTCTATTAACCTTACCCTCGACCCTTTAACAATGCTCTCCCAAACTAACAGCAGTTTCCGCCCCTCCTATAACTTATCTGAACAATGGAGCCCTGTCCTGTACCGTATCCGGAAATTTGATCGAAAGAAATTTGGTCGACGGAAAATTGATCGACGGAAATTTGATCGAACGGAAATTTGGTCGAATCGTTTTTTTTATTTATACGTTAAAATTGTGCGTCAAATTTCTTTTTGAACGCATTATTTTGTTTTACTACATAGTATAGTGCGTTCAAAAAGAAATTCGACGAAAATTTTAACGTCTCGACTGAAAAAAAGATTTGACCAAATTTCCGTTCGATCAAATAACCGTCTATCAATTTTCCGTCGACGAAATTTCTTTCGATCAAATTTCCGGTAACCGTCCTGTACCCCGCCCCAGTCATGTGTGACAGTTTAGTGCAGCAATCACAAGGTATCACTGTCACGAGGTATCACTGTCACGAGGTATCACTGTCACGAGGTATCACTGTCACGAGGTATCCTTGTCACGAGGTATCCCTGTCACAAGGTATCACCGTCACGAGGTATCCCTGTCACAAGGTATCACTGTCACAAGGTATCACTGGTACAAGGTATCCCTGTCACAAGGTATCGCTGTCACAAGGTATCACTGTCACAAGGTATCACTGCGTTTTACTGAATGGTCAGTGTAAAAAGTAACCAACTAATGTTTGTAGCACCATTGATTCGATTAGACAAACCAGTGATTCGATTAGACAAACCAGTGATTCAATTAGACAAACCAGTGATTCGATTAGACAAACCAGTGATTCGATTAGACAAACCCGTGATTCGATTAGACAAACCAGTGATTCGATTAGACAAACCAGTGATTCGATTAGACAAACCAGTGATTCGATTAGACAAACCAGTGATTCGATTAGACAAACCAGTGATTCGATTAGGCAAACCAGTGATTCGATTAGACAAACCAGTGATTCGATTAGATAAACCGCTGATTCGATTAGACAAACCAGTGATTCGATTAGACAAACCAGTGATTCGATTAGACAAAGCAGTGATTCGATTAGATAAACCAGTGATTCGATTAGACAAACCAGTGATTCGATTAGACAAACCGGTGATTCGATTATACAAGAGAGTCAAAGGTAAGATTCATATCAAAGGATATTTTAATTTTGTGACAAATTTGTACATTAGCCAATAAAAAAAACTAACTTTGGTAACATGGGATTTTCCACCCCACACCCCACACACACACTTTTGCTCTCTTCTAATCCCAGCCCCACCCCACACCCACACTTTTTCTCTCTTCTAATCCCACAAAGTAACTTAGCCCACCCCACACCCACACACTTTTGCTCTCTTCTAATCCCACAAAGTAACTCAGCCTCACCCCACACACACACTCTTGCTCTCTTCTAATCCCACAAAGTAACTCAGCCTCACCCCACACACACAGTCTTGCTCCCTTCTAATCCCACAAAGTAACTCAGCCCACCCCACACACTCACACTTTTGCTCTCTTCTAATTCAACAAATTAACTTAGCCCTATCCCACCCTCTTTAAACCCCCATATATAAACAGTTACTCTCTAATTCATCAGCTTATACCATTTGGCTCCACATTTTATTGTGTATATAACGATCCGTCAACAAAGCCCTAATTAACTTTCCACAAATACAACCCCTCCCCTAGCCCCCGAGTTGAATCAGAGTGGGCGGATTCCAGGCAATTTTACCGCCATTAAAGTTCCTTAGTAATCCAAATTATTTCATTTTCTCATAGCACCGGCATTTACAGCGCTGTGGCCCCCCGATCTCACCTGCCTACAACCTAACAACCCCTACTTCCACTCCCCTACCCCCCTAAATGTAACATATCAACTAGTACACTTATCAGCTTCAAATCAATAAGCAGACATTAGATGAAAC